>VDFB02270651.1:727014085-727046718 GCA_007258455.2 Sequoia sempervirens | reverse complement strand
CCTGAGAGAGGGGATTGGACTGAGAGAGAGTAGTCTAGGTCGTGTGGGAGGGAGTGAGACCTGAGAGAGAGAAACTTCTTAGGGATAAAGAGTTATCCAATTAGGGTAACGAGTTAGAGAGTGTATGAAAGGTAAAACCTCAACTATCCATCTACGATCATAAACTATGCACTCTAAGAATTATCAAAGTTGTCGATGAAAGAGAGGGGAAACTTAGGTTTTGTTCAAAGCAGGCCATTTGGTGAGCACCAAATTTGGCACTCTCCAAATGACACATCACATTTGGCACATGCCAAATTTGGCACTCGCCAAATGTGATGTTCCATTTGGAAAGCGCCCCATTTGGTGCTTGCGAAATGGCCTACTTTGGAAGTGTTAATTGACAAGATTTGCCAAATTTCCTCCTATTTTTGTCCATGCTCCCCATCTCATTTGGGCATCTTTCAATGCAATTTTACAAAAAAAAATTGATAGCATTGACCTCTCTTAGCTATCTAAATATATAAAACAAAAAAATCATTTTGATTTAGTTAAGGTTTTGATCCATGGCTTCTATTGTAAATGCTTCCATTTTTGGTCAAAAACCAATATGTGTTAGTTTTAGGATAGAATTTTACTCGTTCATCGAAATATGAAACAAATTACATTTTTTGAAACTAGACTCCATTCTACAGATGACGAAAAAAAATCAATTTTTGATTAGTTTTCCAAAAATCTAGGGGGGAGCATACTCAAATTTCAGATTTTCATGATGCGTCCACTTTGAATATTCATAAAATATTATATATTCATTAAAATAATTATCTGAAAGAATGAGGATAAACTACATGGTTTTCACTAATTTCTCACTGTTGGGATTTTTGAAATTCTAAAAAAAATGTTAATAAAAAAGGGGGGAGCCTTCAGACGCTATGCTATTTTTTTTTTATAGAAAAGGACCTATTCCCCCCCCCTTTTTGAGACCCTTAATCTTCATTAATTTCAAAAAAAATAGTAGCTTAGAAATTAGACTCGGATCACTTCAACTTTTGTTCTTGTTGCATCTTGAAATTTTGAGCGTAACTATATTCATTTTCTCATGCAAATTAGATTTTGCTGATTTCAGAAAAAAAGTGGCATCTTAAGAGCCAAAATTGTGTCACAAATCCATGCACTTACCCTTTAGTAGTAGTCTATTAGAAAACTAATTGAGTATAATATATGCATATTTTTTATTTTCTTAAATGTTGCTTTTACTAGTATTTACACAACTTCATTATCTTCTTTCTTTTCCACTAAAGTATTAGAAACCATGACATGTTCATTTCCATAATAAATAATTGTAAGGACAACAGGACCTCCATCTTTCCTACTTCCTTAAGAGGTGACAAAAGACACTTAAACCATATTTTTTAAATTTCACGTGTTCTCTTGATCATGGATCATTTTTTTGTTATATTTCCATTGCCTTCCTAGAAATACATGGCATACATCCATTTGGATATGATCACACCAAATCTCATCCCTATAAGTCTTTCCTAATAAAATTTTGAATAAACACCTCTTAACAATATAAACTTCAAAGCTAAGGAGAAGGGGGTTACTAAAGTATGGTTGGAAGGGGAATCTTTGAATATCATTAACTTCTAGAAAAAGTTAAACTCTCCCTCCCGATCTATTGAAAAGCTAATTGAAGACACAAAGGTGTTGCAAATTTATTGGAAAACTTGTGGGTTTCTTTGACTAGGTCTTGGAACTCTAATGACTGCCTACCCATTGATCTTATATATCTACTTAATAATGATAATTCTTCACATGATTCTTATGAAGGGGTGAGATTAGGAGGTAATGTACGTGGCATGTGGCTTCATAATTTCCTTCTTATGTTGATTAGACTTTTGAGGGGCATCATCTGCCTTGATAATTGTGGGAATGTGAGTTGTGATCTCATAAGGGATTCGACCTTAATGAATACCAGTACTTGGAATGTTAGTTTTTCATGCTTTCTAGGTGCTATTTTCCTCCTGGCATTTTTTATTCCTTATTCTTGTGGGTTATCCTTCAATTGTTCTCTGCACTGGTCTATGCTTTGAAGCATGGGGGGTGAGGTGTAGAATTGATCCTATGTCGTGTGATGAAATTAAGGACAATGGTGAGTTCTTAAAGATTCTTGAGAAATGGGGTCACCCATTTTATGGAAAAAACACCATGGCTTTGATCCTAAGTCTTCATAGGAGTTTGTGGATGCTTGGCATAGCCATGTGTTGAGTATTTTTAGGGTTCAAGTCACTGTTAATGAGGAGTTCATCGTAGAATTCATTGGTCTTTCAATGCAAGGAAAGAAGTTTAATAGGGAAAAGGCTATGTATGTGTCAGCAAGGATGAATTTCTTGCAAGATAAAAATAGTGTAGCTCTCGTGTGGGGGATATGGTAGGACCTCCATTAAACCCATCTAGGGAGATGTGGATATGGCCCTCATGCACTACTACACCCTGGACAGGATATTCTACACCATTTATCGATATCACTTCACGTTATTGAACCATTTTTGCCATGGTAAGCTGGTTTCCTTCCCATTCTATCTACTCTTGTATTTAGGGAATGATATAATGGAATTTAGAAAGAATCCCAAAAAAAAAAAAGTTTACACAAAGGGTTGATGCTTTTAATTGTGGATCATATTAAGGCTAGATATGTCATTGAAACCCTATTCCTAGTAGAGCTCATAAGTCCAAGGATTCAAACTATGAAACTCATGAGGATTATGTTGAGGTGGAGGATGTTAAGGTGAGATAGAGTCTAGGGATAAGGAGGACACTCCTTCTTGGTCCACTAGCTATCACAATGATGTGGAGTTACACAATCCCACCTCATTGTTGCGAAGAGTATAATTTCAACTAAGTCTGGGAAAGGTGGTCAGGTTTCTAAGAAGGGATATATGCTCTCCCCATTGTGGGTGAAACATAAATTTTTTGGTGTTTCTAAGGAGGGTATCAAAGATGCTAATTCTAGTGGTAGGAAGAGTGCGAGATTGGGGTCTGCTAGTAGGAAAGTTGTTGTCTAGGATGTGGAGGAAGATGGTATTTCTGGTGGCAGGAAAAGTGTGAGATTGGGGTCTACTAGTGGAAGAGTTGTTGTTGTCTAGGGTGTGGAAGAGCTTGTTTAGGAGGCTAATGATAGGTTATTGGTGAGTGGTGAGGCAAAGAAGGCCCCTGCAATGAGGGAGGTTAAGGCTTATGATAATATTGTTGATCTGGATGTATCCCCTACTATTTTTTTTTCTGAGAGTGAAGGTAATTAGAGTAGTTTGTTCCTCTTGTTGGTAATCTAGGTGAAGAGCTTTGTGTGGGATCTCAATAGGGAATGGATTTGAATTGGGAAATGATGGATATTAACTAGGCCTCTATTTTGGCAAAGGATGGTTTGGATGTCTTTCTTAACCTGTTTATGTGGCTCCTTCAAGAACTACAGAATTTGCATGGTAAGTGCAACACTATTGCTCAATGCAACATCTCTACCTTGAGAAGTAATAGGGAGATGAACTCAATCGTTAACATGGTTAAGACCATGAATTCCACTCTTAACCAAATGGTATAGGACTTTACTAATCTTAAAATGGATCATGACCCTTGAATTGTAGCCCTGGAGAAGAACTTCTTGAAAGTTCATAAGGATCTCAATAATTTGGTCAATCTCAGTAAGGATTCTCTTGAGATCATGGGGGAGGGATTGATGCTCTTAAATGAAAAATCTAAGGACTAGACTGGTAAGCCTCTTCTTCTTGAATAGGGGGAGCATGTTGTGGGTGTGGATATTGGAAAGGGGAAATAGGTTATTGATCCTAGGGCTAGGTCGAGTGTGCGTACTCGTAGCAAAACCAAGAGAGGCAATGTGGTCTCAATTCAGGATGTTAAAGAGGTCATGTAGATGCATGACAAGGTCATCACCAAATATTTTGAGGCTGCAAGGATTTTAAAAGATCTTCTTTAGTTTCTACTCTATTCCTTTTTTTTTTCTTCTTTTTTTGTTGATGGTTGGTTGATTGTGGTTTAATCAACATTTTATTTTTTTGGGAAACTTTATTGTCTTATATTTCATGTTGCTTTCTATTTTGTACACGGTTTTAGGCACCCTTCAAAACCTATTTTCTGATAATAAAAAACAATATAAACTTCATTTCCTTTCTTAAATAAATAAAAAAATAAGGATAAGGATTATTCTCAAATTACAAACCTATTTTCTATACCATTTCATTGCAAACAATTTTTGTACAACTTCCATTATCAATAATAAGTTTTCTTACCTTTCTACTTGAGGTGAACCTAGTCCACAATTTTTTTTGTACATAGCCATGATTTGTCACTATCTTTAGCTAGAACATGTTATTTCCTTGGACAAATAAATTTTCTTCTCATCCTAGGTATCATAAATTCATCTATTTCAACTTCTATCTATTTGTTTCCTAAGCTTCACGTTCAGTCAAGTATACTCGTGTTCAAACACCTTACCTTTTTTCTTATGTATAATAGTGTATCCACTCAAATCCTTTGTACCCTTCTTCTCCATATTTGTAGTGAAAATAAGGTTTATGTGGGGCATCTGAATCTCTACCACTACAATAGGAATTAACTCTTTGAAATCTAAGTTGTTGATTTTGAAACCCTTGTCTATAATTTTAATTTTTCTCCCCTTCATAGGATGACTCTCCCCTTATGAGATTAAAACAACCTCATCCCCTAGAAGGAGATGATGACCCTTTTAGCACCCCTAATTATCTCCAAGGATTTTATCTATTTTTCTTTTCTTTTTTCAAAGCTAGTTGATAGGCATCATCCAAATTATGAATCCTATGCACTCTTAATTAATCTTGAATAGGGATGTTTAAACCACTTATGTACATTGCAACCATCTACTTGTCTGTATCATCTTGGTTCACTTGAATGAAAATGTTGTTAAATTATATTCTTTGTAGACATGCAAATTATATTGTGTTGCACTTGTTTTGCGTTAAGTTTTTATATTTTTGTAGAAGGCTTTTACATAATTTATAAGAAGAAACTTTTCCCTCAACTTCTCCATTTGCTCCATGTCTTGATCCTAACCTTTCCCTTCCTTTCTCTTTCCTTCTATAAGTGATCCTATCATATTATTGTGTAATCATTTAATCATGTGGATACAAATTCTACTTTCTTCTCATTTTTTATACCTTTACATTCAAGAAAAAATCCATCTTATTTGATCCATATATCAACTCCTCTAGTTTTAGACAACTGCCATATTTTCAAACTTCAATCTTTACTCCATGATTCATTCTTTCTAATGCCCTTATGATCATTTATTCTATTAATGTTGGTTATACTTTCTCTTCCTCCTTTTTCTAAATAGATGTTGAATATTCTTCTCTATCTTTGTCTCTTTTCTCTTTTGAGTCATGTAGTCTTTATCTCTATCTTGGTACATTAATAATTTGGTTAATTCCTTCCACCTATCTTTATAGAATTTGTATATTACTTATTATGTATGCATAGTCTCCCTATCATTTGCATCATTCTTAAGCCTTGAATCTCAACCCAACATTGAACTTTCTCTAATAACAAATGATGAATTTAGAATTGCAATCAAATAATGTTACCATAATTTTAAAAGTAAAACACCAAAATCTCTACATGGTTCTTCAACAATTCAACAAAAATACATAAGAATAATTCATTTAAAATAAATTATATTACTCACCTTGTATCTCACATAATTAAAATACAACAAAAATTTCATCAAATAAAAAACTATCTAGAACAATCAAAATTGCTAAATATAACAAACTGAAAATTTTGACAATTTTACATTCAACCAAAATTAACATATCAACTATCCTCTTTCCTATAAATATAGAATGAACTACAAACCAAATTCACACTCATATACAAACTTATAAAAGATATAATTCCAAAAATGCTAAAAAAAAGAAAAGAAAGAAGAGTAATGAGGCATTAGTCAAATTAGACTTCAAAATTTATCAAAACAACCATTAACTAGAACAAACCGATTATAAACATCTTGAACTTTAAAAATCTTGTGTCGAGAAAGAATGTGCTTGGAAAATTATACTCCTACATCATGTAAATAATGAAACAAATTTTAAAAATATTCTAGAATAAGAAATTATCTATAAAATTGAACCAATGAACATAAGAAAAAGTATTTTAAGCATAATAATTAATTTTCAATTTTATTCAACTGTTATGAATACAGAATATACAACAGCTGGACAATATTGACGCTTAAATGTATCATTATATGAACTAATCTCTTTATATCGAAATGTTTAATAAAAGTTAATACCGTTACCTTTTTTCCAAGCTGTTTAATCCCAAACACAATATTTCATCACATATAAATAACACTACAAAATGTGATTCCCCTTTTAAAATCTTTTGCAGAATGACCAAAATTTGACAATCTTTACTGACTGTGATTGATTTACATTTTTTCTCCCCCTCAACAACTCATTTCTATTAAAGCAATTTAAAAATATTGGCTCTAAAAATTTTGAAATGCCATTCACAGCATTTAAAAGGATCAATTTTCTTTTAACTCGTAAGAGACAAAATATTTTAGAGCAACTTTAGGTAGCCTTTACGATTTTTTGATGTTCCATGTATGGATATGTGTTGAATAGATTCTTATCAAATGTTTCTGTATTGATGTAAGTGGAGTTTAATTATTTAAAAAAAATGGTTTTGTGAATATCATTTGAAATGTTGGTATAAAATTTTAAATGTAATTTTTTTATAAATATATTATATTTATTTAGAGAGATTGTGGAAATATCAATTTATTACAATATATGTAGACATTTGTTTATTATAAATTTACTAGCAGTCGGATGCATAGGCATGCAACAATCAGTCGATAGGGGCCAACCGTGGCGGGAAACGTTTGTGGTGAGGAGGGTTGAAGCTTTTTATTTGTATGGAAAGGTGACTGTGAATGAAATGGATGAGTTAGATTGTATGAATCAAATAATCACAAAGAACATTTTGTATTAATTTTAGTTAACACTATTAGGAAATTTTGAAATCAATTTTGAAATTTGTTTACAAATGGGAACTTAAAAATTAAATTAAATAATAAATTTAAAATAATTGTTTCTTCTAGCAAGAATATTTGAATTTTATATTTAATGGCAACAGATGCACATGTATATTGTCACTTTTTGTGTAGCCTATTGAATCAATTAATCATTTAATTTTGAAGTTAATGGAATTTTTTTGTAAGGGTCATCACACGTGTGTATTTTTTAAAATTGGACAAAAAAAGTACATATTTTTTCCATGAAAGGAATACGTTCAATATTGAGTACTTTCTATAATTAGTATGTTTCTATAGTTTTGGAAATTAAAGTTTTAATATGCATGTGTTTTTTGACGAGAGATGGAAATTAGGTATAGGCATCTACACTTGTAATTCTATTGCTATATAGACAAGGTGTGACACCAATTTGTATCTAACAATTGGTTTCCCAATTCAAGATTCAACCTAGATTATTTGTCACTAAATATTATAGAGAAAATAGGGAAATTGTAAAACAACTCCTAAGAGAATAGTAAAAAATTATAGCTAAATCACAGATGAGCCAAAATCCACAGTAAACATTTCCATAGAGCAGAAGTATTACAGATTACAACGTAATTGAGAATAGAAAAGTCCAATTTTAAATGAATGATTGCATAGTGCAATTGGAGAGTCAAAATAGATAATGTTGCAGGAGGGGAAAGTTCAGTATAAAATATCCAAGACTATTAATTTAGTTACATTCTAAAAAGATCCATTTTGGCACTATACATATGTTGCACATACTGCATGATTAAATGTTTCTTTCTCAACAACTTGAAACTTCAAACAAATAGCACATAAGCTGAAGATGAGACCACTTGGTAGTATGTAAGAAACATGTTCTTACAAACCAAGTTTTCTATACATGTATCTATATGAGAAAAGATATATGGAATCAAAAGGGAAAAAAAAAAGCCATGCTCATTATCTACCCTTCCATATTGGCATCATGGAGCCCCGAGGACCCTAGCCAAACCCCTGAGCAAAAGCAATATGAAATGCCCACTGGAAATTTTGTGGAGTTCCATCTTTTGGAATTGTCATCCATGCTTTAGCCTAACACCTACAAATAGAATAGAAAGGCATGTCAATGGACGGGGAAAGAAGATGAGTGAGAGAGGATCAAAGATTAGTAAATATATAGAAAAAATCAATAAATACAATTAGAAAGTATAAACGACGAATAATATTTGCAAGGCGGTCACAGGATCTATTTATTGATTATGGAGAAGTTTTGCACTTACATGTACTATTGGTTATGCTTGAGAACCGAAAGGAGGATTGGATTGATTTGTTAGAGTGTTGAACGATTTGGAACTTATGCAACACATCAGTTTTCAAACCCTGAAAGCTGCTATGAAAATGAACAATAAGTAGAGAACAAAAGATATAAAGAATAAATTAATCATTTATGCAAAATACCCAAGCAAAATGGCTTATTGATTGCACAACCCAACAGTTTGAATAGCCTCCAACCTACCAAAAGACGGAGCCAAACGTGACAAATTTAACAATAGCATGTTATCAAAGCAACACCACAATGGCTCTTCCAAGAGTAAAACTTTATGAAAGTATACACTCCCAAATGCCAGCATTCAATATTGCATTTATATGATATATATACATGTATACATATATTGGATGGCAACATGTGAAATATATATATATATATATATATATATATATATATATATATATATATATATATATATATATATATATATATATATATATATATATATATATATATATATATATATATATGTATACATCTATATATATATGCATCTATATATATATATGCATGTATAGATATATATACATGTAATGCAACTTAATCAAAATACACTTTCCCACACTGCTACATTCAATATTGCATTTACTTCAACCAACCACATTTGCTTCATCCACCGCCATAGTACAACCACATCAGAATGCATTAGGGCTTGGGCAAGCAAACACTTAGCATATACAATTACTCTATTTGTTAGGATGGTACAAAGAAGCAGTTCAATCAATGTGCAAATTTATATATGCAAAGAGAAGAATAACTTATATAGCAATTAACAATGTACAACAACCAATTTCTAAGGATTTCCACTTAAATGAATTACATCGCTCGAAAGATGCATAGAGGAAAGAATGTAGCAATGTGGGAAAGTATACACCAGAATATACAAGAAAATATTTTTAATTCAGTTGCATTGTGAGAATAGGCATTCTTGTATTATGAGTATGTGGTGCAAAATATGCAAGAAAATAGGTTTATTCAGTTGCATTGTCAGAGTTCTACTCTTAGCAAATAGAAACTTCAAACAAACAGTGTATCAGGTAAAGATCTAAAGTTCAACATATTCAATGAGTCTTTCGACAATGCAATTTAATCAAGATACTTCCTCACAGATTTTGCAACACATGAGTGTTAAAACCCTCAAACCTACTATCAAAAGGAACAATAAGAAGATACTGAAAGGCATGAACAATAAATTAATCATTAATGCAAAGTACCCAGTATACATATACATGTATGTAGCCATGCAAATATACATATAATCTAGTATACGTATACATGCATATATATGTATACATGCATATATATATATGTGTGTGTGTGTGTGTGTGTGTGTGTGTGTGTGTGTATAGTGTACATCAAGCTAGATGAGTAGTTTGCATAGATGGTTAATTTATTGTCTATGTGTTCTTGTAAAATGTTTGTATCTTTGTTGTTATACCCATTGTGGAAATTTGAAAGAGATTATCATTTTGTATGGGTGGAGGAATTGCAATTAAATGTCCTTTCCTTCAATAGAAAATATGTTAAGGGTTAGAAATTTGTTTGTCGTTGGTTTATGGTTCTAGTTATCTATGTCTATTGACCAATGAGGAAGATTTAGGCAGATCCTTTGTTTAAGAGGTAAGCTCTAGGCTATCAGGAAAAGCCCTGGACAAGTCCTGTCTATTTGTCTAAAAGTAGGAATTATCAAAGAGCTATTACATAGTAAATCATGTTCATGGTTACGCTGATGGAAGCCCTATTGAAAAAGATATAACAAGAAGACATTGCCAATAAATTAATCATCTATTCAAAACACCCATGTAAAAAAGAGTATAACACCACAAACCTCATTAAAAATTCCATGTGTGTTGCATCGTACTAAATACTATAGAGTAATAGATAAATTGTAAAAGTGGTATTAGAATAAGAAAAACAAGTGCAATGAAGGGAAATGCATATCATCACAACACATAGATAGAATGGTTAAGGAAAATATATTTTGAAGTATTTGAAAAGATCAATGCATTTCTACTTGCACATGTATAGATATGTATGTATGGATAAATATATGTATGTATGTTTTACTAATAATTCTGTTACAATTTCCCCATTTTTCTATAATACTCAGTGGCAGATAATGCAGTTGTTGCTATACAATTCCTCTATTTGTTAACACACAACAAACAAGGTGGGCATCAAAGCAAAATGAAAACCATGGCAGCTCAATGAATGTGCAAATATATGTTGGCAAAGGGAAGAATAAATTACGTAGCCATTCAGAATCTACAGTGTCCTCTTTGTAAGGATTTGAAGTGAAATCAATTAGAGGGATTTGAAGGGGCTAATTGTACAAAACGCGTATAGCACCAAAGATGCATAGAGCATATATATGTGTCACCATTCCATGCAAATAAAATTTTATTTATTTGTTTAGGTTGACTAGAAAAGAGTATAAGTTGAATTTTTAATTCACAGCTCAATTCTTATGAAAATTGCTTATCTTGTATTAATATGTTTAACATGGGCTTTAAGATATAATAGAAAGAGAATAACTATTGTAGTCAAGTACATGTATAAATATGTGCATGATTGTTTATATAAAGAAACAAATATATAGAGGGTATGTAGCCATGAAGGGAGGGGGAAATTGATTGTATAAAAGAGGAAAATATAAATATGTTAAAAAAACCTTTACAATTAGAGCTATGGGCATCTTTCTGGCACCAATTGTAGAATACATGGGCAGCATTTTTTCCTGTTGATCTATCTTTGTATTAAGCACAACATCATACAACTACAAAGCAACATTTTGTATTGTTATATCAAAATACATGTGTGAAATTAGGTAAGAAAGGAATGGGGAAAAGGCATTGTGGAATGGCCCACCGCAAGAACAGTAGCGCAGGTGTCATAGGCTACAGATGGGAGCAGTTGTGGAGCTCTCCAAACCGGCATGCAAGGGAGGTGCATATCAATTTCTTTAACAGGCCTGCTATGAAACAAACACTAGAGTTTGTCATTTCACTAGGCAACCAAAACAGTTGATATCGTTATAGTAGAACAATGAATATTATCAACTAGCATATGAGAAAACACCTACAATTTTGTGTCTGTTGAGCAGGGCACAATGAGGAATCCATGAAGGCAATAAACTCCATGGTTGTTGTGGAAATGCTTGAGGAAGCCAAGAAAAATAACATGGAATTTTATCATGTATCATGGAAAAGAAAATCTATGTACACAACGCTATATATTTATGAATGTCATGTATAGGAAAAGTGAAACAGGGAAATGACAGGAAAAGAATTTTGCAAGCAAACATTTGTAGAAATTTGAATCAAATAAAGCTAATAGAAAAGATAACAAGAAAACATTTAAATTTGTGGAAGGAAAATACAGAGGAGGAATGTGAGAAGTCGACATATAAAGGTTGTCATAATAGAAAACACAACATCGTTGGAGGACTTCAAACTTCTTAATCAAATGGAAGACAATTTTTTTTGAGAATGCATCTACAACATGTGCATATAAAGGTTTATATATTGGAATGTTGCAAAGATGCTATTTACTTATAGAAATTTTGTTTTCTAGTTATTGTTGGTTCCAATCTCTGTGCATTTTAGACAGCTGGAGTTCTTTGTATTTGCATATCTATTAATGTGTAACAACTATAATTGTATGTTTACACCATTGTATGTTAAAATTAGTTGTAAGAGAATTGTAGGTATGCCAATAAATAGTTGACTTCATGAAATTTTAAAAAACTTAAACAAATATGGCCAAATGGAATATACAAAAAAGTGTATTGGTTTGAATGCCATATAGTAAAAGCATCGCTAAACGAAATCTTAGATGAAGAAGTCGGCAATTTAATACAATAGAATCATGAAAACATGGAATTGGCTTGTACAAGTTGTGGCATCTAGTTATTTGTGTGTGGTATCTTTGGGCATCTTTGGCACTATACCCATTTTACACAAATTATTACTTGGTATGGTTTTTAAAGATACAACTTAGAAAAGGTTTGAGGAGGCGAGGGCACACAAACCAAGGTTGATGCTAGATAACTATCTTGGAGCCCTTTTTGTTTGTCGTCCTATCGGCTGGAACCAGAAGCACTTGGCAAGGCCTGCAATTTCTCAAGGCGTGGTTCTTCACTATGGCGATGAGTAGTGTACTTGTTGGTGCCAAGCCTAGTGTATCTCTCAAATGCGAAAGGTGGATCAATACGAAGTCTTTCAATTAATTTTACATGTGAAATAGCTATAAAATTCAACCCTTTCCTCTCTTTGGTACCTATGTTTATTGTTGCTCTATCCAATGTTAAGCCCTATGCTTTATGTATTGTGATTCCCCATGCCATAGTGAGTGGAATTTTTGTTTGAATCCCCCGACTTATAGCTAGGATGTGGATGTCTCTTGGATGTTCTGGGTCCCATGGTGGGCCTATGTAATTTTGGAAGTGAACAACAATGTAGTCAGGTGGGTTTGACAGTTTAGAATCTAGATTGTAGACAATAGCTTTAACAACACCAAGGGATCCATTAATGAGGCCAACTTGAATCCACAATTTTTTTGTTAGCATCAACTATTCACCAACACAAAGGAGCAATTCTACGAGAAGCTAGTCATCATCTCCATGATCAGATACCTATTGTTGAGCCATCCGAGCAATGCTAATGGCTATTGGTAGATTTAACTGTTTGATCATTTTTTTGTTGTGGAATGCAACCAAGTCATTTGTCTCAACCAAATGTGTAGCAACATCAAATTGTTGTCTTTCTATGGCTGAGAGATTTTTATTTGTTTGTTTCATAAACTCTTCCCAATCATTGTGGAAAACCTCAAAGTTTCTTATATGAAGAAGCATTTTTTGAAACTTTCGTTGCAAAGGGCTATCTCCTTTTTGGTGAAATATAGTGTCCA
The DNA here is from genome assembly GCA_007258455.2 of Sequoia sempervirens. Taxonomy (NCBI): domain Eukaryota; kingdom Viridiplantae; phylum Streptophyta; class Pinopsida; order Cupressales; family Cupressaceae; genus Sequoia; species Sequoia sempervirens. The sequence goes on along the minus strand of VDFB02270651.1, from coordinate 727,033,423 downwards.
GGGTTATTGAGACCATGAAAGTGTGCCACAAAGCTACAACCGATGAGGATGAAGCATAAATAGGTGTATCCATGACAGGTGGTGACTGATCAAGATCGCCAACAAGGATCATAGAAACACCGCCAAATGGCTCTATCTTCTTCTCTGGGAACGCTTGGCGTAATTGGCTATCTATTTTCAATAGCAATTTTGGGCCTAGAAAACTCATTTAATCGATCAATATGTACTCAATATAATTAAATTGTTCTTGCAATAATGTCAATTGTTTCCCTTGGAAAGGAGTGATATCCTTTATGGAAATCCGAAGTGTTGTATGGATTGTAGAGGCACATATGTTGTACACAGCGACACCTATAGGAGCCAATGTGAGCAAGCAGCTATTGGGCCTAGCAAAAGAGGTGTTCATTTGTTGTCGAATACAATTTATGAGGAAGGATTTTCCAGTGCCAGCTATCCCTTGAATAATCATGTAGAAAGGGGCTTGGGGTGAAGGTTGCATATGGTGGGTTTGGATTATTTAAAGGGTCAATTGCTGCTTCGGTGAAAGTTGATGGGTTGACATATCTATATACAAGAATTCAACCATGGCTTAATCACGTTGTGCCTTCGCTGATGAGATGAGCTGCAAAGAAATATTATGGAGTTCTTCAGGAACATGGTTTGCATTCCATGGATGGTTCATATCAAAATCTTGCCTACACAATAGTTGAAGTTGACTTATAGTAAAGTTAGTAGTAGCACCAAGCCAAGAGAAAAATTTCCATTCATATTCATCCATAGAAGGATGATGGTTCAAATCATCAGTATCACTATCATCCTGCTCTTCAATTGTGGATGTAACTAGAACTCTATTAACATGCCAAGGATGATAACCAACCATTTTAAAAAAATTACAATTTTCTATTATCTGTTCTCTCTGAAGACCTATATTTTTTTGTATGTGTCGGAAAGGTTTGCATAACATAAGTTCAGTCCAACAAAATGTCTCAAATATCTTTGTATCTTCAACAGGAGTAGTCTTGAATAATGGGTAAACAAGGACAATTGCAAGCTAGAGCCTTCATTTCCATTTATCCTTTTTGTGTTGTTGCAAGTGTGTATATAGGTGGACCGAGTTAATAAGGGATAAGGCAGCTAGCTCTTGAGGCCTTTGCATATAGAAATAAATATAGTTTTTTGGAAACTCCTCATCACTATCATCTTTGTTTATATGAAACCATGTCTTTTTGCAAACATTCAACCGAACATATCATCAACTTGAAGTAAGAAGAGGCAATTTTTGTAACATATGACACGTCTCTTGTGTAGAGATATCACGCTCCACAAGCATATTCATCATGAATTTTTGGTATGCAACTAGTGCTCTATCCTTAACTATATTTGTATTTGCAACTCTTTTCAATGTATCTAGATAATTTTCTATTTTTTTCTCAAATTTAGCTGCATATTTAGAAATATAATTTAAAAAAAAATTCTTAGAAACAACTGGTTGACAATCAACAATGGTACGCCAAATTGCGAACATACTTGGGCTATGAATATTTAAGTGATTATCATTTCTTGTTGGTTTGTAGGATTTGTTAGAGTCGGCATTAGATTTCAATGTAGAAGTAAGCTATTGTTGCCATGGTGCTTTATACCAAAATTGCAATTGCTCTCCTTCTCTTCTTAAACAAGTATATTCAGAGCATTTTGTGTTCCTTTGAACTGTGTTTAGCAACTCTTCATAATCTATGATTGAATCATTGTTCAGGATTTGGCCGTGGTAAGTAAGCACAGGTTTTCTTTAGAGCAATGATATGTTCTAAGCAATCTTTGTGCAAGGCAAGGTGGATTCCAAGCTAAAACATATCTATCAAAAAAGTACCTTGCTATGGTAAGATCATGTTCATTGGACCAATCAAGAGTATCCATGTTAGGAGCTTTTGAAAGCCATACAAAACCATGCACATGTGCAGAGCCATGATGTTGCCATTAATATCTATACAAATAATCTTTTGCATGCAAAAGCTTTTCGATCACCTCTTCACAAAAAAATGAGAATCTATGATGCAAATATAAAGATGCTATATGTGGATTCTGAACAACACTATCTATTAGTGTATTTGTTGAAGGCTCCATCACTAAACGAGATGCAATAGAGAAAACATTTTTTAGGTCATCCCATTTTGTGTCTGAACAACTCAAAGTGAAAAAAAGGGTAGGTGTACCAAGTTGTTCAATCATAGTGGTTAGTTGGGCCTGTCAAGAGCTTTAGAAAGAGCGGGTCCTACACAACGACACTCAAAATCACATCAATTGATTGGCTAGTTGGAGGTCGGGAGCAGCTTGAAGTTGTTGCCTCAAAATAGTCAACGACCTAGGGATTCTATCCTCCACATCCACTCTAACAAAAAAAGAGATAGTTTGTTGGCTACAATGTCTCATAATCAAGTTGTAAAGAAATATCTAAGCCTAACATGGTTTCCAAACTTGTGGTCAAAATATTTCATTAGGTGGAGGGAATATTCATGCAAGTGAATTTTAATATTTTTCAGTTGGAGGGGAAGCACTACTCCAATGGGGAACAATGTTGGAAAGGCCATTGAAAATAAACCTTTAGTATTGTATTCATTAACAAGAGAAGAGCTAACTTTAGGCCAACATAAGATATTCTGGTCTTTTTTTCCAATTTGCAAGACGTCTTTTATTTCTTATAGCTCTTGTCTACCATTTGGTAAGCAAGGAATAAATGATGAAAAGTTTGAAGAGCCATTTTCTTCTTGTCCATCATTTGTTGAGCTGGTTGATGGCATTAGGTCTTCACCTGAAACTTGCTCTATTGTATGCAACAAATTTGACACATCAACAACATCAGGTAGCATATTAAGATCATTAATATCAATCTCAACATCATTGTAGTATTTGTCATATTGGATTTTGTATTTCAATGCATCCATGACATGATGTTTATTAACATAACAATCATAATTCCTGTTAGCTCTCAAAAATGTAGGTTTGAACCATGAAAGGTTACCAAGCTTTCATAATGTTTCAAGGTAACAGACAAGGCCAAATGAATTGAACCTTCTACTCTTCAGGTGTTGCTAGACCTAGGCGGGTGTACCTATATGAGTGGAGCAGACTTAAATTTTTCTTATCTCTCTTGAAGTGTTTTTCCCACAATGGTAAGTGGGAGTGGTCAAATGAAATATGATTTGGTATAAATTGTATAGCAATATAAAAACTAAAAACCTAATATTTTCAGTTAATAGATGTGAAAAATATGAATGAAACTAAATGGTGAAAAATGTAGAGACTAGTGCCTTATTGGGTATGCAGATTCAAATGAAATATAAATGGGCAACTTCTTTCTGGAAAACACTTAAATTGTTTGGCATATGTTTCTATTTATAACTTGTATAAACATGCAAGACTGTGACTACCAAGCTCTTCTTAATGATCTAGATGAATTTCCCTAATTGCTATGATCAATTAAAAGGATTTAATCTTTTCTTGAAAGAACTGATCAATCAACCACATAGATATAGCAAATGTGCACTGATAAACTGAATACAAACTTGTTATATCAATTTAAGTAACCAGAAAGCTTCAATCTTGGAGACAAATTTAGTAATACTTTCAATGAAAATAATAGACAATTGACACCAAAAATATGTTGCCACATCAACTGATTCTCATTAATATCTCCATTTTGAAATCATACATCATAGTCTTTGTTCTGTGAAAATTCTTTTCCTATCCTATCTTCTTATTCTATTATTTGTCTTATTCTATTTTTATAATCGAAAATGAGCATTTATACATCATTATTTGAAAAGACATCTTTTTCATAATCAAATGTTGATGATTAGTTGTATTCGAGCTTCTACTAACATTCGCCAAACACTCGTCGAGATATCCTATAGTCATACCAACATACAATGTCTCACCGACAGTCACCCTTTCATCATGTGCGTTGCTATGACAATACTGAGTCGAGGAGATGTCTCATAGGTTACCTTGTGTCTTACCGAGATACCCTGTGATACATTTTGGTCGCTGAGACACAATCACTTTCTCACTGATGAAACAATATTTCAACATGACATATGAGTCAGCAAGAATATATAACTTTACCTCGATAGTCATTTGATTGAATCCCTTTATGCTTTGTTGGCAAGACCGGGTGCATCACTGAGACTTTATTCTGATAACCTTTAGTCTAGTTGATACATCGTTATGTGCGCTAGTTGGTGAGACATAATGCATTCAGTAAGACCTCACTCCGAAGACTTTTGGTTTGGCAGAAACGTTTGCTTAGGCACTGATCGGTAAGACAATATGATTTCGCTATGACTCATCCCGATGAAATATTTCTCACCGATATGTTCTTTTTGTCACCGGTTGGTAAGACATGAAGCGCTCGGCAAGACCCTACTCCAAAGACTTTTGGTATGGCCAAAATGTTAAATCCTCATGCGCCAGTCGGTAAGACATATATGGTTTCACTATGACTTCATTCTGACGATGACTCTCTTGCCAATATGATCCCTTTCTATCGCTGAGACCATGAATTATGTCCTAGCGATGGGTGTTTGCATATGAATTATGATCGGTGTGACATCCTTGAAGTCTTGCTGATAGACTTTAACAAATATAGATCAGTAAAATAAAGCACTATGGATCGAGGAGACCTTGATCATCTCATGCCAATCAGAATTATACTATGAGATATTTAGACTTAGATGGATTCTATAGGACTTTATGAAAAATTATCGGAAAAATGTTATGAAGAGGGGCTTTTTGTGCTTATGGTAGGACTCATTCAAAAAATCATGGGTATGAACAACTTGTAAATTTTTTAGAATTTTACAGTTCTAATAGTGGCTCCATCTGGGGATGAATGGTTGTGACATCATTGCAAGGATCCAGATTTCTAGGTGAGTAGACCAAACTCAATGTAATGGGTTATATGAGCAAGATGGAATGAATGGAAATGGAAATGAATATGACCCTACACTACTATGCATGGAAAAGAAAATTTTGAGAGGACTATCAAGAGTTTTCCATGCACTCGCAACCTTTAATCCTCTGTGTTGCTCAAGAGAAAAAATGTTTCAAGAATTTCCCATGTACAGGAAACTCCTGATCTTCACCAGTCATGTTTTGTAGATAATATGAATCTTCGCCTTTCTTACCAACGATCACAAAAGGTCCCAGCCATAAGGCTTCAAATTTCCCATGCTTTCCCTTCTCCTGACACCTTGCGTTCTACATTATTACTAGATCATTCTCCTCGAATTTTCTATCTTTTGCTTTTTTATCAAACACATACTTCATCTGTGCCTGCAACTTTATGTTCTAATTGTGAGCTACTCTTCTTATCTCATCAAGTTCAGCCAGTTGTTCCATTCTCTCCTCCATAGGTTCTGGAATATCTATATCCTCCTAAAGAATAAACTTGTAGACTAGTAACAAATTCTGTAAAGGCATCCTGGCTTGTGTTCCATACACCAATTCAAATGGGGATATTCCAATTTCCTTTTTTACAATGATCCTATCAGCCCAAACTCCTAATTTTAGTTTTGAATCCCAAGCCTTCTTATTCTAACCTAACATTCTCCTTATGATTTTAAGAAGACTCTTATTGCTTAAGTAACTCTACTTGACCATTAGCTTGTGGATAGTAAGGAGCTGCATAAGAAATGGCAATGCCATATATGCTACAATTTTTTTTAAATTCATCAGATCTGAAACACATCCCATTATCAGTAATCAGTCTTAGTGGTGTACCAAAATTGGTAATGATGTTATCCATTAAAAAATTTGTCACAAATTTACTTGTCACCTACCTGGTTGGGACTGCTTCTACCCATTTAGTAAAGTAATCAGTAGCTACAAGTATCCACTTATGTCCTCCACTTGATTTCTCTTGTATCTCCCCGATGAAATCAATTCCCCACTGATGAAAAGGGGTATCAACCTGCAAGGGTCGAAGTGGTAAAGCTCCTGATACTTCATTTTCCCAGAGAATTTCTGACAGGCTTCACATTTTCTTACATATGAAAAGGAGTCATTAAAAACTTTTGGCCAATAGTAACCTGCCCTGAGAATTTTATGTGCAGTTGTCTTTATAGAATAATGGCCTCCACAGACCCCTTCATGCATTTCACTTAAAACATGCTTAGCTTGTGACTCATCCAGACATAACAACAATATCTCATCCCTGTTCTTCCATAATAAATCACCTTCCATGAATACATACTTAGATGCTTGTAGCTTCAAAGTTCTTTTCTGGCTGTCACTCAATCCTTCTAGGCACTTCATGTATTTAAGGTAATGCATGATATCTGTATACCAAGGAGTATGATCAATGCTCGCAATTGCATTCCCTTCCTCTTCTAAATTGCAAATTTGATTTGCTTCAATATTCGCTTCTGCCATTAACCTAGCCAAACCCTGACCTCTCACTAGTTTAGTGATTTGTATCTCCATATAAAACTCTTGGATTTTATTAATCTATCTGCATCTTTTTCCTATTACCTCAAACTGTGTCAGAATATTCTTAACAGCTGCATGAGGGACATAGGCAATCACCTTTGCTCCAACAAAATATGGCTTGAAAGCCTTTGTAGCTTTCTCCAATGCAAATGCTTGTTTTTCCATTATATCATTCTTCAATTTTGATCCCTGCAATGACTTACTAAAAAAATACATAGGCTACTCATGACCTTTCCCATTTTTCTGTAACATAATAGTAGCTATGGTGTGTAATGAAGCAAATGAAAATATTTGAAAGGGTTTTAAAAAATCTGGGGACTTAAGGACAGGAGCCTCCTTGATAGTTTTTTTGATTGATAAAAAGGCATCTAATGCTTATGTAGTCCAGTCTACCTTTTGTCCTTTCCTTAACATTTTTGATATGGATTTAATGATTTTAGAAAAATTAGAAACAAATCTCCTAACAAAATTGATCTTTCCAAAGAATGATTGGATAGCCTTAACAGTTTTAGGGATAGGAATTTTATCTATGGCCTCAACCCTCTCAGGATCTCTAATCCCTTCATTTGAGACAATATGTCCCAAGAGCTTACCTTCTGTGACTGCAAAATGACATTTCTTAGGGTTCAGGCTAATACCATATTCTAAAGCCTTTATAAATATTTTTTCCAGATGTTCTACATGATCTTTAGCCTTCTTTGAATAAGCAGTAAGTTCATCCTGATACACCACCATGATAGCATTGATCAAATCTGCAAATGCTACGTCCATAGCTCTTTGGAAGGTTTCTCTTACGTTTGTGAGACCAAATGGCATTCTTATGTATACATATGCCCCCCACAGAGTTGTAAAAGTTGTCTTGTACTGTTTAGATTCTTTAACTTTAACCTAGTTGTAACCTAAAAACCCATCCATCATAGATAACAGCTCGTACCCTGTTACCTTATGTAATTTAGCCTCCATATTGGGTAGAGGATAATTACCTTTGAGGGATTCCATGTTCAAATTCTTGAAGTCCACACATAATCTGATATCTCTATTTTTTCTCCTCACAGGGACTAGGTTTGAGACCCACGTCGAGTGTCTGATTGGTTTAATGATTCCCCCATCTCTGAGCTTTGCCAATTATTCTTTCATTTTTGGCTCCAATGTTGGATTTATGGGTCTTTTATTTTGTCTAAATGGCTTTGCATCTGGCTTCAATGGTATTTCATGCTGAAACAAGTCTTCTCTATATGCTTTTAGATCTTCATAAGACCATGCAAACACATGTTTATATTTTCTTAGTAATGCTATCAACATTTTTCTAATTGTAGGGCTTATTTTCTTCCCTATGTACACCCTTCTTGGTGCCACCTCAGTCCCCAAGTTTATTTCTTCAATATCCTCCTTCTTCACTAGTGTCTGCTTCACGAGGGACCGATCACTCCCATCATATACTCTCTCCAATGCCACTAGTCCTCTAGGAAGCTTATTAGTTTTAAGTTGTAAGATCTCCTTCCCAAATACTGTTTGTTTCCCATCCACTTCTTCAACAAAGGCATTGAAATCAATTTATTGGGCTTCATATTGATCTATACAGTGAAGAAATTTCAAAAGGTCAGCATCATCATTAAAAACCTACCAACTATATATATTATTAGGCATAGCAGGCCTCATCTTGAACTCAATCTGTGACACCCCATCCAGTGTAATGTCATCCCCTCTCAGAGCTACATTTGCTAAAAAATCCAGCATTATGTTCTTTGACCAATCTACCCATTCAATAGAAAATGCATCAAATAGATTTATTATGTCCCATACAACATTCCTATATTGCTTCAATCTTTTTTGTTTTGTTGCATACTTTGATTTAACTTGTGAAACAACTAACTCATAATCCCCCATAACAGCCAGTAACCTGATTTTATGTTTCACGACTATACTCAAGCCTGTTAATAAGGCTTCATACTCTGCCACATTGTTAGTACATTCAAAGGCTAGCAAAAATGAATACTTAAATGTACTACCCTCAGGTGAAACAAATATTATTCCTGCTCCATTACCTTCCTAGTTGCATGCTCCATCAAAGTACATTTTCCATACACCACTATAGTTTTGTGCAACATGCTTTTCAATTGGATCAGTATTGACTAACTCTGGCTGGGGTGGTTCTATTTTGAAATTTCCAAGATCCACATCACAGAAACAATTGATATGATCTTGAGGTACACAGTCAACAACTTGGTTCATCCTTGGCTCCCTATACAACTTAACTTCCTGACCATTCACTAGAATAGTTGCATAAGACAAATCAAACTGAACATTTCCCCCAACTGCTGATGTCCACTGTCTTGATAGAAGAATCCCAAACTGAGGAGGGGTATCAATTACTATTATATCTATATTATAAGCCACATGTGGATAAGTATCCAGTTTGACTTCAACATATTTCATAATACCTACCACAAGAACAGGTCTGTTATCCATTGCATAGCACTTTCCTCCATTAGCATCCACCCACATGCCAAGCTGCTTCATAACTCCTACTGGCATAATATTTATGGCAGCGCCAGAGTCTATCATGCAATTCCTTAACAATTTTTTATTTATGAGTAATGTAGTGAAAAAAGGATCAACTTGTGGGGGATTTAACAATGCATTATTGAGGCACACTTCTAGGATACTTACTTTCTCTTGCTTATTAATTTTTTTAATAGCCATCCTATTTTCAGAATTTGTTATCAATTGAACAACACTGTCTTTATATTCCTTAATTTTCATCATCTCAAGTAATGGAACAAAATTTTTTACCTGGGATAAAGCTTGAGTGAAGTCAAAAGACGAGCCTTCTGCCTTAATCATTTTCCTCTGCTCCAATGTTTCTCCTTTGTTTTCTTCCTTTTGATCAATCTTTTGTATTTCTTTGCACAACCCTTTAATTTCCTCCTTTTGGACAAGCTTTTGTTCATTTTTATCATGTTGTTTATTTTTTGCTTTCTTCACCATTCCTTGTGCCACCTTTTGATCTTTTACAAATATTCCCCTAGGGACACCTTCCTTCTCATTCACTGCCTTATTTCTTAACCAATACTTTATCTTTGCTTCTTCAACCACAACAATGGTTAACCTCTCTATCTCCTCTTCAGTGAGTTTCCTCATACTGTACTGAGCAGGCATCTCAACAGAATGTGGTTCTGTATAATCTTCTTCATATTCAAAAAGAACTTGTTGTTCAACCATGTGGACATTGTACCTCTGATTTGAAACATCGTACTCATAACCTTTATCCTTTGAAGATGAGTACCTCTCCTCAACACGGTGAAAAGTACTTGAAGTCAAATAAACTGTGTGATCTTCTCCACTGTTTGCCATCAACATTCCATCTTCTTGCATTATTTGGGCTATAACACAATAATTTGGGGAATGTTTCTTATCACAAATTTCACAAAAATAATTGTTATTTACCATATAGGTTCCCCTCTTCCTTAATGGATTAGGAGTTTCTTTGTTTTTAGACCTATCTGTTACAAGTTTTCCATCCTTCCAATTTGTATTATAGGGCATGTCATGCAACATTATGTGCAGGATCATGATGGGCCAAAAAGTGGCAATATGATGGGTATGTGGCTGACAACTATTTTTTTACACAAAATTGCTAAAACGAAAAGGGTTTTTAAAGGAGATTCTCAGCTTTCCACCAATATAAATTAGGCTTTACTTTGAATTTAATATATAATTATTATTCATTTTCTATTCAAATTATGACTAAAGTCCTGATTGATAGGCTAACTAAAAAACATCTATAACTTTCAAACGATATCACATTTTTTTAATCCAAAACATGTGTCACATTCTATGCTTCGCATACTATAGGATTAAAAAAATAAAATTTGAATTTCATGAAGTTTTGACCAAGTTAAGGTGGTTAGACATACAAGTTTTTATATTTTTTAAAAGTTGTAATAAAAAATTCATAATTAATTATTTAATTGGAAAAAAATTACAAAAAATATGCATCACATCGAGGCATGAGTCCTCTACTTATATATAAAATCTTATAAAAAAATATTATCATTTTATTGTGGTTAGGGTGGTAGCACACCTACTTATTTTTCCCTAAAATTTAAGTACCACTCCATTGAAATTTCAAATTTTCACCAAATAGATTTTATTTTCTTAAAAAAATCTAGTAGTTTAGAAACTACATTCAATTTTCTACAGATTCTATTGTTACATATTTTTGAAATAATATAGATAACTTATTCAAATTTTTACGTCAAGTTGCCTAATTTTGATTTTTCTAAATTTTTTGCCACTTAAGGGCCTATTTTTTCCATGATGATCCTGCACATACCTGCAACCTAGGCCTCTCATTTCTGTATGTGCTCTCCTATTTGTACTAATAATTATTGATTTGCTGAGGAACCCTAGGATTGTCTCTCTTACTGATTATCCTAGTAGCTTTCCTATTGTTTTCAATTGTTAATGCTATCTTCTAGGCTTCAGCCAAATTTCTTGGGAACCTATTCCTTAATTCATACCCTATTTTTGGTTCAAATGCATTCAAATAAACACTCAATGCTATAGAGTCTGGCAACTTTGATCCAAGGGGTATTTTAGTCTGCAATTTGTTGAATCTTCGATTAAAATCATAAATTGTGTCATTCTGATCTTTTTGAATCCACATTAATTCATGAAGAGCATCATCTGGTGCACTTAGATTCCCATATCGCTCAAGGAATCGATCCTGGAATTCTTGGACAGAGTTGATAGAAGTTGATGGTAGGCTATTGAACCAATCCCTAGCTCCTTCAGTAAGTGACATCATGAATAGCCTCATGTGTAAATATGCATATGGCACATCCAAATATTGGATGAAAGAATTGAAACTCCTTAAATGATCTTCAGTAGAAATTGCACTACTCCCTGTAAACTTTGGAACAAGACTTCTCCAACTACCATCCATTGGGTAAGGGTATAATTGAAACCCCACCAAGTCAAATTTTCTGATCATTGTTGTGTATTGATGGGGGGTAGGGTTAGGTGGATGCTGATACTGGTACATCAGATTATTGTATGGTGTATGATGATGTGGCACATAATGTTGACCATGAGGTGGCTATATATTTGTATATTGTGAGGAAATATGCGGTGGATGGTTTGGCTATCTATATTGATTCCCTATCTGATTGTGAGGAGCCTTTGATGGATCAAAAGGCCCTGCACCATTATTACCCTGCTTATGAGTTGGTACATACTTTGGGAAACCAGCTATCTAAGCAGTAATTTGGGCTTTTTGCACTTTGAAGTCTCTCATTGCTTGTATCAATTGGGTTTTCTCTTGTCCAACTTTTAGTTCTTCTATCTCCTTTTTCTATAACTCAAACTGTGCTTTTACTTCTTCATGAGTTAAAGATTCATAATTTTCTTGAGGATTTTCATGATCAATAGGTCCATTTTGATTACCCTCCATTTTTAGATCATATTCGTGTTGATATTTGATTCGTTCAACTTCGATTTCAGCTTTAAAATCGGCCTATTTTTTAGGATCATAAAATGGATTTCTTTGCTCTTCAAGGGTACAAAGTTCTGCACTTTAATTATCTCTCCATGTATCATAACGATCATATGTCTCACAATGCGGTCTTGATGTTTTGTCCTTTTTTGCCATGCACATGTCCTCATTTATCATTTTACCCTTATCAACCTTATCATCCTTGTGTGTCCACTTACTATTGCTAGCAGGACCTCTAGTATGACCTCCCCTATATTGAGATCTTCTCCCATTTATGTTTGAACAAATGCAATGTTTCTGTCAGAGTCACCACTCACTTTCTTAAAAGTGAGAAAGTGTTTGATATTTCTTATTCCCAGTGGAGTCTATACAAGGTTTCTGACTCTATGATTAAGGCCTTGATTCTGAGTTTTCCCCAGCAGATTCGCCAATTTGTTTGCTTTCAAAAACACAGATTTGAACCATGAAAGGTTGCCAAGCTTTCACAACATTTCAGGGTAACAGATAAGGCCAAATGAATTGAACCTTCTACTCTTCAGGTGCTGACATCCAATGTCTCACCAGTAGTCACCCTTTCATCATGTGCATCGCTATGACAATACTTAGTCAGGGAGATGTCTCATAGGTTACCTTGTGTCTTACCGAGATACCCTGTGATACATTCTAGTCACTAAGACACAATCACTTTCTCACCAATGAAACAATATTTTTGCATGACATATGAGTCGGCAGGACTATATAACTTTACCCCGATAGTCATTTGATTGAATCCCTTTATGCCTTGTTGACGAGACTAGGTGCATTCACTGAGACTTTATTCTGATAACCTTTAGTCTGGCTGATACGTCGTTCTGTGAGCTAGTCAGTGAGACATAATGCGTTCGGTAAGACCTCACTCTGAATACTTTTGGTTTGGCCAAAATGTTTGCTCGAGCACCGATCGGTAAGACATATATGGTTTTGCTATGACTTCATTTTGATAATGACTCTCTTGCCGATATGATCCCTTTCTATCACCGAGACAATGAATTATGTCCTCCTGATGGGTGTTTTCATATGAATTCTGATCGATGTGACATCCCTGAAGTCTTGTCTATAGACTACAACAAATATAAATCAGTAAAAGAAAGCACTATGGATCGGGGAGACCTTGATCATCTCATGCTAATAGGAATTATACTATGAGATATTTAGACTTAGATGGATTCTATAGGACTTTATGAAAAAATATGGGCAAAATGTTATGAAGAGAGGCTTTTTATGCTTATGGTAGGGCTCATTCAGAAACTCATGGGTATGAACAACTTGTAAAATTTTCAGAATTTTATAGTTCTAACAATTCCTACCTCTAATAGTGGTCCTGTGAACAATAACGACCTCGAGGTCTTATAGACGATGCGGAAAAAGTTTTGTGATGCTTGAGATATCTTGAGGGAAGCTTATCATGTGACCACTATATTTAAATTGGCCTCCTCTAGTGTGGGTGACCTATAAAACTAGAGCCACCCTAGCAATAAGCATCTCTTCAACTTGTGTTAACTTTTTGAGTAATAATGGTTGCAGGCCTGGATCCATTCTGTTTGCAGAGTTGAACCGATGGGAACCTTTTTTAGAATAACACCTTATACATATGGCTTTTGACCCTAACATTTGAGTGTGCATCCCTATGTAGCTTTCCCTACATATTTGGCAAATAGAAAGGTTGGAGAGCACATCTATACGATGTTGAAATTGCTTTACCATAGCATGATAGCTATTGTTGAATATTTCTTTGAGGTATTGTTCATGTGTTCGTGCAATAGGGGAGCTCCTCTGAGATTGTATACAAGAGTTTCCATTTGCCATTGGAAATTCATGCTGCAAGGGAGCACTATTACCATTTTCACATGCAAATGTGCTTGTTGTAGCTATCCTTTGCTGTAAGTAATTTTTATGATGCTTCATGGATATTTCCCTCTCTATGCTCCCTATAGTACAAATAGTTACATTGCTATTTTTTACCCTTTTTTAAATTCAGCAATTGATTAGGTTGTGCAACTTGACTCTGCCCATACAGCCTATGGGTATACATACAAGCTCAAGTACATCAGGATATATGAATATACATATATACCCATACATTGAAAGTGGCAATTATACATAAACATATAAAAATATATGTCTATCCATTTGTATATGAATCAATATCTATGAATGACCAAAAAAGGAATAGAATAGGTTGAACATTAGGAAATATTAAATTCTAGTTGAATATACATAGAGGACTTGGGAACCTTGGGACAAGGAGGGCTGGGTAGTAAGTTTGTGCTCATGCAAGGCTTAATGTATCCTATCATTGCTACGCAATGGGGGTAAGCAAAGCAAAGTAAATGTGAGCGGGCAGAGTAAATGCATTATTGAATGGTGTAGTATCACAAACTATGCTTTGATTAAGATGCATTGTCAAAGCAATCATTGTGGCATTAATTTCATAGTAGTTGGGAAAAAAAAAATTCTACATATCTAATCTATGCTTTTGTAGTATGTATTTTTGCATATACATAGACATACACATATGCATATACATATGCATATACATACACATATACATATACATATGCATACATGCATACACATACATACATGTACATATATAGCCATATACATACATATACATATACATATACATATATACATACATATACATATGCATATACATATATACATACATATACATATACATATATATATATATACATAGACATATATACACATATACATACATATACATATACATATTATATATTGATTGTTGCAGTGTCAAAAACTATACTTTCATTAGGTTGCACTGTCAGAGGAGCCATTGTGCCATTTATTTCATAGCAAAAGTGCAAAATCTGTTGTTCTCATATCCAATCTATCATATTGTAGTATTTTTTTTTGCATGCCCATAGACATACACATGCATATACATATACATACACATATACATACACATATGCATACATATACATATACAAACATACACATACATATACATATATGTATACATATATACATAAATACATATATATACATGTATATACACATAGACATATATACACATATACATACATATACATATACATATACATATACATATGCATACACATATACAAATACATATATATACATACATATACATACAGATATACATATACATATACATCAAAACAATCCTTTTATATGATGGAAAATAGGAATGCATAACTAGTTCCACATGTATATGCTTTGTCAAGATGGCCCATTTAGATGTACACCTAGAAGCGAAGAGAATTGGAAACAATAACACCAAATTTGCAACAAGTACAAGATAAAGCGAAACCATACTTTCAGGATCAAGATCTAAACGCTGGGCAACCACACCCTTAGAGCCAGACTCCGTCGAGAGACCAACAGGGGCTAGCAAGAAATCAATAGTGGGGGCTTCTGTGAACCCATCCATAAAGCCCGCTTCTATAGAAATAGTTCTACAAGCTTTTGAAGTGACACAATGTTGCAATTAGAGTTCACTAATTGACAACTCTATTTCACAATTAAAAAAAAAGATCAGTGTAGTGTAGCATCCAAATGCTAATTGGTACACAACTTACAAATATCAATTTATAACCATTCCACTTTTAATACTATTTAAAGAAGATGAGATAAAATATGAAGAATAGAAATCCACTTTTAATGGTATGCAAACACCAGGGGATACATCAAAAAGAATGAAAATAATAAATGCAAATGCATATACTCTCATATGTATCTCTCTATCTTTTAGGATGCTTATATGTGTGTGCATGTAGACTTTTATTTTTTCTATATATATGTATTTATGCAAATTGTAAATTTTACTATGTTATGGCAAGAATCATATGGGGCAATAAGCTATCCAAAAATGTGTATAACATCACAACCTTAATTGTAGATTCAGCTTA
Source organism: Sequoia sempervirens (assembly GCA_007258455.2). Taxonomy (NCBI): domain Eukaryota; kingdom Viridiplantae; phylum Streptophyta; class Pinopsida; order Cupressales; family Cupressaceae; genus Sequoia; species Sequoia sempervirens. Next base: position 727,017,502 of record VDFB02270651.1, on the reverse strand, counting down.
GGTTGCTTGGTATTCAATATTATGGGAAAAATATTTATGCAAAATACTAATGCATAGCGACTTACAGATTCCATAGCACAGTAGTTTGGTAAACCTCTATTTTGTTAGAAAAGAGATCCAAGGAAGATGATTCTACAATACTATAATTTTAAAACAACACTGCTATGGCTCTTTTGGCAATACAAATTAATCAATATATTTTCCTACCTTTATAACAAAAGAAACAACAACCATTACTAAAGAATCAAACATATGTTGTGCTTCAGTCTTTTCCTAATAGTTCTTTTATGATTTTCCTATCTGTCTATAATATTTAATGGCAAATAATGGATCTTCAGTGTAGAATATATGCATGTATATATGTGTACAAATAATTAAGTACATATATGCATTGAAGTTCCCCTTTATGAACACATTTACAAATACACACATATAAGCATATATATGTATCCATATGCACATATGTATATATGTGTCTATATACACAAGACTATATCTAAATACTTGTGTATAGTATATTTTTTTATCACCATTTAAATCTTAAGCTTGGAATTTATGAAGACAAGAAACATCCAAATTGTTTTTCCCTTCAATTAACCAATTGGGAAGGCTGCAAATTCAAACATTTTTGGTTTTTTATACCATATTGTCTACTCTAAAGTTTGGCATTAGTATAGGCAGCAAAACGGTTGAATTTGAAGCCTTCTCAACTAGTCAGTTGAGGGAAAATTTAGTTTGGATGCTTACTTGCATTTTGGGGACCTTATATATTTTTGTGTAAAAAAAATCTTGCCGATTTATTTTAAGTTATAGCCTGCAGAAAACAAAATTTGAAATGTATATTGATACAAGATTCAACCTACATCCTTTATAGGAAAATATCGAAGACAAATAGAGAATTGTATATCATGCATCAGACGCATCCTTTATTGGTTTCTCAATTGAAAATTAAAGCAACATTATTTCCCATTAAATATTATAGACAAAATTGGAAATTTACAAAACAACTATTAAAAGAAAAGCTAAAAATCATAGCCAGATCACAGATGAGTTGGAACCCACACTAAACATTCTCATAGAAGGCAAGTAGGTTGTGTAAAACTTGGTTTGTCAATTCAAATTTGAAGCTACATTGTTTGGTATGAAACCCATATTAAATAGAACTCATAAAGCCAATGAGCACCAATAATCTGCACAGCCTCCCCACAATGGCACAGGCTTAATCAACAATTCAAGCTACATTAGCTGGCAATAATTTTTGTAGTCAAATAGAGAATTTGCAAAAGAGATATTGCATAACAAATCCTCTTGCTAGACAAGCCAATGGGGATCCCACTTGAAAGTTCAAACATATAAATTGAACAGATAAAAGAGATATTAGAAACAATAACACTTACCAGCTACCAAACTAATTTTATATCCATCATGTTCATAATATGCAAATGGTCCTATGTTAATACGTCCACTAGCACAGATGCAAATAGATAACCAAAACAATAAATGTAGGGCAATAAAGAATACTAACCCTAAGCATATTTATTGAGCAAACAAACAAGGTTCCACTACAATTCCTCCTATGGTAATGGGTAGAAGGAAAAAAATGCATAAGGATAAACCCAGTCACATCTCAAGCAAGTGCCTGTCAAAAAATATGCACATTATGTGATTGCTCCAATTTGTGGATAGGTTGATGTATTATATGTATGTATATATACATGTATATAAATATATATATATATATATATATATATATATATATATATATATATATATATATATATATATATATACGCATGTGTATCTAGATATGTATATATGGATAAATATATGTATATATGTTTTACTAATAGCTCTATTAGAATTCCCCCATTTCTGTATAATACAGAATGACACATAATGCAACTCCTTTTATACAGAGACATATAGCAGGAAGACATTAACAATAAATAAATTATTTATGCAAAACCCCCATATATAAAAGAGTATCCCAGCAGCAACTTCAAACAAAATAGCCTATGGGCTAATAAATGTTTATACATCTATTTATATATGTATATATGGATAAACACATGTATGTATGTTTTACTACCAGTTCTATTACAATTTCCCTGTTTCTCTATATAACTAAATGCCAGATGATGCAGCTCCTCTTATACAATTACAACTATTTGTTAGCAGACTATAAAGAAGATGCCCACTATATTCAAATCAAAAGCATGCAAGCTCAATGATAAAACTGCTGAGCTATAGAATCAATAAGATGTTTTACAAGGGTAGTTTACATAAATGAATAATTTATTGTTTATCTCTTTCGCCTTCTCCCATATTGATTAAATTGCATTGTTGAAAGAGTGATTTACAATAGATAACAGAGCTAAACACAAACTTTTTACTATGCACCACTTTTGTCATTGTTTTCTTCAATTAGATTGCTACACAACATATTGGTACAAGACAAGCAATCTATGTAACAACTATTATAGCTATTAGGATGATACTCACGAATCAGATGTATTTCATTCTCTAGTGTTTTCCTTATAATTTTCTTACAATTTTCCTATTTCTTTATAATTAGTAACCCAAATAATGCAACTCAAATTTACAACATATTCATGTATATATGTATGTATATGTGTACATGTGTATAATATATACATACCTGTTACCTTAAGAGCAATTGTACTTAAATGTTGGCCTATTGTTTTGGTTGTTTGTGTGTAATTTCGTAGATTAATAAGAGATTATCATTCTGTATGGATGCAAAAATTGCACTTAAAACTTCCTTCTTTCATAAAAAAATATAGCCAGGGTTGGTTATTTGTACGTTGTTGGTCTATTGTTTTGATTGTTTGTCTGTATCTTTGGTGTTCTAGCCATTACCATGGGAGCAATTATAGTTATCTATGTGTAGGCTTTAGCGTTGTATGAAAGCATTAACATATTGAAGGTAAAATTACTTTGGTGGTTGTCTAGTATTATTCTAGTAGGTCTTTTACAATTTGTCTATTTGTGGTGATGTAGCTCAAATTTTCAATGAAGCTTATGCATTTTTGGAGAACATAATTATAATAATTTCTACAAATGGAACCACACATACAATCTATGTGAAACTAAAAAGAATCATTGAGATTATGTTCAAAGCAGTTGGTTTTATAGATATTATAAACTCTTCTTGTGCAAAGAATAAAAAAATAGTTATCCCATAGAAGAATAAGAATACCTCACTTGATTGTGCATACACAACACTGAATATTGAAACAACATTTTCATCATTTGTGTATATCTTTAGCATTGCAACCATTACCATAGGAGGAATTGTAGCTATCTGTGTGCAGGGTTTAGGGTTGTATGAAACCATTGACATATATATATATGCATACATACATACATGCATATATATATACAAAATCATTGAGA
>VDFB02270651.1:726796606-727013985 GCA_007258455.2 Sequoia sempervirens | reverse complement strand
CCCAAAGACCAAAGACGTGTTTTTTTCAAATTCAACAATTTTTCACATAATTGGGTTCATGGTCACCATCAAGATTGCATCTAGTTCAATATCAAGAAAATTGAAGACATGGGTAATGTTAGGTTCTTTATTAGCTTTCCAACGATGTAATTTTTTTGACTTTCTAACAATGTTAAACTTTTCATCCATAATTTCTTTGATTGTATGTCCGTTTTTCTTCAAAAAGCAGTGTTTGGTATTTTTTTCGCTATAAATTAACCGCTCATCAAAATTTGAAATAAATGGTATTTTTAGAAACTAGATCTATCTCTACAATTTAAAAAAATAAAATTGTAGAAAAATCTTATAGTTTCAAAAATTTGAGGGGGAGCACGGCCAAAATTATACTTTTTAGGAAGTGCCCACTTAGAAAATTACAATAAAAAATCAAATATTCATTAAAAATTATTAGAAAAAATATCCAAATTCCTTACTAAATACTCATATTATTTTTCCAACTTCGGACCGAGCTGCATTTTAAAAATACTAAAAAAAGTCCACCGTGCTCGTGTCACACAAGAGTTGCTATGTTATGTTTTTCTGACAGAAACAATAGCAATTTGTGTGTGTCCCTCTTTTGAACCCCTTAATCTCAACCATTTTCAAAATAAATTAGTAGTTTAGAAAGTAGACTCGGAGCACTACGGTCCTTGTTTTTGTTCCATCAAAAATTTTTGAGTGTAGCTATCCTCAATTTCACGTCCAAGGTCAATATTTCCTGATTTTAGAAAAAAAGTGGCCACTTAAGCCCCTTTTTTGGGAACCATCTTGGTGCACTTACCCATTTATCAATTTGGATTGCCCACTACACTTGTTTTTGACAATGGTACCCCTTTCAAGAACAAGGAAGTGAAGCAGTTCCTCGAGAAATTGCATATTCAACAAAGGTTTTCCACACAGTACTATCTACAATCTAATGGTCAAGCGAAAGCATCTAACAAAACTCTTAAGCTTATTCTCCATAAGACAATTAATAAGTATGGTAAAGATTGGCATATTCAACTGATGTATGCTTTATGGGCCTATTGCATGAGTGTTCACACGGCTATAGGAACAACTCCTTACAACCTCATGTATGGTGTCGAAGCTATTATGCCTTTGGAGTTTGAAATTTCATCTTTATGGGTTTCCCTTAAATGGTTAATTGATGATAAAACATATCAAGTTAACCATGTGCATTATCTTGAGATGTTCGATGAGCATTTTCTAAGGGCCCTCAAACATCTTAAAACTTGTCAATGGTGGTTATCTAGGCAATATAATCAAGGTGTGCTTCCTAGAACCTTTAAAATAGGAGATTTGGTTCTCTGTGAAAACCAAAGGAATGTAAATGCGCTGCTTGATCAGAGAGGAAAATTTAGTCCCAACTGGTTAGGCCCTTACATTTTCATCTCCATATATGGTTCAGGTGCCTATGGATTATCATCTATTTATGAAATTCCTTTAAAAGAGTTCGTTAATGTGATGCATCTTCGACGGTACTACTCATAATGTTTTGTGTCATCTATGTGTTGTTCTCTCTATAGAAGGGTAGTAGCACTACATATGTTGACATATTTTATTAACACATTAAGAAAAAAATTGTGTTGTGAATGACCACGTGTGCATGTGACCATGCATCACATTACGTCTATTAAAATCATTAGATCATCATTGTATTTAATTAGCATACTACCATGTGTGTTTATTATTTAATCATGATTAACATCTAATGTAAATATACATCCATATGAGCATATAACATCCATAGCATAAACATAAAAAATAAAGAACATACACATCCAAGTGAAACAATGGCATGAGATCAGAATTAATGTATATATATATATACATGCATCAGGCCACTTCTATAAAAAATGAGTGGTTGTTGAATATGTGTCTATACAAAAGATCTACAAGTATGTATGTATGCATATACAAAACTGATGATGATAATGCCTCTGGTCACTACGGTGCATGGCTCTCAGAGCCCTCTAGCTCTAGTGGATGCTTTAGAACCCTAGGGAGAAGCTGAATGGTAGTCATGGAGCACGAGTGATGGGAGCTCGTGATACAGACAAAGTTGCCCACATCCCCCTGATCTCCCCCTAAAGAGAGGATATCACCAGCTTTTCTTGCCTCATAGTCATTGAACCTCTATTGGGCTCATAGCTATTGGCTACCTGTTAAGGTCATCGAGATGGCTCTGGAGGGCATCATGCGCCTACTCAGTGACATCAACCCTCCTCACTGTCATGTCTCGCTCAGTGAGCACCATCCACAACTCCCCCGACAGTTGTTCGCACTGCCCCTAAATGGTTGTTAGCTCCATAGTAAGTTGGACAATCTCCATGATCCACTCCTTGTAAGTAGTCCTCAGGTGCACAATTGGCTCAAAGTTGGGGGCATGATGTCTCGCAGATGTTGGTCGGTACGCCTCAAGAATTGATCCCTAAATCAACACAATAGGGGCGACCTTTGAAATAGAATGAGCTATGAGCCTAGCCCATCCCTGTGCATCCTTTGCAATCACAAAGAAAGAAAGAGGTATCAATATCACATGGCATGTATATATGTGTCGTAAAGTGAAAAACTAAAAGTATAGTAACATAAACAAAATATCATGTTTACATGGGTCCCCTGGTTGCCATTTCGGATCAGGGTGAGGATTGATGCTAGGACCAGTCTTGTCAGCCTCGGTGGCCGCTCCCAGTGTCGCTAGCACTGTAGCTATAGTACAAGATGGTGGTGTCAAAGAGACAGGGGTAGCTGGTGGGGGATCTGACCTCCTCCGTCGCCTCAGCCTTAGTGGTGTCACCTCCTCCTATGATGCCTCCTCCTCCCCAGCCTGTTGCCAACCTCTCCTCTTGTCTTGTGGCAGCTAGGGTGGTAAGTCCTCCTGTGGACCAAGGTCCCCTCTCAGAGCACCCTCACCGAACATAGAAGTGGGACAATGCCACTCCCACCACTGCATGAAATTAGTTGCTACCTCAACATTATCTACCGTTGATATAGGCAGTAGATCATGGCCAAGCTCATCATCATCTGACGAGATGATATATGTAATAGTGGGTTGAGGGAAGTCCCCAACCCTTGCCACACTCCTATGGGCCCTAGTGTAGGTGGTCACGTTTGTAGGTATGGTATGTGGTCTGCCAAGCTTCCACATGAACCAATTGCAGTAGTAGGGAACTATAACAAAATCCCTCCGCCAGATCAAAAAATGGTCACATTGTAGGTTCCTCAAGTAACTGTTGTCATCCACCCACCTAAAAAATTTGTAGGGTCTCCATCAGACCCCATCTATAGTGAGAGTGTCGAACTATAGCCACCAAAATTATAAATCTTCAAATCTCCACTGGCCTGTCATATCGTACCAATGAGCCATGGGAACCCGATATGACCATCGCTAGGGAAAACCAAATGGGCGGGTGCACATGATGTGGGTAAAGGACCACACTTGCAAAAGAGTGCATGTTGTGAGGCTACGGTACTCATAGTGTACGTACGAGCATAGCTCTTGGTAGAGGTGTGCTAGTATGTTGCGCCCCTAATAAAAAATGGTCCTATGCTCCACCATCTCTCTAATAGTGTGGACAAGGCCCCCGTACAAATTCGAGCCTCGCCCATTAATTGTGATCTAAAAAGTGAGGGTCATGACCATAACTTGGTAGATCAATGGTGTTGTGTTCCTCGCATGGTAATACCAATGTGTATAGATAGGACCTGTTCCATTGTCGTCGCTCGTCCTCCCTATGCCATAGAGGACCCCCATCATCCATTCCCATGCTGATCGCATATCATCGAGAGCCACCTATCATTCATAGATGGGTAGCTTGAGGATCCAATAGACGTCCTCAAGTGTGACAGTCATCTCTCCACATGGCAACTAGAAAGATGACATGGTGGCATCCCACTGCTCCATAAGGGTCATCAACATCTGCTTGTGGTATCTCATCTCTGGCATGGTGAATACGTGTCAGAGATCGACCCACTCCAGAAGTGTGACCTCATCCCAGAATGCTCACCCTCCAAGATGCTCTCGAATCTCTAGGTACTCCTGTAAAAAGTAAGAAAAATATGAGTTAGAACATCAAAATTTTGCATAAAAGCAAGGAAAAATAATTAAGACTTATGTGCGATGCGTAGACGTCTGTGTGTCGTGCATACGTCCCTAATCGCCATGGTCACCTCAAAGACAACAATGCATCTTTAAGATGATAGCATAGAGTTAGGGCTTCAACACTCGCCTGAGATGACAACGCATTTTTCAGAGGGCACAGGAAAAAGATGCCTGTGCACCTCACCAATGGGAAAATTCTAAGAAATGAGCTAAAATTCATGAAAAAGGAGGTTTTGAGGCCTACCTGGTCCACCTTGCGACCCTCAGCGATGTCCTGACATAGCTGCTCCAATCTCAACGCCTCATACTCTCTCCTTCTCAACATTTTGCTAACTTTTCTCTCACAAAAGTCAACAATTTGCTCACAGTGAATAGTGAAAATGACCCTTCTAGGGGCCCACCTAGGTATATATAGGCCCCCCCAAGGCCCATTTTTCCTAGAGTTTGTGGCTCCCCAGTTTCTCTTGAATTTTCCCCACCAGGCTAGGGGTAAACTCAGGAGAGGGTATAAAGTTGTCTCTTGATCATATTTTTCTTCTGAATCGACGACTTTTTTCTTGATCATTCCTCTCTTCGTGGTAGTTTTCTTCTGATTTTTCGAAGTTGACCCAAATTTGAGTTTTTGCAAGTTAACACTTTAAATAATTTTTCACAATCGTTTTGATATTGTTTATTGAGCTCGGATGTTGGGGGCACCTTCAGTTGCGGTTAGCTCAACTTTGGTGGTTGCTATGGTCTCTCTCTATTGGCAAGCAAATCTGTAAAATTCATAATTTTGGATGAAATTTTTCTTTTTACTTTAGTGAGGCTAGTTTTTTAAAAATTGAGCCCACTAAAGTGGGGGCAAAATGTAATGCCACAGAATTGCACCTAGGGGCAATTCCACATTTTGGAATTTTTTTCTAGCATTGATGATGCCTTGAGATATTAATGACAAAATCCCATGGGTTGGAATTTAGCAATTTTGACTCCATGTGGACAAGTGGCTAAGTGACAGAACCCTAGCAACACATCTTTCAAGAATATAGGCTCTAGAAGAATGCACAGTGCATAGACGTTTGTGTGGCACACTAGCGTCCTGGCAGTTTCTCAAATTCAAAATGTGGAATCTGGAAGGTTAACCCTTGAGACATGTGTCCTGGCCATTACATTCTAAAAGTAACAGCTCTTTGTCACCCTTGCAAGCATTAAAAACCCATTTTTGTCTCTCATTTGAGGGTTGGAAGACATTACTCAAGCTCTCTTGTTACTTTACTCCAACTTTGAGATCTCTTCACTTTTGATAATAGTGCTCTCATAAGCAAAGCCATGCTAGACTAAGGTCCTCCCAGTAGCTACAACAACTCTCAAGTAAGCACTCAATGGTGTGTTTGTGTGCTTCAGAGAGGGCCTAGGCCCATGGGTAACACTCTCTCTATCCCTCACTTTCCCTTTCATATTTTCTCATTTACTATCGTGTGGTGTGGGTTCTACTTCTGAGCAATTATTTCTTTCACCACGCACTTCTCGTGGTGTGGGATCTACTCTTGAGTGGGTTTTTCTTTCACCACATGCTTTGTTTACATCTTTAGCTTTTTGTTTGAACTTGGCTATTCATGGAGGTGGGAACACCAAAACGGGGCTTGACTGAGGCATGCCCAATACAGCCACCCAACAAATTTTCTCTCATTCTTTTGTGTGTAGGTCATGAAAAGGAGCTTAGAGTGAAGAATCAGATATCTAGAGGAAGGTAAGCTTTCTCCAAACATCCTAGTATTCATTTTAGTTTCTAGTTTTCTAACTAGTCATATAGTTTAGTACGACTCACCCCTGAGCTTAGAAGAAAGGCTTATTTTTGTTTGTTTGAATCTCTGAGTTCTCTATTGCTCAGGATGCTAGTGTGTTCTTTAGACATCAGCATGCCACGTTGGTATCCTAGAACTGCTTTGATGTCTTCTGGCCGAAAGCTCCCTCTTCTGAGATAAAAATCTCCTAGTTTTTCTCTTTCAAGGTCTCTGGTGGTTTCTCCCAAAACATAACTAAATCCTAGTTCTTTATTGTTTTGTAAATTTGATATCTTGAGGTGTATAAGGGCAGTTTGTTCCGTGGTGATTTCTCAAGAAAAGAGAGACCCATGTGCAGTGAATCCCTCTTATATCATAGATTTTAGGTTGGAAAACACAATGGGAGGTGAGGTGACAACATGATTTACGAAATCACCAACCCACAAAATTTTGTAAAACCCTCTACACATTGAAGCCAAATACCTTACTGGGTATTTACAAAATGGTGCCTATCACCATACTCCTATGGTCTAAATAACACAAAGCTTTTCAATACATACATACTATTTTGTAAAATTGTAGGATGCAAAACACTGTGTTTTAAAAAACTTGCAACCCACCTAATGTTTCAAAACCATTAGACACTAGTATTTGATAGATGTTTAGGTGCATTTTTTCTATTGCTTTATGCGAATGCCTGCAACTCCATTCCATCGCCCGCACATCTATCCCTAGCAAACTACAAAATTATGAAATGTGGAAAATGGGAAAAATGGAATGTGGAAAATGGCAATGTTTAGGAATTTTTTCTATTGCTTTTTGACTTTCCCATTAGTTGTGCACCCTTTTCCAGCGACAAACATATGATGGCACACGACTAACTGTCTGTCAAGTCTTTTCGTCGATGCATTTTGTCCACCGTATGGGATGGGGAATGGGGGTTATGATATAACATTACATACATAGGTTCATTTTGTCTACACTTTAGCTTCTCCCCAAATGGTATGCCAATATTAAAGGTAAATTCATATAATATACCAGTATTTGAGGGAACAACTGAGAGGAGATAGTGTGTTTTCTAACACTACAAATAATGCAAGCATTTTATTTGTTCCAATCGGATGAAGAATGTGAAATGCCATTTTGACTGTACCAAAGAGTTGCTCAAAAATTTGAAAGTGGACTTCATTGCATTCTTGGTCGTAATGAACAAAACTTTTCAAAATGAACTAAGTGACATGGGACAGTGTGTTTTCCAACACTGCAAATAATGTTGAGCATTTTATTTGTTTCAATCAGATGAAAAAAGGGAAATGCAATTCTGCATTTAACCAAATATACATTATATTTCTTAATATGATCCAAATATACATTCACAGTATGATTATAGGTTGGAAAACATAGAGGGAGGTGAGGTGACAACATGATTTACAAAACCTTCAACCCGCACAATGTTGTAAAACCCGCTACACCCTGAAGCCAAATACCTTACTAGGTGTTTACAAAACAATGCCTATCACCACATTCCTATGGTCTAAATAATACAAAGCTTTTGAATACATACATACTATTTTGTAAAAATTGTAGGATGCAAAACACTATGTGTTTACAAAACTTGCAACCCACCCAATGTTTCTAAACCATTTAGACACTACAACCTTCATAATGAGAATTTTAATGGGAAAATAAAATGTTTTGTTTGTGTATATGGTTTTGGGCTTTCTGTCCATTCCAAAATTTGATTTTGAAAACCCGTTGGCACATAACCCACATTGTGTTTCAAATGAAAACCCGTTTTCACAAGGAACAACCTTTATTTTCCCTTCAATGAAAACCCATCTTCACAATGAACAACCAAAAGAAAAAATTTATACGCCAACACAAAAACCCACAAAAACAAACAAAACACCTCTGCATTTCAAATGAAAACCCCTTTACTTTCCCATCAATGAAAACCCATCTTCCCAACCAATTGTCATTCAATTCTTCATAGTGAAATTTGAAAACCCTCAAAACAAAAAAGCATAAACAATTATGCATTTGAAATGAAAACCCTACACACAAACAAAACATTTTATTTTTTCTTTCAATGCTTCACAGAAAACCCATTTAACAGTCGTTCAATGCTTCATAGAAACCCATTTAGTAGTCGTGCTTCACAGTTCCTACACAATGGCCAAATGACATATACAATGGTAGATATACATACCTGGTTGCTAGCCGCCCCACCTGTCGAACCTGTTGCTCTCGTTCAACTTCCATTCCGTCGTTCGCACTCCCCATAAAACTGCAAAATGAAATGTGGGAAATGGCGAAGTTTAGCTATGTGAACACGACAAAAATGTAGACAAAACACACCTATCTATATAAAAATAAAATAAAATAAATGCATAAACACACTCTGGCTAGACTGCTTACAACTCCATTTCAATGCCCGCGTTGGTTTAGCCGCCTCCAACTCCATTTCAATGCTCCCGCATCCCTCCCCAACAAACTGCAAAATGAAATGTAGAAAATGGGCAAAATGAAATGTGGAAAATGACGACGTTTAAGGTGTTATGTCTATTTCTTTGACTTTCTCATCAGACCGCACGTCTTTTTCCAACGTCAGACACGTGACGGTACGTGGCTAAACGTCCACCAAATCTTTTCGTCGGTGTATTTTGTCCAACGCATGGAATGGGGGAGGGAAGGTATAATATAATGTTACATCCATAGGTGCGTTTTGTCTATCTTTTAGCTTTCTCTCGTGAAGTGGTGCCCGATTAGAAAAAGATAACTTTTGAAGTTTAGCCGCCTTTGAGATTTGTGTATTACAAATAAAGGCAATGGACACGGGATTGACAGTGACTTATCAGCGGCAGATTTTCACATGGGAACGTTATAGTTCTGCATGATGACAGACGACTTTCTGTCAATTGTGCCCCCTACAGCTTCTCATCTGTTGCATAACGACATATATTATAAATGTTGCATAATTATCGAGATACTTGTTTGTCAGCTTCTCAGCATGTACCTAGGCGCAAGCCAGCCGGATAATTATTATTTTCAGGATGGAAAAAATGTCCACTAGCCTGTTGTTGATCAGAAGGCAGAACTGTCTTTAACAGTTTTAACCTTTTCCCCTTTAATTAGTCGAAAGGTTATTCCCTATGAATTTTCAAATTTAAAAATAGAAAAAATTATTTTTACAATTTTTTTAAGGAGTTGAGGAAACTGTAAAAATGCATTTTATTTAAATAAATATTACGTATAAGTTCAAAATATATGAAGCTTTTTACTTATATTGAATTGTGTCTATTTTATTGAGTTGTGTTTGGTGATTATTTTTTTTATTTTCTTCAGAATAATAGTATATATTTAGTGTGATTCTAGTTTAAATTGTGTAGTGTTATCCTCTTTCTAATGATGGATTATGGAGTATGATCTAAAATGTTGATGTGATAAAACACTGTACATTTTAAATTATAAGCAAGCTTTTATACTACTATGAATTGTGGAAATATAATGTTTTTAATAATATATTGTTTGTCAATCTTACAATCATGGTATACCATTTATCCCTTTGTATTTTTAAATTGAGATACTAATTTGTTTAGAATATAAATATATTTACAGAATAATGTATCTTATAATTTAAAGGAAATTTTGAACAGATAATTGTTATAAATAAATTTGTTTGATAAGTGGTTCAACCATCAAATTTAGGCCTTGTAAGTCCAATGCACATAAACACTTTTACTTGATAGACATCATATTTTTTTCATTTTCTCCTCTTTCTTTTTTCATCTTAAGGACATATCATAGAGTATGATTCAAAATATTGATGATAAAAATTCTCACATAGTTAATCTACAAACACACACTTATAATATTATGGACTATGGAAATTTGATGTCTTTAATTGATACCCTTTGTTGGAGGCAATTAGGATACAAATCTAAACAACTAGAGTTACTAAGAATAAATCTTTCATAGAAAATTGCAAGCCTACCATTTCTAAAAGGGTTTCAAAACTCTGATTTAATCCCTTCCTTCATCAAGATTTGCTACAATCTATGGAGCCATAACATAAGCCCCATTTTCCACCTTGGTGGTCTTTCCCTCCTACGATGAATTGTTAGATATACTAGAGCATCTCTCAATCATTTATGCTCAAGATTTTTCCCTCTCTATTTAGAGCTAGGCTTCCATTTACATCTAGAAGTGTAGTTTCTTCTTAACACCTCTTCTTAGGAAAGGGACATAGATCATAACAAATATGAGAGAAGGAAAAGAATTTAAATTAATCTTTTTCTCAATAAACATAATCCTTCTTTTGCTTCATTAACATTGAGCTACCATGCCTCAAGCCCATTTAGATTCAAATTCAATCCCAAGGAATTCTCTTTGGATGAGAAAAATCATTCCCATAAGACCACTATTGCAATTAAGATGTCACCCCACACTACCATGTTGCATTTCACTCAAACACTAATAAACCTATCTTATTTGGTTAAACCCTCTATATATTATGATCCATTACCAAACTTGATCAACTTGGCTCATCCAGTAGTTGTAGCTTCACATATTACTCTCTCATCTTTCCAACCTATGTAAATTGTCTCTCACCATCTAATTGATGGACAACCCATGTATGATCATCCCATTAATCACTCACATATAATATCAAATCGTCCTTCACTATGCATCTTTATCAAGTTAGAAGTCACTTGTTATACTTTATTAAATATAATGCTCAATCTCCTCATCTTTATCCAATGCCACTCTTTCCATTGTCTTTCTTCTCCATCCCTTCATAATCCACCATCTATTTCTTCTCTATCTTATGTTAGCAATGTATCACTCACTAGCTTAATAAATCAATGATTAGTTACCCTATTATGCAAACCACTCAATATAACAACCTCTCTTTCACCATGCATTGATAACACATGCATGTAATAATGATCACACTCCTATTTTTTAAAGTACATAATTCTCCTTAGTCAAATTCCTCAATATTTAAATTGTAGTCCAAGGAATTAAACAAAATTGGTTAAAACATTGAGTTCTCATTATGGAAATGCAAGTTCAAATCCCAAAGAGACATCTGATATGGAATTCTATGTTGTGATGCTTCATCTTCCATAATTAGCTTCTAGTGTGGATGTGGTTTCTAAATAAGTAGATTTCTAAGTTATGACTATTAGTCTTCCATAGGTGGTTTCTAGTGTGGTTGCTCAAAAGGATTTAGTATTAATCTCATTGTTGTGCTTCCAATAACTTGTATTGGTATCATGTTGATGCTCATATGAGGAGAATATATGTGAATGATTACCAATGAAAAAATATATTTATATTCTCCTCAGACAATTTCTAAAATTAATTATAATAATATCATTATACCATCGCTCAACCATCCTCAAGAAACTACCTTGTCTCTTTCATGTCACAACTCTTCTCATTCTAAAATATGTTCTTCTCCCCTCTCAATTGTGACTCTATACATTCTACCATGGATTTGACTTCTCCAAACAACTCTTACCATAATAATTTTATAGCTCCCTAACCACATATTAAACTAGGCCCTCTCAATTCATGTTCTTATGCACCCCTTGACCTCCCCACTCCCTCAAGATTTACTTTTAATAATCTCTCCATTGATGCTAAACTTTTAATTCTCCTATCCTCTCTTCCAACTTATATGAAACTATACACCCTTTCAAAAAATCTTTAATATTGAGAATTTAACAAGTTGGTGATTAAACTTTCCAAAGCTCACTTGGATCAACTTGTATTTAAATATCTCAAAAGAATACCTAGCTTCATTCTCACCGCACAATATATACCTTATGTAAGAATTTTAATTAAAATTGATAACAAAATATGATGTTCCCATTGGATGTTTCCAAGGATATTAAAAATAATTGTGGCATTGCTCTAAGGACTACTAAACTACCTAAGAGTAGCATTCCCAAAGTTGAGCTCCATGCTTTCAAGAGATTAAGTAAAAATGACATCATCACTATCAAAGAAGATAAGAGAAATATCATGGTCATCATGAATAAATATGACTAAATCTAAAAATTTCTTGATCCCCCTTTTTATGTTGGGAGCTACAAAAATGTAACCTACAACCCCATCTCTAAAATATATTTTCTTAAATTATTGTTTCCCTCTCTTCCTTTAGTTTTTCTATCAAGAAGCAACTTTTAATCTTCAAAGAGGTTACTCCTTACATCTATTTTGTTCCAAAATACTAGAAGGATAATATTCTTCTTAGACCCTTGTGAACACCATTGACTCCCCTATGTCCAAGCCTATAGCCTTCCTAACTAAATCAATCTCTTTGCTTGCGGGTAAGTATAGTTCCTTCATCAAGTATTTTACCCATTTTTTGAAATTAATCAGAGCATTAAAATTTTGAGGATAAGAAACACCAACTAAGCTTAATGTTGAATCTATTTTCAATAAGGTTCTCATCCCTAACCTAGTTGAGATAATTAGGAACAAGATAAATGATAAAGCTAAGATTTATAATCCTTTCTTTCCAATGAGGGTTCTACAAGCAAATTAATAGAGTAGCTATGGGTTCCCTACTCTCCACATTGTGGTTAACCTCTACATGGAGCAATTTAAATAAATTTATCTCAAATCCTTTCCCCTCAACCCAAAGTGGTTGAATTTCTATATTTTTATGATACCAACATTCTTGGCCTCATTGCCCTAAAAATTTAGAATATTTCCACTTCCACTGAAATAACATAGCCAAATGCATCTCTTTTAGAAAATAACTTGAAATAGATAACCAACTTCCATTCCTTGATATTCTCTCATAAAAAAATCTACGTTCCTTAGCTCATAATGTCTTCCATGAATCCACCCACACCAACTTTTACCTCTACTCTTCCTCTCACCACCAACATACCTAAAAAGAGTCTTAAGAAAACTCTATCTACTAGGTTATCTCATAATTATAATGACATAAATATAGACCAAGAGCTTTCCTACCTTTTGAAAGTCTTCAAAATGAATGGGTACAAGAGTAAACATATCTTAGGAGTGTTCAAACAAGAAAGTATTACTCCATCTCAAAACCCAAGTACAATAAATCTTATAACCTCCTTGTTACCAATATCCAAGGAATTTCTACCAAAAAATATAAGATTATTCTTAAAAAAGGGCCTCTAATGCCTCTTCAAATCCAATTTGACTATAAAAAAATGTATCCCCTCACCCAAATATGCTAGAAACCTCATTCTTAAATTAGGATCCTAAAATATTATTTGCTCATGTGGCACACCCTATGAAGGGGAGATCATTTTCTCTTTAAGCTCTATGCTGAAAGAGCACAATGTTGAAATTACACATGAATGCATACTTGAATTTCACCTTGCTAGCACTCCAATATCAAAGACCATATATGTTTATAAGACACCTAAATCTTGATCAAAGAGGATAGTTACTTCAAAATAAAACTCAAAGAAGCCATATAAATTAGTAATCGCACCTCCAACCTCAATCATAATGAAAGGTGGAGTTTAAGATTCTCTTGGTAATCCTTGTTGGATTTCCATATAAATCACTTCCTCCCCCTCATTGACCTATTTCTCCTCCTTTTTGGACTTGCCCTAGAATCTTCTTCCCTTCTTGACATTTTCAAGATGTCCTCCCCTTATTCTAATCTCTTTCTAACCACCCTATGTTTTTCCATTTTTAGTCTTTCCTTTTGTTTCATCTTCTCCTTGGTGTCTTGGTGCCTTTTTTCCTTTCCCACTATGCCCTATCCCCTTCCCCCACTCCTCCCTTGTAGTCCTAGTTTTCTTTTGACCCATGTGGTCTATTCTTTTTTCTCTTTCTAGATATTCTTTTTCTCATCGTTGTTCATGGTTCTTTTTTTCTCCTTTGGGATAATCTCAGCCATATATTTTAGTGTTTAAGTTTACTATCATACTTACATGCATAAATTTAGCTATATCTTTCCTTTAGTTTGTTTATTCATAGATATAGGTTTCTATGTTTGATTTTGAGTCTCTCCTTTAATGTGTATGTTCTAAGATATAGGTTTATATTTTTATTTGTTGTTTGTGCACTCTATTGTCTATTGTGATTTATTGATTTTTTATATGATTATATTTATACATATGCATTTATTTCACATTTCATCTTTATGTGTGTATGGTAGAATCTTATGTATAAAAATATAATTATAAATGTATGTATGTAAACTTATATAGATATGTAATTTATTTTTTTCTCACATTTTATCTTTGTTATTTTTTATATTTTTTTCTAATTTGATTATATACATGTGTGTGTATACACACACATATGCATGTATATGTATGTATATATCTGTACGTATATATGTACATATACATACATACATACATACATATGTGTATATGTATGTATATGTATGTTACATACATACACATATATACATATACATATATATGTATGTATGCATGTGTGTGTGTGCGCACACGCACTTATATTTATGTATATATATTTAGATACATATATGTTTACTTATTTATATGCATTGTCAATAAGGATGTAGTGTAGTGGTCAAGCTGTAAAATTGTTGTGGCAGCCACCAAAGTGTAAATCCCCATCAGGTCATTATGCTTGCAAGCCATGTTTCTCTATTGGACTAACATGCTAACAAGATGTGTGTCTTTGTTGGTTTTCTGTGTTTACACAGCCTTTGGACTGTTGAACTTGCAGATTTGAGTACACCAAAGTGTAAATCCCCATCAGGTCATTATGCTTGCAAGCCATGTTTCTCTATTGGACTAACATGCTAACAAGATGTGTGTCTTTGTTGGTTTTTTGTGTTTACACAGCCTTTGGACTGTTGAACTTGCAGATTTGAGTAAGGTGATAATGTCTTGTAGACTGAATTATCTTTATTTATTCTTATTTTCTTTGAATTTTTTTTTCGAGGACATTACTCATTTCATTTATTTCAAATAGATTATACATTTTACCATATTTTCATTCTCTCTTCTTATGTTCTTCATAAAAATGGATTATAGAATGTCATTCTGTTTGATAACAATTTTTTTCACGCAACTAAACCCAGAAAAACACAGTCTAAAAATCCACAAGAAGTTATTTACAAGAGAGCGTATACAAATAGCTGTCCGTTTTCTCCATTATAATAAAATATACAAGAATTGTAGCTATGAAGGGTTCCAGAAACATTATTACCACATGTCCCCTAAATCAAACTGAGAAATGATGTTATTCGGCTCCACATCGGTAAAATAGCTTGTACTGTCAAAGACATAATTGCAGTTAAATTTCTCCTGGTCGTTGGAGTCCAACCATGGGACAGAATCAAGCAAAAACAAATCAGAATCTGGCAAGAGATCAGATTGATATTGGTTAGAGGTTGTTACAGCTTCTATTGTCTCTTGAATATCACTTAGGATTCCGTTAGCATTCTGCTGAACAAGACTCGTTGAAGGAGATGGAGTTTTGTATACTGTACTTAGTAAACCCTTTGTCTCAGATGAAGATATGGTATTGGAAGCTTTCTTCATATTTTTCAGCTTGGTGGGTTTATGTGGGGAAAGATTCAGCTCATCTGATTCAGGAAGATGTTGTAGATGCTTGGATTCTGCTGGACTGGGGGTTGAATCTATTTGCATTTTTAAGTTATGACACTGAAAATTCTTCTTGGCCGGGGATTTTAAGTTCTTTTTGGCGTTGGTGGTATCTTTTACCTTTGACATGGAGGTGTTGAGGTGTTCTCCTTTGCCGTTTGTTTTCTTACTCAGATGAATATTCCAGAAGTTCTTTACTTCGTTGTCTGTTCTTCCCGGTACACGGGCGGCAATCATCGACCACCTGCACGAGATTATTTTCTTTACTTCTCAAATCATTTGTAAAGAGTAAAGCTTAATTAAAGACATTATGGACTGCAATGAATAGGTAGATACTTCGCTATTTGGGTAAGTAATTCCAACCTGTTTCCAAGCAGTTTGTGAAGCCTTATAATAAGATCCTTTTCGTCCTCAGAAATGTCACCCCGCTTTACATTTGGGCGGAGGTAATTCAACCATCGTAACCTGCAACTCTTTCCACACCTCTTCAAACCTGTACATATCAAATGGCAAAACTTGATACTTATATGAAGCGCTATTCTTCAAACTGTAAGGAAGATTTATTATTCTAAAGTTTAAACAGCCATTACGTTGCAAATTGTATAAAGTGTTTTAACATATCTCTGTTGAAATAAACTTACTGCAGACAATTAATACAGAATATAAATATAGAAAGCCTAAGACAGTTGAACTATCATGCAAGTTTTTAGTCAAATACTAATAATGTATTAAGTTCAACCTTGATTTGTTTAGATGATTTATCTAAAATCATAGTCCTTTTTTTAGTAGAATCCATTTATAAGTATAATTTAAAACAAGTCACCTAAACAAACCAAAGCTTAGAGTGTAATGTTTAAGCCAAACTGAACTTGAAGTACATACTATATCCAAACAAAAAAGACATTTGAAATATAACTCTAAAATAATGTGAAACATAACTTTAAAATAATGTATTGAATCAGTTCAATATAAATATATTAAAATGTGTTGAAAGCATATGTAAAATCCATTATTTATAAAAAAATATATCGTTACCTTTTTAAGACTATTCTCAAATCAACGCACTTTTAACCCATAAAAGTAAGTGGCATTTAAGCTAAGCAGATTCAAATATTGAAATCTGTATTTATGATGATTGACCATTCTTCAAACCAGAGGTTGGAAAAAACAGTGTTTGTATATAGTATATTAAGATTACAAAAATAGTGCAAAGCCATGGAGACAGATTCGATTTATGAGAAAGGAAAAAGTGACAGTATTATACCCGCTTTGGCGGGAAGAGTACTCCAACGCACTACTCCATTCGCTTCTATATATTTCTTCAAAAGCAGATCTTCCTGATGTTGCCAATGCCCTCGGTTAAGCCCATCCAACATTTTCTTTCCAGCCATTATTGCTTATCCTCTCTACTGCTCACTATTACACAGCTTGCCAGGTTCTTCCTTATGAATATTTCTTGAATCCAAATGCTGAATTTATAGCTAATTTTCACTCATTGAGTTCAGGTTAAATTAGCGCTGGAAGATTTCGTAACAATTTTTTCTCTAGTTTATGAATGAATTGCAGAGGGTACCGAAAATTTAATGAAAGGGCCGTATCCTTCCCCGAAATTTCTCCTCCTAATTATGCTCTCGTCAGCGTCATTTATTACACTTCTCAGAATTTTAACCCATTACACAGAAGCCAAGATAATCCGCTATCCTTTCTGAAAAGGCGAACGTTAAGTTGAGGCTCAGCGTGCCATATCATGTCCTAATGCGATGGAGACGTTAGAGGTAGGAAGAAGTCGATCCAGACGCCATTAAAGCGAGCAGAGTCCGTACGTATTACGAAAGATTAGTTTGACATCCTACACATTTAAACAACCTCTGACATCGCTCACGTTGTTTATTGGCATTCGCATGAACTGAACTACCGTGGACCCAAATAAATATTGGCAAGACAGATCAGTCGGGCTGAAGACAAAACAGTGGTAGAGGGTGAGGATTGGTCTTGCATTTCCTACAAGCAATAGCTTTTGTCCATCTAGTAAATAAAATAATCAGTGGTAAGTAGGATGTACATATGTCTCGTGGAAGATGGTGGGTTAACTGGACCGATGAAATCCAATCCCCACTGTGCGAACAGTCTTACCTCAATTATTACCTCAATTATTGGTTGTAATGGAACAGCAGAGTGTTTCTTTTTAGTAAGGTTTGGCAAACATGACATGTTCTTACATAATGGTGTGCATCTTTGAATAAAGTGGGTCAATAGTACCTTGCTTATAGAATTCGATTTGTAGTAGTTGGACCAAAACCATGGCTTGTACCATACCTATCATGAAGTTTTGCCATGACCCGAGCTACTTCTTCCTTTCCAAGACAATGAAGATAAACACCTTCATTATTTCTCTTATATAATTGTATTGCTCATTTCAACATAAAACTAGCACTCTTCAATCATAAAACTCCTTCGTTGTACTGTATTCAAATGAGCTAGACACTTTTGACTAAGCAAGCAATAAACCACATTGTCATACCATTTGTCAGGTGAAACATCCTGAAGGTGATACTGTTGGGCTGCAAGTTTAGGGCCAGTTTCTGCCATTGTCCTAGTCAAGGCTTGACCTCTTACTAATTTCATGGGTTGTATTTTTATATCATACTCCTGAAACATAGTTACCCATTTCGCTCTTCGCTCTCCCAGCTCATTCTACATCAACAAGAGCTTGACTACTGGATCATGCATGATTGCAAATATTTTATTCTTTAATATATAGTGCTTGAGTTTCTTTACACCTCAGAGCAAGGAATAAGCCTATTTTTCCACATTACGATATCTTAATTCTACATCCTTCAATAGAGAACTCATGAATGCAATAGGGTGATCATCTCCTTCATCTGATTTTTGTGTCAACATACTAGCACAAGAGTGTTATGATGCAAATGAGTATATGTAGAATGGTTTGGAATAGTTCGGACTTACCAAAACAAGAGCATCAACTATAGCTCTCTTTATTTCCTCAAATGGTTGTTTTGCTTCAGAATTCCACTCTACCTTTACATCTTGTTTCAACATTGCATTTAAAAGCTTGACGATCTCTGCAAAACAATAATAAATTATCTAACAAAGTTAATCTTTCCAAAGAATGATTTCATCGCCTTCTTACTAGCTGGAGGTTGGATTTTCAATATCGCTTGGATACACTTAGGGTCAATTGAGATACCATTTTCTGAAATGACATGACCTAGTAGCTTTCCTTCTGTTACTCCAAAAATGCACTTCTTTGGATTCAAGGAGATGTCAAATTCCCTACAATTCTGAAATACCTTACATAAATCCGAGATATGGTCTGGATTCTTTTTTTTTAAAAAGATAGTCAAGTCTCCATATAAATGATCTAATGCACTTACCAATCAAGTCTTTAAAAGCAATGTCCATGGCTCATTGAAAATTAGCTCCAACATTAATCAGTCCAAATGGCATCCTCTTATACGCAAATGTTTCCCACTTAGTTGTGAAAGCTATCTTATGCCTGTCTTCATATTGAACCATCACATGATTATAACTTGAGTACCCATCCAAGAATGACATCATCTGAGAAGCATTCACAATTTGCAAAACTTCATCTAATGATGGGATTGGGTAATTGTCCAAGGTTTTTAGATGCATGGTTTAGGTTTCTAAAGTCCACACATGATCAGATTTCACCATTCTTCTTTCGCACTGGAATCAAATTTGCTACCAAAGTTGAGTGCTTAACAGGAAATATAATGTGAGTGGATAGAAACTTTTGTACCTCTCATTGAATGGTAGGTTCTAGTAGTGCATTAATTGTCCTTTGCCTCTGTCTAAACGGCTTCACATCTAGCTTAAGAAGAATGGTATACGTGATGATCGATGTGTCATATGTCTTTAGATCTTCATAACTACAAGTTATGGCATACTAATAAAAATGTAACACAACAATTATCCCTTTCTTTTCCTCAGGAGTGCAAACCTTGCCAATGAAAACATTCTTCGCTTCCTCTGGAGTACCCATGTTATAAGTATCACATTGACTATTTGATGAGTCTTTTCTAGCTTGTTGGTCTTGGTCTCTTATCCTATCAAGATCAAAGATCCTCTCTAATTGCACCATGCCTCTAGGAATTGTGTTTTTCTTTATATTAATCACCCCCTCCACATCTAATTTTTCTTCTTATGGTTCTATCTCATCAATAGTTTGAAAAGCAAAGACATTAGAACCAGTAATAAAATCCAAAATCTGTTTGTTATCTTCAAATACCTAGAAATTGGTCACATTATATGATACTGATGGAACTGGGGTGAGCTCAACAGTGAATCTCTTCAATCCTGACAAAGACAAAGGCTCTAATGTACTTGCTGCTTGGGCTAAAGCATCAATAGTCTGGTTCTTGCTTTGAGGAATCAACTAAATATTGAAGGCATCAAATCCTTCTATCAAGTCCCATACTTTATGCCTATAGTTCATCATTCTTTTATCATGGCATGAGTATTTCATTCTAACTTGTTTAACCACTAGAACTCTAAATCCCCGAAAAATTGCAAGGCTTTAACCTTCTTCCTCAAAGCCATTAACAATTCGTGTATCAAAGCCTCATACTCTGCAACATTGTACAATGAAAGTGTAGTCTATGTGCAACAAAGAAAGTTTTACCTATTGGAATTTTCAGCTCGAAGCTTGCACTAGCTCCTTGCTTAGATTTAGAACCATCGAATCGCAATGTCCAAAACTTAGTGGGATGTATACTTTTTGAATTTACTGCACACATATCCTTTCTTGGTTCAAAGGATCCACTTGTTGAATCTGTTGTTTATTTCTTTGTTCAGTCTTGATTTCTTGAATATCAATCTTAACTATAGGTGTAGGATTAATATACCTCTTAATTTTCTCAATGACCGTTTGGCAGAGGCAGCATTCAAGTTCTGAATGTGATGTATCATGAACTCTACACCAATTAGGAAAGAGTAGCTCTTCAAAATCCATTTTCCTTCCAAGATTAATTTGATCTAGAACACATTTCTATATGAATTCTTGGAAACTCTCAAGCAGATTGAGCTTATCATCATTTTGTTCATAATCTTCATCAGGCTCAATTATTTCCTCAGTACTACTAGAACATTGAGTTAGGTCCCTGGGTGTATCATGCATCATCAGGATTTCTTCTACTTCTTTTGTTTCTTCCATGGTTGTAGCTAGGACAAAATTTCCCAAGCCAGTCTCAGAAATCAACACCTCATTTGTTTTGTTTTGACATTTAGTGATCAGGAACTTTAGTCTAGGATCACACTCAATCTTAATTTGATTTGGTATTCCTTTCCAAGGGAGCCACATATGTGAGTGCTTTGTAGAGATGTAAGGTCATTAAGTTCTCTTATGAAATCCCTGCCTAAAATTATCCCATAAGCATTTAGAATATTAGCTACTTGAATGTTGATTGTTTATTGTACCCTTGGATCTGATGCAATATGCATAGGGATCATGTTCAACTCACCCACTACACTCACCTTCATTTTATCTAGCTGAGTAACCTTTTGTTGGGAGGGAGCGGGAGTAATACCCAATGCCTTACAAAATGAAAATGGCATAACATTTGTAGAAGCCCCAGAATCCAACAAACAATTGTGCAATTTTTTACAAAATATACGAATAGAGATCAAGAAAAGAGGAGTCTTGTGTTCTTTTCTTGGAATCGATTTACTGGAGTATCAACTTGAGCTACCTAAGTTTTGTCTTTCTCCTTACTCATATCCTTAGACTGAACTTGAACTTGATCCTTGGTTGGCTGTTAATTATGTGCTTTTCCCATCACTTCCTTGATCCCAGGTTCATTTAGAGGTGTGAAAAAATCAACCTTCCTTATAGCAATATCTTGTGAAGATTTAGAAGGAACACTTTCATTTAAAAAATAAAGCATAGCACTAGGTATGTGCAAGATTATCATGGAAAAAGTAGGCCCTTAAGTGGCAAAAAATTCAAAAAAATCAGAGTTAGGCAACTTGACATAAAAATTTGAATAAGTTATCTATATTATTTTAAAAATATGTAAAAAATAGAATCTATAGAAAATTGAATGTTGTTTCTAAACTACTAGGTTTATTTTAAAAAGAACTCTATCTGGTGAAAATTTAAAATTTCAATGCAGTAGTACTTAAATTTCAGGGAAAAAATAAGTAGGTGTCTCTCTGACCACCCTAACCACAATAAAATGATAATATTTTTTTATAAGATTTTAGATATATGTAGAGGACTCATGTCCTGATGTGATGCATAAATTTTTATCATTTTTTTCCAAGTAAATAATTAATTATGAATTTTTTATTACAACTTTTAAAAAGTATAAAAACTTGTATGTTTGACCACCTTAACTTGGTCAAAACTTCGTGAAACTCATTTTTTTTAATCTTATAGTATGTGAAGCATAGAATGTGACACATGTTTCAGATTCAAAAAATGTGATACCGTTTGAAAGCTATAGATGTTTTTCAATCAGCCTATCAATCAAGACTTTAGTCGTAATTCAAATAGAAAATGAATAATAATTATTTATTAAATTGAAAGTAAATCATAGTTTATATTGGTGGAAAACTGAGAATCTCTTTTAAAAACCCTTTTTGTTTCATCAATTTTGGGTAAAAAAAAGTCATCAGCCACATACCCTACACATACCCATCATATTGCCACTATTTGGCCCATTATGTTCCTACACATACCCCACTCCTAATGGCAGGAACTCTTAATAATTCAAAATCAGATCGACTGACTTTTACCTTCTTGAGTTCTTCAGCAACATACTCACCCATTTTTTCTACACTCATTTCAGGTTGATCATTTTTAATCTAATCCACTTGCTTTCCCTTACTAGTATCAGGCTGGCCTACCTTGGAAGAATCAAATGGTCCTCCTTTTGAAAAATACTACATTGGTACCTTTGGATAAGAAGGATTGTTACTTGTGTTTGGATCAAGAGGTGTATAGAAGTTGTTTGGGGGAGTAGAGATGGTGAAGGGACCCACATCTTGTCTATTTCTCATATCATAAGGCCTCATGCGTTGTTGAAACATTTAAACTTCTTCTATTGCAAATTATTCTTCATCTAGTGGACTGTTATCAACAACATCATTACTCTCAAACAATTGAGATATTGACTCCTCATTACATACATCTTCCAATCTAGCATAATTTTCGTCTGACTCCTCTTTAGGTCTATTTTCTTCACTTTGTGGAAAAGGAGCATGATTCAACACCAAGACTGATGAACCATATGGATATGAAGGTATAATTTCCTGTCCACTTGAATTATTACTAGTAGCCTGCTAAACCTCCTTCTGGAATATTGCAGCAGCAGTTTGGAATTTTGGACAATCTAATTTAGAATGCTGATTAGATTTATGAATCTTGCCACAACCAGACAATGCAGCCTTAGCTAAATAAACTTCACTTGATGACAAGTCTAGGTTGCTAGGCTGGTCCAAGGGTGTTGGAACTCCCCCCTTGTTAGGCCTTGTATTTCATGTCCTATTTTTCCTTGAATGATATATTCTTTCAAAACTTTGTCCTAATCCTTGTCCTCTTTCAAAACCTTTCCAAGAGCCTTGTGCAAAATCCCTATTATCTCAACCGTAATTGGACTAAATACCCCTTTGTGAGACTTGCAATTGGTTGTTTTGATTTCTCCAATAAGTGACTTTTGTAGACAACTTTTTCACCTGTTCTACCAATTCATCTATCCTCTCCTTTTCTAAACTACTTTGTGCTAAAACAAAATTTGTAGAATTTTGCAAATAGATAGGATGTGTACCTGAATTTTGTGGGTGAGTTAACATTTTAGAATTTTGCAAATAGGTTGGGATATTGGCTTGTTTTTTAGGGTACATTGATTGGCTCAAATTTTGCAAGTAAATATGGATTGGTTGAACTTGACTCAATGGAGGGCCTGGATGTGTGACTAATGGTAGTTGAGGAACCTAATTCATTAAGGGTGTTTGACTACAGAGAGCATAATTTAACCATTGAGTCTACCTAGGGTTTGTGATAGGCCCCAAAGATGGGAGAGGTCCTGCTATGTGTTGTCCTAAATTGGTGTTTGCTTTGACTGCTTCTACATATGCAACTATTAAGGTGGAAGGAGGTTGATGCACCTGTTTAACTAAGGTAGAGGTGAGACTATCTAATGCATCATAATAAATGACTTTAGCAGAAGCATCATTAATAGCATATGGGGGTTGCAATCTAGTATAGGCCCAATGAAACCTATTATTGAATGAACTTATATGCTAATTGACCTCCCTTTTTACAAACATAAAATGCCTATATAATTCATTAAGACTAATGGGAATTTTAAACTTTTGCAAGAAAGCGGTTTCCATTTGACCCCAATTAGTAATTGAACTAGCAAGTAAGTGATTGTAATAGTAGAATGCTTCCTCACCCAATGAATAGGGAAAGAGCTTGCAAGCCACATCTTCGTGTTCAATTTTCCTATCCTAAAGAGTATTTTGGAAAATCTTGATATGTTCCTTAGTTGTTATGTTGGGATCATTGACATGGAACTTGGAGCAGAAGTTCTCAAGATTTTTAGGTATGTCATGATAATTATTGAAGAATAAGGGTGATGGATTGTTTTCCAAGAAATCCATTGGTGGAGGTGGAGGTGGCAAAGGATGGTTTATGACAACCTAGGGTTTTTGAATGGCAATAGGAGTGTGCTAAGAATTTGAAGATGAAGAACTAGATTATGGTGAAGATGGAGTCAAAGGTAAGATGGGTGTAGATGATGAAGCTTACCCTTTCTTAGTCCTTCTAGACCAGGTAGGGGCCTTTAACTCCTATAAGTCTCCTTTGTTTTCAATAGATTTGGTTTCTCTTTGGAACCTCTAAGGAGACAATGATGACCAAAGACACTCTAGCTAAATGTTCAATCAACCCTCCTCTAGTGCCAATTTTGTCGATGGTGTTTTTAGCACTACAATAACACAAAAATAATATAAGTATCCTATCTCTCTTGAAAGGTAAATTTCTATTAGCAAGCCTCAAGAAAAAACCACAAGGTCTCTAATGTCAAGTCTTGACAATGCATAAACAACTCATTGAAAATGTGCTTTGATGGTTATGACAAGGGGTATTTATGGCTGAAAAAAGTATTAAAACTCTTAGATCAACAATGAGGGTTTCAAAATAGATGAAAATGAGAGTAAACCCTAGAACTTTCCAAACTTATGGTCAGGAAATAATATTTCATCAAATACAACAATTTAGTGATTATTTGCAAATCCTATTCTAACAATGATCTCAAATAAATAGTAGAAGATGAAGGTTTAGAGAGATTGTTATTCTAAGTCCTAAGATTAATCATGAAAATAACAAAGCATTCAAAGTGAACTAATCTTCAAAAACCAATTCTTGGTTAACCAAAATTAAATCTGCAATATCACAGAAACAATGCAATCTCCAAAGGTATGAAATGTTTTTAGATTGTGAAACATTCAAACATTCACCCCAAATAGCATGAAATACATAAACATCCATAGTTGAACTTAAGTGAAACAAAGAGTAGGCCTAGGCTAACTTTACACAACAACTTATAATCAGCAAATTGCTAAAAACATGGACTGGAGATTCCTCAAACACCTTAAACACTTTATCATAAGCATGAACAAATTGCAACTAGCTCTAATTCTAATATAAAAATTACTCACTCAAATAACTTGAAAATAGATCTAAAACATAGGAACCATGCATAGATGAAATAACACAAAGAAGAGCACCAAAAGACAATGTCTTCACTTGTATTCACTTCACCAAAAATTTTGCAACAATTCCAGCATCTCATATCCAACCTCTACAAATGATGTGAAAGACTCAATATATAGAGTTTTAAGAACATGTCGGCCTAGAGAAAATTAAACTAGGGTTACAACTTAGGTCAGCCTTGGTAGTTTTCCAACTTAATTTAATTTTACAATACAATATTAAAAGGTCGCCCTTGAATATATATTAAAATTAAATAAAATGACCTTGGCACACATCTCTATAAATGGATGAGTGATAGCTCCAATCTGGTTGTTGTAACACAAAGCTCGAGGCAGTCATGATTGGTCATCCTCTTTATCTTTCTCTATTCTTTTAGAAAGTTCTTGAATCTTGGAGAATAATTTATCTTGGTCGGCTTGTTTAGGAACCAAAACAACTTTCATCCTCAACTTAATTGATTTCATCTCATCTTCATATTTATCCAAGTGCTTACCCCATTCTATTTGCATCTCTTGATGTCTATCCAGATGTGAAATATACATTGTTGCATCATCTAGCTGATTTGATATAACTAGCCCATCTTCAGTTGGTGAATAGATTTCATGCCACCATTTTTTCAGCTGATCAATCTTCAAGTTCTTCTTACCGAACTTCTTCCTACTAGTTACAGTTTCTAAGAACAAGATTCAACTGTTTAAAATATCCTTCAATTTACTTCACACCTTAAGAATTTTCTCCAGGGCTTTATCCATGAGTTATTTCTTTAGCTCAAAAGCTTCTAACCATTCCCTGGGTTTATTGACATCTCCAGATACAAATACATTTTTATTTACAACTATCTCTTCTGGAATCTCAATTATTTCCATCAACTTGGCTATGGTTGCTTCATTTGTTGTCTTACATTCCATCACCAATTGTTGCACTTCATCCAAAAAGGAGGATGTCTTTTCATGCATATGAAAGTACTTCTCAATCAAATCATCTCATTTATGTCTAACATCAGTCATCCATTATTGAGTGACTTGTAAGGAAGTTTTCATTTTCTCAATCTCATTCACTACATCTTTAGACAATAAATCACTCGAAGTAGAAGCACCCATTCCACCTTATGTTTGTATGGGTTTTATCAAGTTCTAGATGTACTTTTGCAATTCTTCTACTTGTTGCAATTTATCCTTTACTTGGGTTTTATTATCTAGTCTCTTTAAAATGACATCCACAAATTATTTTAAATCTTCCTTCTCCCAAGCCTTTGTGGATGGACCCAAACTAGTTGTGTCAACCTTGTAATCAGCTGGAGTAGCTTCATCCTTATGATTTTTAGCTATTGGAGTGGCCACATGAATCACTCTATTATTTGATCCATCCCTTGTCATTCTAAAGACAATTCTAGCTTTCTTCCTTTCTTTAGACCTTCCCAAGCTAGGTAAGAACTTGTCCCAATTTGGTGCTTCCTCTTCCACAACAACTAGTTTTGGCTTCAAGTGTTCTATCAACCAGTCTAAGGCAATTGATTCTTCTAAACTTGTGTCCTCATGAGGTTTGTTCTCTTCTCCATGGTCATTTGGTTGATTTGCTTCAACATTTTCTCCATACTTATGTTCTTCACCTTTATTTTCTTCATCAAATTTTTGTGCCCCTTCTTTCTTAGATGAATGATCCTTCTCAGGTGACTTAGAGAATATTTCCTCTATCTTTTCAGGCTCTGTCTTCTTTGTCTTCATGAATTTGTAACTCAACTATCTTTTTCTCTAATTGTATTCCAAGGTTACTCAAGTATCCACCTTTTGGAGTTTCCAACTCATCCTCTTCTTCCTACTATCCCTTTTCTTTATCCTTGGAAACATTGGCTCCATTACCTTCCATTTCTCCTTCCTCTTTATCAAATTGTACATTTTGGGGAGGTGACTGAAGAGGAATACTTTATATGAGTTTTTTCAACATTTTTAGCTTCATTAACCGATGCCTCATTTACATCTTCCTTAGGCCCTTCAACCACCTTTTCAATATATTCTCTGTATTGAGAGGAGATACCTTTTGGGCCTTGGAGAATTATTTCTCACATATACCTGTGTCTTTTCTCTTGAGTGCTCTACTTCAATCAACATAGTTTGAGTCACATCTTCTTCATTAGCCTTAGTTTTCTTTGAATTCTTGGAAGGGGACCCTTTATCTCCCTCTTTTACCAACCTTCTTTTCTTTGTTGGTTGAGCATCAGATGCCCCTTCAATTATTTCTCTTGTTAGCCTTCTCCTTTTAGGAATGGGCTATCTTTTAGGCCCTTTATCCTTAGTCTAACTTCTTGTCTTCCTCTTGATTACAAGAGGCCTATATTCAGAGTCTTCCTCTTCTTGGGGAATTGAAATGTCATCTTTTGTTTTCTCTGAATCACTTTCTCCTGATTGAGACTACAAGTTTCCAATCAAATCATATGTGAATTTCTTCCCCTCTGCTTCTAACTCCAAAGCCTTATGTTTCACCCATTTCTTTGAATATCCTATCACTAGAGCATTGATATGGTCAAGGTCCACCACTTCATCCTCTACCCAATTTACTGTAGGGAGTGGATTGTTTTGAAACTGTACATAATCATGATACTAGATTGGATCCTCATCATCCTCAACTTGATCTAAAACATTTGTCACTGTACATAGAGCCTTATTAACTTCAATGGGAGCCTAGAATGTTTCCTTTTAATCACTTCAAATTCATCATGATAGTTGAACCAATAATCTTCAATGTTATCTTTATGCCTATAACCTCTATTGGCCATTTTCTAAGCCACTGCATAAGGATCAAAGTTGCCCCTGTCTAAATGAGAATACAAGTGAAAGTGGGCCATTTTTGATTCAGAATGATGTGAACTCTAAATGGAAGGACAAGCCTCCAAACTACCAATTCTTAAAGGAAAATCCCCACCAAGTCAGGTGTTTTATGCATTGACTTCAAACTAGAATCTAAAGTTGTATGCTACCTTGTCAATTCAAGCAATATAGCTTTATGATCTATAAGATATCTAGGGAGCCTATATGGTACCTTTGGAGATCCATGAATTCTAATGTACATGAATTTTGGAAACTAAATGAAATAAAAAACATATTTCTTTATCAAATCCATTGCTTTTGTTGAAATCCTAATGTGAAGAGAATCCTACAAAGTTCTTGTTATGCACATAGTGAAGGCATCATTGACTCTCCTATAGTTAGAAGTATTAAGTACAATTGAGGATGTACATCATAGACCCTATCTTGTCGAATGTTACCTTTACAATTCAAGCCTTTGTACCTATAATTTCTAGAAAGCATATACACCACATGAGATGTCATGGTGAATCTCTTTGTATCCTAGACCTTCCTCAACTGCATATCCAAGTTGTCACTAATCATTCTAGCCCAGTGGTAATTAATTCATTTCTCAATATGTGATATGACATAGAACATCCGATCCTAAAATATAAAGGCATTCTCCAATCCTACCACTCTTCTAACGAGGGTGATCATATCATTATACTCCAACTTGAAGTCACTCATGTCCAATTATTTTGGTAGCTTGGAATAGTGAGACTTTGGCTTCTCAATCAAAGATTTATTCATCATCTCCAATGCTTGATCAGGATCATCATTGTAGAATTTCTTTGCTATCTCCAAATTCACCTTAATCAACTTATGTTGTGAACCAATATTGAATGCCTTAACTATTTCCTCCTCTGTTAGGTTTGCCATGATTCTCCCTTGAGGCCCAATTATCTTTTTATTGTCAGAATCATATTGTTCGACACATTCAATGATCAATTCAGGACATTGTATTGAGGGTGGAAACCCATCTGCTTGTGCTAACCCCGTGTGTACTAATGTTCTAGCCAAAGGAGTAAGTGTGCATCGCAATACATTATTTGTTTAAAATCCTCGTAATCCACATGACCCATATTTGTATCTCCCAATTTTTTCCAATATGAGATGATATTTGACTCTAGGAGTCTACCCTTGAAGTCATACTTCATCCTTTTAGCTCTGGTTGTAGGCTCCTCTTTAACTAGTTTAGTAGTTTTTTCTTTGGAACCCTTAGTCTTGCTAGACTCTGCCTGCATCTAGTCAGAAAACACCATAATTACTAAAATTTCAAGCAAAATTAACAATTATAATATTATTGCATCATAAAATTTACCTTCAAAACACATATACAACATAGAATTAATTACAAATCATTGAGTATGTGTAGGATCTTCATGAAAAAATACGGCCTTAAGTGGTGATAAAATTTAGAAAAATTAGAGTTAGGCAACTTGACATAAAAATTTGAATAAGTTATCTATATTATTTCAAAATTATGTACGAATAGAATCTATAGCAAATTGAATGTAGTTTCTTAACTACTAGGTTTATTTAAAAAAAAAATCTATGTGGTGAAAATTTGAAATTTCAATGCAGTAGCACTTAAATTTCAGGGAAAAAATAAGAAGTAGGTGTCTACTTGACAAACCTAACCACTATAAAATGATAATATTTTTTTATAATATTTTGGATATAAGTAGAGAACTCATGTCCCAATGTGATGCATATTTTTTTGTAATTTTTTTCCAAGTAAATAATTAGTTATAAAAATTTTATTACAACTTAAAAAATATATAAAAACTCGTATGTCTGACCACCTTAACTTGGTCAAAACTTCATGAAATTCATTTTTTTTTAATCCTATAGTATGTGAAACATAGAATGTGACACATGCTTCAGATTCAAAAAATGTGATATTGTTTGAAACCTATAGATTTTTTTCAATCAGCCTATCAATTAGGACTTTAGTCGTAATTCAAATAGAAAATGAATAATAATAATTTATTAAATTCAAAGTAAAGTATAATTTATATTGGTGGAAAGCTGAGAATCTCCTTTAAAAACCCTTTTCATTTCATCAATTTTGGGTAAAAAAAATAGTCGTAAGCCACATACCCTTCACATACCCATCATATTGCCACTTTTTGGCCCATCATGATCTTGCACATATCCCATCCTCAAAATCATAGAAATCAAGTTCTAAGCACACTTTAGGTTTTCTAGCACTTCATAAATTTGGGTCTTTGGAGGATTTTAGGGAATTTGAGGTATCAAGGATTTAGCGAAATTCATGAAATATTTAACCAAATATGAAATGACCAGTCAAAATCAACCTTAACACCATAAAGATCAAATCATGAACCCCTCATATCACAATTCAAGCATATTTTGGGTTTTTGATAGACACAAGGATTTTTGGCTTTAGTAGATTTTGTGGAATCTGAGCCTTGAAGGATTCTGTGAAAAAAGGTTTCTTAGTTTTTTCTCGATCAGGAAGATTCTGTGAACGGCAAGGGTACTATGAT
Source organism: Sequoia sempervirens (assembly GCA_007258455.2). Taxonomy (NCBI): domain Eukaryota; kingdom Viridiplantae; phylum Streptophyta; class Pinopsida; order Cupressales; family Cupressaceae; genus Sequoia; species Sequoia sempervirens. The sequence goes on along the minus strand of VDFB02270651.1, from coordinate 726,983,369 downwards.
ATAAGAGGGATTCGCTACACACGAGTCTCTCCTTTCTCCAGAGATCACCAGTGAATGAACTACTCTTATACACCTCAGAGTAGTAAAATGATAAAGAACCAAAACCCAGTTACACTTTGAAGGAAATAGTTAGAGATCCTGAGAGAGCCAAATCAAAGGTTTTTTGTCCCTGAGGAGAGAGCTCTCAACCAGAAGACGTCAACGTAGTTGTAGGATGCTAGTGCGGCACGCTGTCATCTATAAGATGCGTTTGCGTCCTGAGCAACAGAGAACTTAGGAACTCAATAGACATAAAAAGATCCTACTTCCAAACTCAAGAGTGATCTATATGAGACTGTTAACTAATTAGAAAACCAAATGTTGTGCAGTTTCTGCACACACTCCCCACTGAAAGCAGGGACCCTCTTTTGCTTTCGCTCTTTGTGTTTTTCCCCCTTTGATTTTGAGGATTTGCATTGCCTTGGCATGAGCTTAAAGTGTTTATCTTGCTTGCCTAAGTGACCCCCCCCCTAAGATACATATTGAAAATCTTAAGTTTTGGGCCAAGTTCGGGTTTTTGCACTATTTTGGGATTTTCTACCCCGTCTGGATTTTCCTAGATTTCATCCAAACTCTGGCAAAACGGTTAAAATGCTGCAGTTTGAGAATTTTGGTTCTTCGTAGAATTCTACCTGGGCCAGATTTCTCTAAAAAAAATTTTTGCCGTCGAGTTTCCAAACTTCTCCAACTTGTCTTGCTTGGTGCAATTTGCGAGGGTTGTATTTGATTGATCTTTAGGGATTCTTGTGCCATTATGCTCTATCATTTGCATTCTATTGAGTTGAGGAGTTTATCCTTTGCAAGTTGTTGGATTTGGTGGTGATTTCCTAGGCATTATTGTTACTATTCTTTGTTGGGCGCCAATAAGCTGTCATTTGTTATTTTTGAAGATCAATTTCCTCTACTTCAAATGGTATGTACATGTTGCCTTGCTTTGATTGATGAATGTAAGTAGTGCTTTGGCATTATAGTTTTGCTTGGAGTTTGAATTCTTGTGTGTTTGGGCATTTTGTGGCTTGTTCTATGTGTTCATGGTCAAAATTTAGGGTTTCATGCCTAGGGCATCCCCATTGCATCTTAGTTTACTTTTGAATGAGCCTAGAATTCAAAGAAGATCTATAGGAGGTTCAGGTTAAGTTGGTTTCGTGCCCAGGGTCCTCAAATTTGTGATCTTTGATCAATTTGAGTGAGATCGTGTGAGATTACTAATATTCAAGTTTTCTTTCAGCTTTGGAATTTTCCTATGCTGGCAGATTTTCTCGACTTTCCGTTTTCTCCTGTTTTTCCTAAATTTCGCAGTTTTCTGGAGTTTTGCATGCTTCACGGATTTTCGCTCCCTTTGGATTTTCCTGAAAGTCCTTCATGCCTTTCTTTTTTCAGAAATCTATAGACTATCACTTCATTCATGGAAATCCATCCGATGCGGATTTCTCTGAAATTTGGTGGAAAATGAAGAATTGTGAGATAGCATGATTTGTTAACGAATGACTATGCATTTTATGATTAATTTGAGCTATTTTAAGATCTCTCATGTTGTCTCTTGGTTGATAATGATTAGACTATGTTTCTTATGGGTTTTTTCATGTTGTTTCCACTGGAATCCGCCTGGCCTAGACTTCCCCGAAATTCCTTTTTGGCCTGGATTCCGCAGTTGTCTTGAAATCCTGAATTGGGTTGATTGCGATTTAACAATGTTTCTAGGTTGATTTCGATCTTTGGTTGGATTTGTTTGAATGATGAATATGTTATTTGTGATGGGCTAATTCTGATCTTCATGTTATAATGGATATTATTAATGGTGGTTTTTGTTGAGTGCAGGCTGAATTTAATTGGGTTGCCAAGGTGCTTAGGAGATGAAGTTTAATCTATAAAGAAATTAAAGTTATTCCACCCTTGGCTAACTTGGAAAGGTGCACTCAGAATAAGGGAGGTAGTTGATGCAAGGCTACATTGGAATTTGTGCTTCCCTACTATTTTCCATGCATTGGTTCAAATTACATTGAAGATCCCAGGCCGACCTGGATTGAGTTCAAGCATTTAATGCTAATTTGTTTTATTTTGAATTCTCCTTGGGCCGACCTATTTTATGGCCATTTATTATTGTAAACATTAGTTGGGCTAACTTGTTTGTGGCTATTTTGTGATTGTAAACCCTAGCTAGGCCAACTTGCTTTGGGGGTTCTCTATAAATTTGGCATTTCACCTCATTTGTAGAGATATAGATATACATATAGAGATAGTTTGATACAAGAGCGAATTAGGTAGTAGAGTAGAGGTAGAAGTTAGTCAATTTCTGAGCAAATGTTGTAGCATAACATTGGAATTGTTGTTGTAATTTGGTGATTCAATATAATTGAAGACATTGTGATTTTTTGGTGATCTCTTTTGTGTTGACTTATCTTGCATGGTTCTTATGATTCCATCCTTCAAATTGCTCAAGGTTAGTAGATAAATGTTAGATTTAGATTTAGATCTGATTCAATGGTTTTCATGATTTGATGCTTGAAGTGTTTGCAACAATCCCTGGTCCATACTTTTTGCAGCTAGTTGATTATTAGTTGCTTTGCAAAGTTAGCCTGGACCTTTATATTCATTTTTCTTAGTTCAATTGTGGAGATTTATTCATTTCAATTGGAATTGGGTTGTCTTGGATGAATGCTCATGATCTGAAAATATTTAATACCTTAGAAAATTACACTGTTTCTGTGAGATTGCAAGTTCATCTGGGTTAAGCAGGAATTAGTTTATGAGGGATTGGTCCATTTCAAGTATTTCATCATTTGCATTGTTAATCTTAGGAATAGTTAAATTTAGGAATCTCTCTGAAAACCTAACCTTTTGTTATTTATTTTATCATTTGGATTAGATTTAGGATTGAAGTATCATTACATTGCTAGATCGAATAAGTTAAAGATTTAGTATTTTCTTGTAGTCAAGTCCCATTGTGATTACCGACATTTTCACATTTATCACTGAGTTGTTTATGCATTGTCAAGACCTAACATTAGAGACCTTGGGGTTATCTCTCGAGGCTTGCTGATAGAGATTTACCTTTCAAGAGAGATATGATTTCTTATTTTGTCTGAGTTGTTGCTGTGCAAAAAACATCAACACCAAATATTGAAGGAAACACCATGATGCTTGGATAATTCTTACCCTTTTCTCGAACACTCGAGTCTTCACTCCAAGCTCCTTTTCATGACCTACACACAAAAGATCAAGGAGAAAGTTGTTGGGTGGCTATATAGGGGCCTGCCTCAGTTAGACCCCGCTTTGGTGTTCCCACCTCCACGGACAACCAAGTTGGAAAGGAATGAAAAAGGAGTAAACAAAGCATGTGGTGAAAGTAATACCCACTTGGGGGTAGAACCCGCACCACGATAAGCGTGTGGTGAAAGAAATACCCCCTCGGGGGTAGAACCCACACCATGATAAGCATGTGGTAAAAGCAATACCTGCTTGGGAGTAGAACCCACACAACAAAAGAGTAGATAAATGCATGTGAAAGGAAAATGAGAAAGGAAGAGAGAGTGTTACCCACGGGCTAAGGCCCTCTTTGGAGTAGATGGATGCACCATTGAGTGCTTGTTTGAGAGTTGTTGATGCTGCTGGGGGAACCTTAGTATGACATGGCTTTGCCTGTGAATGCACTGCTATCAAAGGAGAATAAGTCTCAAAGTTGTAGCAAAACAAAATGAGAGCTAGTGTGTTGTCTTTCAATCTTCCAACCTCCGAATGGAAGGAAAAAAAGAGGTTTCAATGCTTGCAAGGGCGATAAAGAGCCATTACTTTTGGAGTGTAACCGCCAAGACACGTGTCTCAAGGGTTAACCTTCCAGATTCCACATTTTGAACTCGGGAAATGCTTAAGATGCTAGCATGACACACAGATGTCTGGGTGCCGCGCATTCGTCCAAGGCTTGTATTCTAGGAAAACAAATCGACAGGCTTCTATTGCTCAGCCACTTGTCCTCATGGAGTCAGAACTATGAAATTATTATCCATGAGATTTTGTCCTTAATGTCTTAGGGTGTCATAAATGCTAGGCATAAATGAAAAAATATGGAATTGCCCCTAGGTGCAATTCTGCAATATTACTCGATTTTTTTAAAAATCAGCCTCACTAAAGTAGAAAAAGAAAAAAATTGCTAAATTTTCAAATTTTATGGATTTGTGTGCCAACAATGAGAGACCATAGTGGTTACCGTAGCAAAACTAACTAGTACTGAAGATGCCCCCAACATTTGAGCTCAACAAACAACATCTGAATGGTTGTGAAATTGTTGAATGTTCCATCCTGCAAAATTCAATGTTTAGGTCAACCTCGAAAAAATCAGAAGAAAGCTACCATGGAGAGAGGAATGGTCAAGAAAAAAGCTATCAATTGGAAAGAAAAATATGATCAAGAGACAAACTTATGCCCCCTCCTAATTTTTCCCCTAGTTTAGTGGGGGAAATTCAGGAGAAACCGGGAAGCCACAAGTCCTAGGGAAAATGAGCCCTGGGGGTCCTATATATACCTAGGTGGGCCTCTAGAAGGGTCATTTTCACTATTCACTGCCAGCAAATTGTTGAATTTTATGAGAGAAAAGTTAGCAAAATTCCTAGCAGGAGAGAGTATGAGGAGTCGAGGCTAGAGCAGCTATGCCGGGACATCGCCAAGGGTCACGAGGTGGACCAGGTAGGTCACAAACTCTCATTTTTAGTGATTTTTCATGTATTTTTAAAGATTTTTCCATCGGTGAGGTGCATAGGCGTCTTTTTTGCATGCCTATGTCCTGAAACTACACTGTCGTCTCTGATTAGCATTATCGTCTCCCTTTATGTGTTGTCGTGTCAGAGATGCACTAACGTCTCTGGGGTGACCATGGCAGTTGGGAGACGTATGCGCGGCGCATAGACGTCTACGCATCACACATAAGTCTTAGTAATTTTTTCCAATTTTTGATGTAAAATGTTGACGTTCTAATTCAAAATTTTCTTACTTTTGGCAGGAGTACTTGGAGATTCAGGAGCATCCTGGAGGGTGAGAACTTCAACTAGTTCGCTAGCAAAGGGACCGCTTATCTGAGGATGAGGTCACACTCTTGGAGTGCTTCTGTCTTTGGCATGTGTTCACCATGCCAAAGATGAGATACCACAAGCGAATGCTTATGACCCTCATGGAGTGATGGGATGCCACTATGTCATCGTTCTAGTAACCAATTGGGGAGATGACAATTACTCTCGAGGATGTCTATCGGAGCCTTGGGCTACCCATCTACAGACGACGGGTGGCCCTGGATGACACATGATCAACACGGGAGTAAGTGGAGGGCGTCCGCTACTACACAGGGAGGATGGACGGTGAAGATGGCATGGGCCACAACTACACACACTAGTATGACTAGGCAAGCACCACAATGTCATTGATTCACTAGGTTATTGTTGTGACCATCACTTTTTGGATCACAATTGATGGCCAAGGCTCACACCTACATGGGGGCCTTGTCCACACTATTAGAGAGATGGTGGAGCATAGGATGATCTTCGCTTGGGGGTGCAACATGCTTGCAAACCTCTACCAGGATCTAGGTTGGTACATGCACTATGAGTACTATAGCCTTACAACGTGCACACTTTTGCAGGTGTGGTCCTTTGCCCACATCATCTGCACTTGGTCGGTCTGTTTTCCCTAGCGACAATCATATTAGATCCCTATGGCCCACTAGTATGACATGACAGGTCAGTGGAGGTTTAGAGACTTACAGTTTTGGTGGTTGTAGCTTGATACCCTCACAGTAGATAGGGTTCGATGGAGACCCTATCGATTTTTCAAGTGGGTGGATGACAATAGGTATTTGAGGAACCTGCAGAGAGATTGTTTTTTGATTGGGTGTAGGGATTTTGTCATCGTACCCTACTACTGGAGTCAGGTCATGTGGTAGCATGGCCGACCACAGACCATACTAGTAGATGTGCCCACATACACCAAGGCTCATAGGAATGTGGTGAGGGTTGGGGACCGCGCTCACCCTACTATCACAAATATTGTCCCATTCGATGATGATGAGCCCAACCATGATCTACAACCCATATCGATAGTGGATAATGTCGATGTAGCAGTGAATTTCACATGATGGTGGCAGAGGCATCAGACTGCTCCTATGTTCGGTGAGGGTGCTCTGGGAGGGGACCTTGGTCCATAGGGGGACTTACCAGCCCCGCCACCATAGGACAAGTGGAGAGTTCTGGAGAAGGTAGGGGAGGAGGAGGAGGAGGAGGTGCCCTAGGATGAGGAGGAAACACCAAAGAGGCCAAGGAAATGGAGGAGATCAGATCCCCCACTGGCTACCCTTGTCTCTTGAGCACCACCGTCTTCCACTGTGGTTGCATCGTTGGCAATACCAGGAGTGACCACTGAGCCCAATGGTGTAGGTCTGAGTACCAATCCTCACCTTGATCTGACATGGCAGCTAGGGGATCCAGGTATACATGGTTCATTATTTTATGTTTCACACTTTTAGTTTTCTGATATATGTATCTTATATATGCCATGTGGTATTGATGCCTTTTCCTTTTCTATGGTTGCAGAGGACATACAGGGATGGACTGGGCTCATAGCTCAGTGTATATTAAAGGTCACCCCTACTATACAAATTTAGGGATCAGTCCTTGAGGTGTATCGACCAGTGTCTGCAGGACGTCATGCCCCCAACTTCGAGTCGCTTGTACGCTTATGGACTACATATGAGGAGTAGGGTGCAAAGATTTTCTAGCTAACTGCAGAGTTGACGACCATGTGAGGGTAGTGCAACTAGTTGTCGGGGGAGCTACGGACAGTGCTCACTGAGCGAGACATGGTAGTGAGGAGGGTTGATGTCATTGAGCAGGCACGTGACACCCTTCAAATCCATCTTGATGACCTTGGTGGGTATCCAATGGTTGTGAGCTTGGAAGAGGTTCAGTGACTGCAGGACCAGTTATGGTAGGAAAAGCTAGACATATCCTCCTTATAGGGGAGATCAAAGGGATGCAAGCTACTCTGTCTGCATCATGCTCTCATCATTCGTGCTCCATGACCACCATTTAGCCCCTTCCATGGTTTCAAAACCATCCACTAGAGCCAAAGGGCTCTAGGAGCCATGCACTACAGTGATCCGGGTATCATCATCATTTTTTGTGTATGTCATTTTTGTAGCGAGATACATATATATTCATACATACTTGTAGATCTTTCTATATAGACATATATTCAACAGCCACTCATTTTTTGTAGTAGTGGCCCGATACATGTACATAGAATTGGATACATAGATTGCATATATATATATATAGATACATCGATTCTAGTTTTATGGCATTGTTTATCTAGATGTATATTTTTTATTCATTTCTCACATGTTCTTGTTATGGATGTTATACTCTCATGTGGATGTATGCTTATATTAGATGCTAATATGATTTAATTAAACACACATGGTTGTATGTTAATTAAATACAATGATGATCTAATGGACACACACACACATGCACGTGGTTAGTCATAACACAAAAATTATCATAATGTGTTAATGAACAATGTCAACATATGTAGTACCACTACTCTTTCTCACAGAGAGCGTCACATAAGTGACACATAGGACACTACGCATAGTAACGACAAAGATGCATAGCATTAAGAGGATCCTTTAAAGGCGTTCCATCCATAGATGATAGTCCATAGGTGCCTGAGCCATATATAAAAATCACAATGTAAGGGCCTAACCAGTTAGGGCTGAATTTTCCTCTTTGGTCGGGTGGCGCATTTACATTTCTTTGATTTTCACAAAGAATCAAATCTCCTATTTTAAAGGTTCTAGGGAGTACACTTTGATTGTACTATCTAGATAACCACCAATGATAAGCTTTAATATGTTTGAGGGCTCGTAAACGGTGCTCATCGAGCATCTCTAACTAATGCAAATGGTTAACTCGATAGGTTTCATTATCAATTAGCCCTTTTAGGGAAACTCATAGAGATGGAATTTCCAACTCCAAGGGCATGATGGTTTCAACACCATACACAAGGTTATAGGGCTTTGTTCCCATAGTCGTATGAACGCTCATGTGATAGGCCCATAAAGCGTATGTCAGTTGAATGTGCTAGTCTTTACAATGTTTGTTAACTATTTTATGGAGAATAAGCTCAAGAGTTTTATTTGACACTTCCACTTGACCATTAGATTGAGGATAGTAGGGTGTGGAGAATCTATGCTGGATGTGAAATTTCTTGAGGAACTGTTTCACTTCTTTGTTCTTAAATGGCGTACCATTGTTAGAAACAATCGTAGCAAGCAATCCAAATCGAGAAATGATGTTGTTCATAAGGAAGCTACATATAGTTTCGACATTTGTGGATCGAAGCGGGATAGTCTTGACCCACTTTGTGAAGTAATTTTTAGCGGTAATGATAAAGGCATGTCCTTTGGAAGAGTGGGGTGATATCTTTCCAATAATATCCAACACCCAGCTAGCAAATGGCCAAAGGGAAGTTTGGTTTTGTAACTCTTGGGTAGGCGCATGAATGAGTCAACTGTGTTGCTGACATTGAGGGCACTTCTTGAAAAATTCAAAGGAATCTTGTTCCATTGTTTTCCAATAGTATCCCATGTGTATCAATCTTTGCACCAAGGATTTACCACCAAAATGTCCACTCCCAGAGCCTGTGTAGGCTTCTTTAAGGGAAAGGGGTATTTCCACTTTAGTAAGACATCTAAGAAATAGGCCATTATAGGCCTTCCTATAAAGGATGTTAGACAGGATGACATAGAAAACATAAAGCTTCCTCACATGAATGCGGTCATTTTTTGTCACATCATTGGGGAAGTTCCCAGTCTTCAAATAGTTATGGATATCAAAAAACCATTCCCCATAGTCTACATGGGAACACATAGGGAACTTAGCCTTAGGTTCTTCAAGAATCGCGGGGGTTCATAAGACCTAGACCATGAAATGGTATTCTTTCATATCTTTTTTGGAAGGTACCAAGGAAGTGGTGCTTGCCATGGCATCAAACTGTCTGTTTTCTCTCCTAGGGACATTGTCTATTTTGGAAGAAGAAAGTCATTTGAGAAAAGACAAGGAAAGGTCTCGGTACTGGGACAACTTACTTTTCTTGGCCTGATAGGCTCCCATTATTTAGTTTACAATAAGTTCAGAGTCGCTTAGGATACAAAGGTGTCTAAACTTTAGTGATATTGTGGCACACAAGCCAGCTATAAGGGCTTCATACTCAGCGATGTTATTGGTACAAGGAAAATCTACTAGAAAGGATAAGGGAACTGGTTTTCCTTCAGGGGATATTAGGACCACGCTTGCTCTGAAACCAAATTGACACCTTGGCCCATCAAAATGTATTTTCCATTCAGGGTCATGATCGATTGCAAAAAAATGTTTTCATCAAGAAACAAATCTAAGCCAGGAAAGGAGCGAGATGAGGGAGTGTCTACCAACTGATCTGCAACTTGTTGACCCTTTATTGATTTATGAGTAACAAACTATATGTCAAACTCAAAAAGCAATATAACCCATTTCGTTAACCTTCTCGCCAGATCAGTGCTAGAAAATAGATGTCTTAAAAGATCCATTTTTACTATGACGTGTGTTTCAACATGGAGAAGATAATGCCTCAACTTCTGTGTAGTGAAGATAAGAGCAAGGCACTACCTTTCCATGGAGGAATAATGGGTTTTGTAGTCAACCAGGATGTGACTAATGTAGTAGGCTACTCTTTCCCTTCCAGTGTCATCATATTGAGCTAAAAGAGTTGCCAAATCATATGGTGATGCAACTAGATAAAGTAGAAAGGGTCTATCTTGCATAGCCGACATCAATACGAGGGGGTTGGCCAAATAGGCTTTGATTGATTCAAAGGATTTTTGAAATTCCTCATTCCACATGAAGCGAACATCATTTTTTAGTAGACAAGTGAAAGGAAGGGTGCGATCAACCAATTGAGATATGAATCTACAAATTTCCTAAATCTTTCCCTATAGACTTTGCAACTCAATGATGTTCTTTGGTGGATGCATGTTGACAATAACATCAATATTTTTAGTGTCAACTTCGATCCCATGATGAGATACTATGAACCCCAGAAGCTTTCTGGTGTCAACGCCAAAGATGCACTTGAGGGGGTTTAGTCTCATTCTATAGAGTTGAAGTCTTTCAAAAGTAAGACGAAGATTCTTAGGATGATCCTAACGAGTTACTGATTTTTCCAATATGTCATCGACGTAATCTTCTAGAATCTTGTGAATAAAGTCATGAAATATTAGGGTCATCACTTGCTGGTAAGTAGCTCATACATTTTTTAACCCAAAGGGAATGACCACATAAACAAAAAGTACCCCACGGGGTAGTGAAGGTTGTCTTGTATTGATCATCTGGGTTAATACGGATCTGATTACAACCCGAGAAGCCATGCATGAAAGAAAGTAATGCATGGCTTGCAGTCGAGTCAACATTCATATCTATATTAGGTAGCGGAAAATCATCCTTAAGAGAAGCCTTGTTAAGATCTTGGAAGTCAATGCATATGCGAATATGACCATCAGGCTTACTAACGATGACTATATTCGAAATCCAAGGGGAATAATCAATAGGATGGATAAAGCCTGCTTTTAGCAGTTTCTCTATCTCAGTTTTAACCATTAATGCCACTCTGGGATTGATCTTTCAGATTTTTTGCTTAACCAACTTGGCATAGGGACATAGGATGATATTATGAACCACTATAGATTCATCAATACTGGGCATATCCTCATATGTCCAAGCGAATATGTCAGGATGAGAATGTAAGATATCAAAGTGTTTGACTGCTTCTTCCAAAGAGAGACACTTCCCAATTTTGATCACCTTTTTAGGAGATTCGGGATCCATGGAGATCTTGACAGTATCCCCTTTTAAGAGGGAATTACGATCCTCATGATAAGGTGTTGCAATGTTGTCACTGATGTTAGATAAAGGGTCCTCCTCATCAATATTCAAGATAGATTCCCTGAAATACACTTGGTTATGCAAATGATACGAGAAACATCTTTTATGGTGATAAGGAGGTAATGAGGAATAGGCACCCAGAAATTCCTCTAATGCTTTGTCTGAAGAGAAGACATCAAGATGGATTTTTTTAGCTTCTCCTTTTCCTCTATTAACTCAGGGTGAACAAGGTTTAATGGTTCGATCAAAATCATATTAACACTCCACCAAGATTTTTTCTTAGACTCTTCAATGAAACATCCTAGTCCTAAATTCCATCTTCATGGCTTAAGATGGATAGGGACTTGAATTCCTTGTTCAATACGTCCTAGGCCTTTTTCCCATAGCCATATAAAGGAGTGAGCTCATATATGAACCCATAGCGAGTTTGAAAAACTTCAGGGGGTGATGGATCCACATAGAATGCTTCATTCCACCAACAGATGTCAAATATCTCTATAGGGGTAATTTTTCCTCCCTTGTCGAGTTCAAAGATGTTGATTTCTTTCAAAGGAGGTGGATTATTCTCCTGAGTACGGGAAGGAGCGATCTCCTGAACAGGGTCACAATTCTTTTCCTCCACGGGAGTATTATCTGCCTTTGTGTTAGGGGCATGTGGAAGGTCCACACAAGAGGGGTCTACCTTATACTCTGCGATAATGAATTCAAAAAAATTCAAGGAACCCCAATCATCTCTAAGGAAAGCATTTTTTTGGGAAAGTGATGCAAGAGAGCTAGGATCTTCTGCTTTAGGCATTTTTTTCAGTTTCAACACTCGCCTAGGGAATAACTTCCACATAGGGTATTAATGAAGAGCATTCCATAGCATCGATAGTTAAGGAAGGAACACAATTCTTGAGGGTAGATATAGTTGAAGTGTGACTGGCGGTGACCAATTCACAAAGGCAAATTCCTTCCAGATCCGCTTTGACTGTGAGTACCCGATTGTTTGCAACAAACTTCAAAGAATGGTGTAAAGTAGAGGTTATCATGACCATAGCATGGATCCAAGGTCTCCCTAAGAGGAGGTTGTAAGGTAAGGGGCTGGGCATCACATAAACCAACGTGGGTAAGGTAATGGGGCCTAGCTACAAAGGTAGTATTATTGTACCTAGAGCTTGGTGGTCAGTGTCATTGAATCCATGAATGTACAAGGAGGAAGCTGCTAAGGAAAATGAAGCAACTTTAATTTTAGGTAGTAGTTCCATACCACAAATGTTGAGAACCGAACCAATATAATTGAGTGTATGCCTAATACCGATGTTGTTAACATTGACTATGATCATTAAAGGCTCTGCTTGTTTATGCACGTCTGAAGGCGGGAGTTCTTGCAGGTGGAATGTAATTGTAGACACGTAAATTATACTGATTGACATTGTGCATATAATCCTAACCACTAACATTGTTTCATCCTGAATCATCCCTCAGACTAACCATTTAATTAAATACTTTTATTTGATTAAATTCATCAATATTCCTCTCTTAATTAAATAAATCAGTTATCTAATTAAGTCACCTTCTCTCTCGCTATTTAAATCAACCTATCTGATCTAACTATCCCCATTTAATTAAATAGTCAATTTTATTTAATTAAATCTCTAAAGTCTATCTATTAAATTGAAACCTTATTTAATTTAATCTAACATCATCTCTGTTAATTAAATAAATAATTAATCTTTATTTAATTAATCTCTTATCACATTCTTCTCATATTTGATTTAAATAAATCCACAAATTTAAGTGAAATAGGTCACATCACTTAATCTCTTCATTAAATTAATTAAGTTGAATTAATTTAATCCCATATCATGTCCCATCCTCTAGCTTTTCCCACTTGCACATGAAAATAGATTTAATTGATTCATTAAATCTCTATTTTCTTCAACAAAGCATCTTTTGAGGAATATTCCCCAAATTTGAATTCAAAATTCCAAGTGGGATAAGTCCTTCCAACAAGGCATTAACTCCATCTTACATTTGCCTTGAGCCAAGTGGCATTCAATGCATTCTTTCTTCCCTATTGCATGTCATTTCAACAAATTCAAAATTCAAAATATGCATTTATTGGCACAATCATCAAAACTTGCACATCCTCCATCCACTCACAAGTTGACAAGTGGCACTTTGCCATTGGCTAATTCTTAGTTCCACATTGCTCTATTTTGGGCATGCTTTCAACTTTCCAATCTATAAATAAGAGGCTAATCTCTTCATTTTGGCATCCACAATTTGAGTAAACTTACTATGCTCAAATCATTAGCAAATTTCATCCATTATCATTGAATCTTAGCTAAGTTATGCAGATTTTTCCATTGGAGCACTCATAAAGCATCAACAAAGTGGATCAATTATCATCACACATAAATCTTGCATCATAGGAATTGGGAAAGGGCCAATTTTCACATCAAATTGGCACCAATTCCCCCATGGGATCATGAGTTTGCTAGTTTAATTAGGATTCAATCTCTTTTATTGTTATCTTATTGTGTTCTTCATTGCTTTTCCTAATTTGAACTTTGTAAATGGATTCCATGGGGAATCCTTGTTCTTGCTTTCATTTCACCATCCAATGTGTTTGTTTATGTTGTTTTGCAGGTATTAGGATTGGGGTTCGACATTTTGGCCCTAGGAGGGTAATATCACTTTTAATCACGTTTTTCATCAAAATTATGCATTTTTATTTGTCCACAGGAAAACTCTGCTGCTAGAAGCTCAACATCGTTGTTTAGCACCGTTGGCTTTCCAGCATCGCTGTATAGGACCGCTAAAAAATAAAACTGTGATGCTATATCCTTCCCGCCCAAGGTTTTGAATTTCAAATTGCACCGCTTGACCAATCAGACCCACAAGAATTTTCAAAAAAATCAAACTGCACTGTTGAGCAAAAGGGTGACGCATTTGAGCTCACTGGTTCAGGTACAGAGCACTGCTGACTAGTAAGCGGTGCTATACAACACCGCTGGAGAAATCAAATTGCGACGCATTCATGGGTTGTGCCGCTGACAGGGAGTTGGATCAATTAAAAATAAAAGAAAGAGAAGCATGATGATGGTATTTCACAAAATCAAAGTGTTTTTAAATGCTTTAGTGTTTGTTTAACACTCTTCGGAAACTATTATCTCTTAATTCTTAGGATACTAATTTTGTTTGGGATTTTAAAAATAACCTTTTCAATTTTTGCAAAGGCTTCAAACAAACATTAGGACTACAACTTACTATAGTTTGTTTTTTGGTTAACAATTGAACAAAACAACTCTCATTTGTTCTTTGGTGCTTTAAAAAGAACTCACAATTGCTTTGTGGCTTTAAAATGAACAATTGCAACTTTGTCTACATGATGGCTTACTTAAACTAACTTCACTGAAAAAGGACGTATACGCTTCTCTCATGCTTTATAGCGATCTTGAGAATCAAAAGGATTTTTTTGTGATTTTAGGTTGAGATAAAGCAATCACCTCCACACTTCATTTTGGGTTTAAAATTGAACAAAATCTTGTGCGAGTGTGAATGAACTTATCGCATGTGTTCTCCTTTTGTTTCTAAACGAAGGTTGATAAAACTATGAATAAGTTTATTTGCTTTTGCTTATCTTAGAGGGCCTTCCTTGGGGAAAAAGTACTCACCCAAGGGAACAACTGAACCTGTAACACTCTAAAGCCAAGAGTATTTCCAACTGGTATATAAATGGGGGTAGTGGAATAAATGCTAATATCACACGCTTGGCTCCAACGAGATGGATCTAAAAAGGGACTCTTGATGTATGGGTCAATCTCCACGAATGGAAAGTCCTAATTAAAACCCATGTTTTAGAATTACCAAAATCCTTGATCTATTTGTTGGTGCAAGAACATTCATTCTGAAGCCGCCCCACACTTTTATGGTCTTTTAGTAGAAATCGAAAACATTCCATGGGAGTTTCATGGGTGTTGATTCTTGGGTGCCCCATATAAGTGAGTGTCGTGGAGGGGAGCCAATGGGGTCAAGCATCTAACCATTCGCTAAAGATAAGCATAGCTAGACTTGTGCAAGTGGGGACTCAACAAATATTGTCTTCCACATCCATAGGGTTGTACTTATTCTTGGTTACAAAATGTTTTGCTTGTTCGAAAACATCTTGGAAACAAACACTTAAACATCATCATCAAAATTTCAAACCCTTTAGGAGACAAATACAATTGACCCAATTCAGGTGTTATTGCTTACCCTTGGGATTCCATCCTTGGAGGTTTCTAAACACTTGGATTACCTCTCAATTTGTCTACTAAATTTAAACAATAGGTAACCCTTGCCTTGAATTCATCAAATTTCCACATAACATACTTTGTGGGATTTGAAGAAATTAAGACATTGGACATCTAGTTTGGAAACCTAATCAAAGAAGTGTTTGTGGTAAAATAAAGCCACTAAGAAAAGATAAAAAAATTGACTCTCACATGTGTTGAAACCTCATGATTTCCAAGAAAGTCAAAATCCCAAAACAAAAGTCCTTGAGTCAAAGTTCAAAATTTAGGAATCACACTCAAAAGATCATCAAAAGATACAATATAAAGTGCAATCAAAAGCAACACATCAAGATAAGAAAAAAGTTTACAAGGTTCTATAGGCTCATCCCTTTGAACAATCTGGAAATGTATGCTCAATTTGAACCACTTCTTATTTATAGAGGTCCTTAGAAGCATTGCATGTTCTTCAATACTGAGGTCTAGGCAAAAAAAGTGTCTTTTTTTAGGTTCATCCTAGGATCAAAAGAAATCAAATCCTTTTTCATCCATCCTTCAAACATCAAACCAAAATTCATCTCATCATCATCTTTTGAGAAATCTTGAAATTATCCTTCATGCTAGGCTTTTTGGAAAAAATCAAAATCATCAAATCCTTGAGACAAAATCCTTGAAATCTTTATCAAATCATATTTGGCTAGGTATGTGTAGATGCATCCTTTTGCATATACTTAGTCAAAGTTATCAAACCATCTTGTTTAGCTAGGTATATGTAGATGCATCCTTCTTCATATGCTTGGTTAAATTATCATCTTGTTTGAATAGGTGTGGGTAGATGCATCCTTCTCCCTACACATGTTCAAAAATATATCATCCTTTGAGAAAATCTACCCCTTAGATAATCGTCCAACATATTAGGGTATATTGGTTCAAATCAAAGCAAACCAAAATCAATAAAGTCAAGGACAATCCCAAAAGAAAATCAAAAGTCAAAATCCAAAACATATCTGAAAGTCCCAAAAGTGTAGCATCCCCCTCAAGATTTATCAAAAGATCAAAACATCCACATCATCCATCTCTTGCATCATCATCATATCACCTTTTGATCCTCAAGATATCCTAAAATTTTCTCTTTTGTGCATAAAATAAAGATCAATCCAAAAAGAATTAAGAGATTCATCTCCCATATTCTTGAAAATTGATCCTTTTTTATGGTGCAAACTAGATCTCAATACAAGAAGAACATGGAAGCTGACAATGAAACACCCGCTTCAAATGACCTAAGCCAAACAAATGCCAAAATGAATCCAGTCGAATCAAGAAATCCTTTGACTATCTCATCATCACAAAATCCACAAGAGGAAATTCAAGAAGATCTTACCTTTGGGATGTCGCATGAAGAAATAACTGAAATTCTCCAAAATCTAGAAAACCATAAGATCATCAACATCATGTTGAGGCTTAACCCTTCACTATACATGCTTGAACTAGCAAAAAAAGGGGCCAAATTACCTTCTGATTTTGACTTGAGCTCTATATTGGAACCATCTTTGGAGGTTATGCCTCTAATTTCATCCACACTCCCCTTATCATCTACACCCCCATCCCAAAACATCACTCAAAACATTCCACAAATTACAATATCTTTTGCTCCAAGTCAACCTAATGTCAATAAGGGAAATGCATTTCTTAATGCTATTCAAACACGCCCCCTTGTTAATAATCAAGACTTGGATGCAAACACCATCTTGGAACAAAACATACCCCAAAATCGATTACATAAGTATGTCCCTCTCACTTTCCATAATCCTAATGATCCATCATCATCATCCTTCCGTGCAACACCTCAAACTTCTCTTCTCACAAATTTGCAAGAAGGTAACATGTTTGGACCCAGGAGCATTTTTGACACCACATCATTTTCTCAAGAACTCACACCCCTCACATTTTCACCCCTTCCACCATTACCACCATTATCCACACCTCTACTTGGCTTGGGGATTCCACCTTTACCAAATATCAATCAGACCAACATTCTAAACACCAATCAAAGCATCATGCCAAACTCTCAAAATTTGTCATCAATATCACAACAACAAATGACAACTACACAAGCAATCGCGACATCATCAACCACCCCCATAACATCTCAAAACATGGTCTCTCAAGGGCCAATCACATCAACAACATCATTCACCACTCAAACCACCAACACAACATCACCACTCACCACCACCACCACCCCCACCACCACCAAACTCCAATTTATCAAACCAATACAACATGTCATTGCATGCCGCTCACCAAGCTACTTATCAAAAGGAATTCCTACAAGTGCAAAAGAAAAAAATGCATAAATAACTGCTCAACAAGTCGCACAAGTAGCACAAAATACTCAAACTGCCCAAATTGCACAAGTGCAATAGGCTGCACAAGCCCAAGCCCTATTGCAACAACAACAACAACAAGCCGCTCAAGCTGCACAAGCTACTCAAGTAGACCAAGTCACATTACAAACACAAAAGGTTGCTCAAGCCCAAATTCTATTGCAACAACAAGAAGCACAACCACAAGCACAACTTCTTGCACAAAAACAAGTAGCACAACTATAAGCATATTAGAAAGAAATAAAACAATATCAAGAGTAGCAAGAAGCAGCCCAACAAAAAGCGTTGTTGGAACAACAACAATTACAACAACAAGCTCAACAATAGGAAATATTAGCACAACAACAACAAGAACAACAACAAGCATTGTTTATACAGCAGCAAGTGCAAGCATACCTAGCTCGGAAGAATATGCAAATACCATCAAATAACACACCAACCAACCCACCCATCCAACCCACAATTGAAACACCCCATAACACCTTCATCCCACCCCCTGGTCTACAAAATTATGTAATGACACAAATCAGTTTTCTCTCGCAACAAGTGCTCGATCTTCAATTAGGGAAAACCACAAAAACACCAAGCAACTTGTGTCCCTATCCATTTGATAGGAGCCTTGTGATGAAACCATTCCCCAAGGGATTTGAGATCCCCAAGTTTGAAAAATATCGTGGGATGGGAAACCCTGAAGATCACATCAAGGAATTCCAGGTTCATTGCATGGAAGTCGCATATGACGATACCTATCTGATGTGGCTATTCCCTAGGAGTTTGGCTAGCCACGCTATGGAATGGTTCTCTCGCCTACCTACAAGCATCAAAACATTCCAAGAAATTACATATGCATTCATTAAAAACTACGCATGCAATATTGCAATGGATGTCAGTCTAGAAGAACTCTCAGCTCTGAAACAAGGTAAGAATGAATCATTCGCTTCATTCCTACAACGATGGTGATCCAAAGCCAATCAGAGTAAATGGACCATGCCCAAGGAACAAGTATGCACCATCATATCCAACCTTGATGGCCTCTTGGCATTCCATCTCAAGGTACAAAGGATCACCATGTATGACCAATTGATCTCCAAGGCACTCAACATCGAACGGGCCCTTATGACACAACCCGTAGGATCAACTTCATACCCCGAACAACAAAACAACCACCCGCCCACCAATTACAAAGATAAACCTCACACATGGGAAAGGAACACAAATGTTACTAATGATGGTGTTGTCAATGCCAAAGTGATCATCAGTGCCCCATGCCAAAATACACCCAAACCACAAATCCAAATCCAATGCCAAAACAATCATTAGACAACACAACAACCAAACAACAATCATGTAATTAACAATCTCAATGATCAAAGGGGACCACCCCAATGGAACAAGAATTACCCCAAGAAAAAGTACACCACTCTGGGGGAGCCACTTGAAGTCATCATGAAGAAGCTGATAAATGAAAAACTCATCAAAGCGCCCACCTATGAGAATTACCAAGAACAGGATGTGAAACCTCCTTGGTATAATGAGAATCAACTTTGTGACTTCCATAAAATCAAAGGGAATACCATGAATAGTTGTATGAGGTTAAAAAAAATAATTGAAGATCTCATTGATGAAAGAATTATAAATCTGGAAAAGCCAACAGGAAACCAAAACCTTAAGATATATACGAATTTGATGCCTAACCATGGCAATAAAGGGAATAATAACATGGATAAGGGGAAAGAAATCTTCACGAATGTAAATCATGTATATGAAACTGTCATTGCTTCCCTAGAGGAACACTGTGCTACCATCACCATCAAAGGAGCCCATACCAATTGTGGAGTCACCACAAGAGGTGACAAAGTTACCATCATAGGATCATCCTAGCAAAACAAAGTCCCTGCACTTAGATCTGTCCCCAATGGCTACAATGTCCTAGATCAGCTCAAAAGAACGCCAGCACAAATCTCCATCATGGAGTTACTCAAAATCTCATCTGCCCATAATAGAATCCTAGAAGAAGCGTTGGCTTCATCCACTGTCCCCACAAATCTTGATGCAGAACAATTCCAAGCTATGGTTGGAAATATCATTACACCAAATCTCCTCACATTCTCTGATCGAGATTTCCCTGCTCAACCATCTCATAACCGTGCACTCCATTTAGAATTCCTAGTGCACAAAAGCAAATTCAAATGAGTTTTGGTGGATGGAGGTGTAGGCTTGAATATATGTTCTCTCAAGCTCATCAAACAATTAAAAATCTCAGAGGATTCTATCGACAAAGGAAAGGTTATCACAATAAGAGCATGTGATGATCAAGAAAGAGTATCCCAAGGCATGATCAAAATCCCTATTCAAGTAGGGATTGCTATCATAGAAACCACTTGTCAGGTCCTAGACCTCGAATTATTGTATAACATCCTTCTGGGACATCCATGGATTCATGAAATGAAGGCAGTAGTGTCAAATTTCCATCAATGTGTGAAATTCACACATGAGGGACAAGAAGTCACCGTCCATGGAGATCCCGAATCCTTCTCCTATTGCTAAATCCTTGAAGCAAAACTTACTATAAAATCCTCCAAGTACCAAAAAATGATGAGGGTCCATCTACACCATACATTGATCCCACCACTCTCGCATCCACTTCTGTGATAGAGACACCCGTCACTCTTGCCATTCCCACCATTTCTGACATTAAGGTCATCATCCAAGATAATGGTTGTGGAAACTACATGATTCCTAAAAATGCTTTTGTGGTAGGAGAGTTACCACAATCTCCTAGATCATGGGGACGTCCGCAAATAAATGAAGCCTCCACATCCCAAACATCTCCTAAAGACTATCCCAACTTTACAAGTTGGGGAGATCTTGGCCAAGAATTTATTGAGGTAGATCCATCTCATATGCTATATCAAGATGAGAGACCAGTAGCTAATTTACCAATGGATGACAGAAGTAAGGGTCTACAAATGATGCTCACAATGGGCTATGACAGAAATCAAAGACTTGGGAACAATGACAATGGGCTTATAATACCTATCATTTTGGAGAGGCGAATGAAAAATCTTGGTGTTGGATGTACCCCTCTAAGTATAACCATACGTGGCCGAAGTCCTGTAGTTAGATGGGTTAATAATCCTCCTCAACCAACCGCAGCTAAACTACACTTACCAGTATCCACATGTCGCATCTTTGATAACTATACGTTTGATATAACCAACGTTTGTAGTAGTAGTGATGATGAGGATCCCACATCCAATCTAACTAGGATTTTTGAGGATACCACTCTGCTTATGATCAACACCCTATCCTTTGATTCAGACCACCAAAATCATGAAATCCACCTAGTATACGCCCAACTCATCAACTATGACCAACGAGGAGCACCAATTCTTGATAGATTTGAAAATGATGAGGCGCTCTCAGAATTTAGGGGACTATGAGATAACATTACATGTGGGGATCACAAAGCAGGGTTCATAATGGAGCTAGAAACACATGCCTATTATGGGGAAACAATTGAATCCCTTAGTTGCAAAAGTGAAAAATTAAGAATAATATCTAAGTCCTTGAGTGAAAACCACACTGTGGCACTCTCCAACTAGAAAAAAGTAAAAAGAAAGGACACATCCAATGGTGAAAACCTCTCTAAGGCACCCAAGGATGGGGGATTCAATCTTCCTTTTAGAGCTCTTCATTAAGAAAAATTAGCAGTCCTAGCAGAAAGGTACAATCTGGTCAATCTAGGAATAGACGAAACCTTGCACATCACATTCTATGCAAAGTCATTACTATCAGAGGAACAAGAGCTCCTAGTAGCCTTCCTAAGAGAAAGATAGATAAACTTTGCATGGAGCTATGTTGACATGCCAGGACTTGATCCAGAAATTGTGGTTCACCACTTAGTAGTATATCTAGAAGCAAATCCTGTTAAACAAAAGCTTCAAAAAATGCACCCTCATATCACCTTATTAGTCAAAATGGAGCTAAAAAAGCTATTATATTTGGATTCATCAGACTGATAGATTATCCAAAATGGGTGTCAAACTTGGTACTTGTCTCAAAACCTGATGGGGGCATCAGAATTTGCACAGACTTTAGAGACTTGAATAAAGCATGTCCGAAAGATGGCTTCCCACTTCCAAACATTGATATGATAGTAGATATGATAACTGGACATGAAATGCTATCACTAATGGATGGATTCTTAGGGTACAATCAGATCATGATAGCTAAAGAGGACTAACATAAGATGGCTTTCACTTGTCCACGGGGGACTTATTGTTGGAATATGATGCCATTCGGCTTAAAGAATGCAAGAGAAACATATCAAAGGGCCATGACATTGATATTCCATGACATGATCCATAAGATGGTCGAAGATTATGATGATGAAATTCTAGCCAAATCCAGAAAGAGAAAATATCACATAGCAACCTTAAGTTCCATTTTTGATAGGCTGGAAGAGTAAAAGGTTAGATTAAACCCAAAGAAGTGCATCTTCGGCGTACAATCAGGAAAGCTACTAGGATATATAGTGTCAATGAGAGGTATCGAGGTAGATCCAACAAAGGTAAAACCAATCCTTGAGATGGAGGCACCAAAAACATTAAAGCAATTGAGAGGTCTCTAAGGCAGGCTCCGATCCATTCGAAGATTCATAGCACAGTGGGCAGACAAATAGAACCCATACTCTCACCTACTTCACAAGGGAGTAGCGTACAAATGGGATACCAAGTGTGAAGAGGCATTCAATAAAATCAAAGAATATTTATTGACACCACCGGTCTTAATGCCACCAATCCCAAGAAAACCATTAATTCTCTACGTATCAACAACAACAAGAGCACTTGGAGCTCTCCTAGCTCAGCATGGCGAAAATGGAACAGAAAAGGCTATCTATTACATCAACAAAACAATGGTTGGGCATGACCTAAACTACTCATTCATAGAGAAAGTATGCCTAGCAGTAGTGTTTGCATCACAGAAATTTAGACATTACATGTTGGCACACAAAATAAAACTCATTGCCAAAATCGACCCTCTCAAGTACTTATTGTCAAAAGCAATGCTCATGGGAAGAATGGCCAAATGGGTGATGATATTTTCAGAATATGACATTGAATATGTGGAGTGGAAAGCAATCAAAGGCCAAGTCATCATAGATCAACTTGTAGAAGCACCAATCTATTCAGAGAATCCTCTCATTTCAGAGTTTCCAAATGAATTTATTTTCAATCTCAACGTAGTTGACCATTGGAATATGTACTTTGATGGCTCATACACATAGCATGGATCAGGAGCAGCTGTCTTCTTTATCACCCCACAAGGGGAATGCATACCAAGATCCTACAAACTGGTGTTTCCCTACACCGATAACATTGCAGAATACGAGGCTTTAACCATAGGTCTTAGAATAGTAGTGCAATGGAACATTATAGCTCTCAAAGTATATAGAGACTCCCAACTGATAATAAACCAAGTGAATGATGAATACCAAACTAAGGACGAAAAGCTCACTCCATACAAGAAATTGGTGGAGATTCTCAAATAATCCTTCATCAAGATTACATTTGAGCAGATTCCTAGAGCCAACAATAGAGTAGCAGATGCCATGGAAACAATTGGATACTTACTGGAAATTCCTCACAACATTCCAAAATATTGTTGGAGTTAAAATGACACTGAGAGGGGGGGGCGAATTAGTGTCTTAATAGATTTGACCAATTTTCACCAATTCAAAAACCATAGCTCAGATATTATCTCAATATACTCTAATTAATGCATTCATGAGTTGAATGTAATCATTCAAAAATAGAATTGAGAAAAGTAATAACCAAACAGTGAACTGAAATAATCAACAACACAGTAAAGCAAAGGGAACTTAGAAGAACAAGAAGACTCAAGATTTTACCGAGTGGAAAACCCTCCTGGGGTATAAAAACCACTCCCTAAATGCCTTCCAGGCTTAATCTTTTAAACAAAAGTTCACAATGCCTTATAGGCTGATTTTTGAGCACCCACTCAAGGAGCACCAACCCCTCAAATAATACATCTGAACAATAAAAAATATCTCAGAGGATCTCTCTATTTTTAGTCAAGCTCATAACTCTCTGTTTTCCTCATCTACCTAATAAATTTTGTTATAGCCAAAGAACAATATTCCCAAATTACAATAAGAGAGATTTTACAGTTTCAACGCTGGTATTTATTTACATTTCAAGTATGTTTGTTGTGAAGAAATCTTCAAAAAACATTTTTCACAAGATTCTCATATTCTCTTGCTGATTTTTGAATATAAAGCTAAATACTGACAGACTGTCGATGATGATATGAATCAAGAGTAATGCTTATCCAGAGAGCTGCAAATCATCCATTAAATAAAAAATGCAACAGCTTAGAAAGAAACTCAATGAATATTTTATTATGTAACCATTCTGAGATTTGATGCCAATCCATGATGATGACCACTGTGTTTTGAGTCTTCGTTAACTATTTGCTAAGACAACTAGATAGTTCTGCCGAAGGCAATTGCACCACCAGACATTCCTCTTAGTTAACACTTTCGCCATAACCCATCAGAGTCAGGAAGAGCACATAGCGAATACATCATGTCTCATCGATAGGATTCCTTAGAGTATTATTCATTCGCTGAGACATTAGCAAGTCTCTCACCGAGATCTCCTTTAGTTTCATTCACTATCGCTGTGACTAAATGATATCGGAGAGACCTCTTGTAGACTTCATAATGTTTTTCCGAGAGTCACTTGATACACATTGTCTCCGTGACAATTCAATACCTATGCCGAAGACCTTTGTCATTTCCAAGTCGCCAAGACAAAACATAGTCGGGGAGACACAACCAATACCTGTGATATGCAAGGAGAACCATCCTGAGACAGATCATCAATGAGAACAAACTGAAAGAGATTTTGTCATCAAGGAAAAACTGTAAACAGAACTGAGATCCAACAAATTCCCCCTTTGTCCTTGATGGCAAAACACAAATGACTCTCCCCCTTTTTGCCTCAAGACAAAGAATAGAAGAAAATTCACATTGCCATAATGCAACTAATGTCAACCCAAAATACCATTAGAAACAGCTGCAAAAAGAGTAATAGTGTGGCAACCAAGATTGTAGGAGAGCTTTAAGTGAATCAAAACATATAACATGCTCCCCCTAAGCCAATGCTAGTAAAATCAGAGAAGTAAATATTGAGAGATAACTCCCAATCGAAGTCTCAACCTTTCAAACAACTCTTTAGCTAAGGGCTTAGTAAAAATATCAGCCACCTGATCTTGAGATCCAACAAACTATAAGCAGACTTCATTAGCCAAAACCTTTTCTCAAAGAAAGTGAAACTTGATAGCAATATGTTTAGTGCGAGAGTGCAAAACAAGATTTTTGGAGATACTTATCACACTTGTGTTATCACAGAGAATAGAAACAGGCTTAGGAATTCCAATACCCATATCAGATAAAGTTTGACTCATCCAAAGAACTTGAGTATAGCATGAAGTGGCAGCAATGTATTCTGCTTCAGCAATAGAGAGAGAAATGGATTCTTGTTTCTTGCTGTGCCATGCCACTAAACGATCACCAAGAAAGAATGCATCACCACTGGTGCTTTTCCTATCATCCAAACAACTAGCCCAATCAGCATCAGTATATGCAATCAATGAAAAATCATTGCTTCTAGGATACCAAAGACCATAATTAAGAGTGCCCTGAATATATTTAAAAATCCTTGTAACAAAAATGACATGGGATTCTTTAGGTGATGCCTGAAACCATGCAATAGTGCAAACTACCTACATAATGTCAGGTCTAGAGGCTGTTAAATATAACAGACTTCCAGTCATTGATCTATATTTAGTTTGATTTGTATTAGGGGAATCATCAACCTTAGTAAGTTTGCATTCAGTAATTATTGGAGTGCTAACTAGATGACATTCATCCATCTGAAATTTCTTAAGCATCTCTCTAGCATACTTGGTTTGATAAAGAAATATTCCATTTTCACGTTGAGAGATTTGAAGACCCAAGAAGAAATTTAATTCTCCTAATAATGACATTTTAAATTTAGATTCCATTAGCTGAGAGAATTTTTTACTTAATGTAACATTGTTGCAACCAAAGATAGTGTCATCAACGTAAATTTCAACAACCAGAATATCAGAACCTTCAGTTTGAACATAAAGATTGCTATCTACACCTCCTCTAACAAAACCATTTGAAAGCAAATGACTGTCAAGCCTAGAGTACCAAGCTCTAGGTGCTTGTTTTAAGCCATAGAGGGCCTTTTCCAATCTGTAAACATGATCAGGCTTATCTTTGCACATAAATCCTTTAGGCTATTCAACATAGACCTCTTCATCTAAATAGCCATTTAAAAAAGCATTTTTGACATCCATTTGATAAACAGTAAAGTCTTTATAAATAGAATAAGCCAAGAATATTCTGATAGATTCTAATCTAGCAAAGGGTGTAAAGGTTTCACCAAAATCAATACCTTCTTGTTGAGCATAGCCTTTGTAGACAAATCTTGCTTTGTTGCGAATGACATTACCATTTTCATCAAGCTTGTTTTTGTATATCCATTTTCCTCCAATGACATTCTTGTCATCTGGTCTTGGGACTAACTCCCAAGTCTGATTTTTCTCAATTTGATCAATTTCTTCTTGCATAGCATTAAGCCAACATGAGTCTGTGAGAGCTTCATTAAAAATTTTAGGCTCAAACTGAGTAACTAGATAGAAAGCTATTTGTGCCTTTTCATCAGATTCTGCAGCCTTTCTTCTAGTTTGAACTCCTGCATTTTTATCCCCAATAATTTGATCTTTAGGGTGATATTTAGTTAGAGCTTTTGATGCAACCTTTTCAGGACTTGTTGTTTCATTTCTAGGGCTTATTGACTTATTTCCTTATGAAATTATTTCTAGTTCAAGTTCTTCTTCCTCATTATCCTGCAAAGATTCAGCATACAAATGTGATCTCTCATAAAATTTTACATAAACAACTTCAACAATCTTGTTAAGCCTTTTGTTAAGGAATTTATAAGCTTTTCTATGAGTTGAGTATCCCAAAAAGATACTCTCATCACTCTTTGATTGAAAAATCCCAAGGTTATCATCATCCTTTTTGATAAAACACTTACTTCCAAAAATTTTAAAGTATTTGACAGAAGTAGTTCTTCCATACCATAGTTCATAAGGAGTGTTCTTAGATTTCACTCTAATCTACACTCTATTCAAAATGTATACAGCCATATGAACAACTTCTTTCCAATACATATCGGGCAACTTAGCTTCATCTAACATTGTTCTAGCCATTTCTTTTATAGTTCTATTTTTACGTTCAACTACCCCGTTTTGTTGAGGTGTTTTTATTGCAACATATTGTCTTTTAATTCCGTGTTGTTCACAGTAATCAATAAACTCTTGAGAAGTGAACTCACCTCCTTTGTCAGATTGCATACATTTAAGTTTCAAATCAGATTCCTTCTCAATCAATTTACGACAGATTTTAAACCTTTCAAATGCTTCTGATTTGTGCTTAAGAAATGTGACCCAAACCATTCTAGTATAATGATCCACAAATAGCATAAAGTACCTTTCACCATTAATAGACCTTGTTCTAGTTGGTCCACATAAATCAGTGTGCACAAGTTGTAAAGGTTTTGAAGAAGAATGTTCTTTTGTTTTGAAGCTGATTTTAGTTTGTTTACCACTTAGACATTATTTGCACACAGAATTTTCTGGCTTGTTAAGGATTGGTAAACCTCTAACATTTTGATTCTTACTTATTCTAACCAGATTTTCAAAGTTTATGTGTCCTAATCTTTTATGCCATGACCAGCTTTCTTCAATTTGGCTCATTAAACACATACCTTGATTATTGTCATTGCTTGATGTGTTGAGAAGATTGTACACATTTCCTTTTGTCCTCCTTCCAACTGCAATAGCCTTTCCTAGCTTGTTTTTAATCTCACATCCCTGCAAAGTGAAAATAACATGATAACCACTATCACAGATTTGACTAACACTTAGAGGATTGTGCTTGAGACCTTCCACATAGTACACGTCATAGATAGGAGTGTCTTCATTCAGAAGAAGTGAACCTCTACCTTTAATTTGAATACCAGAGTTATCACCAAACTTAACATATCCACCTATATAATCTTCAAGATTTACAAACTTATCCGTGTCGCCAGTCATATGGTTAGAACATCCACTTTCCAGGACCCATAAGTCCTTTTTCTTGGAATGAAAAGTTGTTCGAACCAACATAGTTTGCTCAATGTTGTTGACAGTCTTAGGTTTCCAAACCTTTTTAATTTTCTGTTGTTTAGATTGCAGATTAGTTCTGCACTGTTTGACAGAATGCCCCAAGGCATTGCATTTAAAACATCTGATTTTTCTAACAAAACCATAGTGTTTCCTAAGACCAAACCTGGGTATTCTAGGATTCATAAGCTTGCAAGTGCTCACCTTATGGCCAAATTTGTTGCAGAAAAAACAATAACCATAGAAGAAAGGATTGACTCTGTATGAAGATCTATTACCTCTTAAAGACTAAACATGATCCTTACCAAAGTCTGAGTGATTTGAACCTAAACCTTTGACTTCAGAAGAGGGGTTTTGTTTTGCATGGTCAATTGAGCATTCACCCTTTTCAAAACCAACACCAATTTTATCTTTGTACATCTTCTGCTTGCTGAGCATCTCATTCAGTTTTAGAGCGCTTTCATATTTTTCAATTTCTTTCCTAAGACAGACTACTTCTTGTTCTAGTTTTTGAATTTCTTGATCTTTGCAACTTATAGTCTCTTGAAGGTAGTTTTCAACTCTTTTAGCTTCTTCAAGGTGAGTTTTCAGAGAGACCATTTCTTGATCTGGTTTATGTTCTTGAGTAAGAACTTGTTTTTTGAGTTTTCTGATCTCTTGTAAAGCACATTTTAGCTCACTTTCAAGATCTACTTCACCTTCTTCAATGTCAATAGTGTTTGTATCATTTTGCTGAGTAATTTTAGCCATGAACAAGGTTTCATCTTCTTCAGCTAATGAATCTTCAGACTCAATATTAGATTCATCCTTACTAAATAGAATTTTCTTCTTTTTGAAATAGAAGTTTCGATTAGGTTTGAAGGCCTTCTTCATAGGCTGTTTTTCAGTTGTCTCGTTGTCACAGATTTGATCATCATAGGGACACTTTGCAGCAAAGTGACCTATTTTGCCATAGTTAAAACATTTAAAGGTAATTTTTCCCTTATATTTTCCTGATCCCTTTTTAAATCTTCTAACAAAATGGGATTCTTTAGAATCAGACAACTCTAATTCACTGACTTCGACCTTTTCTTTCTTTTCAGTGTTAAAGGTAGTTTCTTTTCCTGTTGAAATGTTTTTGATAGTTCTCATTTCATAGGTAGTAAGTATTCCTTGAAGGTTGTCTAAGGTAAGCTTATCAAAGTGTTTCTTTTCTTCTAGGGCTGAAACCTTAGATTCAAATTTGGATGGTAAGGTTCTAACAACCTTTGTGACCACATCAAATTCATTAACCTCTTGACCTAGACCTTTCATTGAATTGAAAACTTCATCAACTCTTAGGAAATATTCAGCCACTTTTTCATCATCCTTCATTTTCAAATCCTCAAACTGATGTTTGAGTGTAATGATTTTTGACAATTTGACTTTTTCATTCCCTTGATATATAGTTTCAAGTTTTTCCTAGATTCCATGAGTAGATTTGCAATGCATGACTTTAATGAACACATCTTTAGTTAACCCACACAAGAGGGCATGCTTAGCTCTGGCATTTGTTTCATACTTCTTCTTTTCAGCAGCATCAATGGGCATAGTGGCTAGTACATTGTAATCTTCTAAAACAATGCTCCAAACATCAACATCAAAAGAAATAAGAAAAGCTTCCATTCTGATTCTCTAGAACACATAATTAGTTCCATCAAATAACGGAGGTCTAGATACAAAGGCACCGTCTTGAGAATGTGCCATTAAAAACAAATTCTGAGACCAAGATCAATCCAAGGTAATTAAACCTATCAGAGGATCCTACGCTTTGATAACAATTGTTGGAGTTAAAATGACACTGAGAGAGGGGGGTGAATCAATGTCTTAACAGATTTGAAAAATTTTCACAAATTCAAAAACCATAGCTCAAATATTATCTCAATATACTCTAATTAATGCATTCATGAGTTGAATGTAATCATTCAAAAATAGAATTGAGAAAAGTAATAACCAAACAGTGAACTGAAATAATCAACACAGTAAAGCAAAGGGAACTTAGAAGTACAAGAAGACTCAAGATTTTACTGAGTGGGAGGGTATAAAAACCACTCCTTAAATGCCTTCCAAGCTTAATCTTTTAAAAAAAAGTTCACAATGCCTTATAGGCTGATTTTTGAGCACCCACTCAAGGAGCACCAACCCCTCAAATAATACATCTGAACAATAAAAAAAATCTCAGAGGATCTCTCTATTTTCTGTCAAGCTCATAAATCTCTGTTTTCCTCATCTACCTAATACATTTTGATATAGCCAAAGAACAATATTCCCAAATTACAATCAGAAAGCTTTTATAGTTTTCAATGCTGGTATTTATTTACATTTCAAGTATGTCTGTTGTGAAGAAATCTTCAAAAAATGTTTTTCACAAGATTCTCAAATTCTCTTGCTGATTTTTGAATATAAAGCTGAATACTGATAGACTGACGATGATGATATAAATCAAGAGTAATGCTTATCTAGAGAGTTGCAAATCATCCATTAAATCAAAAGCACAACAGCTCAGAAAGAAACTTAATGAATATTCTGTTATGTAACCATTCTGAGATTTGATGCCAATCCATGATGACGACCATTATGTTTTGAGTCTTCGTTAACTATTCGCTGAGACAACCAAATAGTTCTACTGAAGGCAATTGCACCACCAAACATTCCTCTTAGTTAACACTTCCACCATAACCCATCAGAGTCAGGAAGAGCACATAGCGAATACATCATGTCTCATCGATAGGCTTCCTTAGAGTATTATTCATTTGCTGAGACATCAGCAAGTCTCTCACCAAGATCTCCTTTAGTTTCATTCACTATCACTGTGACTAAATGATATCGGAGGGACCTCTTGTAGACTTCATAATGTTTTTCCGAGAGTCACTTGATACACATTGTCGCCGTGACAATTCAATACCTATGCCGAAGACCTTTGTCATTTCCAAGTCGCCAAGACAAAACATAGTCGGGGAGACACTATATAGACTACCCCTTGTTTTGCTGAAACATCCCGAGCTCACAATAGATCACCAAGACATTAAAGTTCTCACACCGACAAAAACCTTTTTCCTTATGTGCATCACTATAACATTATGATATCGGGGAGACCTCATGTAGAGCACACCATGTCTTTCCGAAAGTCTTCAATCACTTGTGTGTCACTGTGACACTATACTATCAGGGAGATGTTATACAACCAACATTGAGTTTCACCGATGGGCTTGTTCGTTGTAACATAAAGGTTCTCTCGCTGATGCACCCTTCTACCTTATGAGGGTCGCTATAACATACCAATATCGGGGAGACCACTCGATGAAAGCTTGAGTCATACCAAAAAAATTCATTCACTCAGAGTCGCTGAGATAGGATAGATCCTATGCGGACAAAGTTCTTTTGTGTTCCATCGGCGAGACCGGAGGTCACTCACCGAGACCTCTCGCCGAAAACCCTAGCTCTTACCGAAGACACTACCTTTATGTTTTCAGTCAGTGTAACAAATAAAATTCACCAAGACCATATAATGATGCCACAACTCTCGCCGATAGACTTCCACATGCAGTAGTTGAGGAGACAATATGATTTCGCTATGACCTCAGCTTGACGGCCAAACTCATGCCGATATACTTATTCTGAAGCAGGTTGGTGTGACATTGCATATTCGATGAAACATTACACTAAAGACGATTTCCTTTGCCGATATGCTCATTCTGAAGCTGGTCGGGGAGACATAATGAAATCGATAAGACCTTATCCCGACGGTATAACATATGCCGATAGAGAACACTTTCTGTTGCTAAAACAAAAGAGAAGTCTTGCCGACAGAAGCCTGTAAAATAAATTCAATCACCATGACATCTGAAATGTCTTGCCGATAGGCAACACAAACATTTCAAAGTGGATCAGGGAGACCCTGCTATTCTCACTCCGATAAGAGTAAGCCAAAAAGAGAAACAAGGAGAACCATCCTGAGACAGATCATGAATGAGAACAAACTGAAAGAGATTTTGTCATGAAGGACAAACTGTAAACACAACTAAGATCCAACAAATATGAATTCATGATAGAGTATCTTCTCGTGCCTGTATTCAAGGTACCAAAATCAGAATTCATGTGTGAAATAGTTGGTCTCGGTGATCCTTGGTACCTCGACATTTATACATACCTTCAAATAGGAGTCATACCCGCCGACTTACACTCAAACTTAAAATGAACCTTTGTAAAAAAGGCATCCTGATTCATTATCCTAGGAGATACCCTATATCGTAGAAGCATAGAAGGAACCCTACTATGCTGCTTAAATGCTGAGGAGGCATTGACTGCTCTAACTGAAGTACATAAGGTATCTATGGCTCACACTTGAGTGGAATGACCATAGCCAAGAAACTGTTGAGGATTGCATATTATTGGCCCAGAATGGAAAGAGAGGCACATGAATATGCCATAAGGTGTCTACAATGTCAGTAGCATGGGGTCCTCATCCATGCTCCAGCTCAAGGACTTCATCCCATCATCACACCATGGCCCTTTTTACAGTGGGGATTCGATCTCGTTGGAAAAATCACTCCCACTTCATCTAATGACCACAAATTCATCATAACTGCAACATAGTACTTTACTAAGTGGGTGGAAGCCATACCCATGACATATATAACTGGGAGGTAGATAACAAAGTTCATCCTGAACTATCTCATTTGCCACTATGGTCTTCCACAAGCCATCATCTCAGATAATGGGAGACCATTTAAGAATCAGGAGGTCCATGACTTATGCAAAAAATTCAAAATCCAACATCTCTTCTCTACCCCATACTATCCCCAAGGCAATGGCCAAGTAGAAGCTACAAACAAAACCATTTTAAAAATCCTCAAGAAAATAGTCCATGACGTAGGTCGTGACTGGCATCTAGAGCTTAATCCCACCCTCTGGGCCTATCGAACTAGTATCTGCACATCCACTGGTACCACCCCTTTCTTCCTGGTCTACGGATAAGAAGTTGTACTCCCCATCGAGATCAAGCTCCCATCACTCAGGATATCACTACAAAACCTCATCATAGATGAAGAGTACCAAGTATCAAGATTGAATGAGTTGGAGCTACTCGATGTGTAACGTATAGATTCTTTGAATCATTTGGAAGTCTATCAGAATAGACTCAAGAGGAGCTATAACAAGAAAATCAGAAGCATGACTTTCCAAGTCAAAGAACTAGTATTAAAGGAGAATCAAAAGAATGTCCCAAACCCTAGCAGCAAAGGTAAATTTGAACCCAATTGGTTGGGACCATTCATTATCACAACAAGTTATAAGTCAGGGGCATATCAGTTATCAACACTTGAAGGGGAATCTCTATAAGAGCCCATGAATAGCTCTCATCTCAAAAAGTTTTATGCTTAAATATTTCAAGGTATAGAACCAAAAAATTAGAAAATGTCCTGAAAAAATGGTTACTTCGGCGAAAACCTAGCAAACAGGCATCATGGTAACAACAAAAAAATCAAAAAACAAAAAATTCTAAGAAAAACAAAAAAAGGATTAAAAATAGTAAAGAGAAAAATCATACTCTAGCAAAAACAACTTCGGTGGCACTTTGGACAAGTACATTGGTGAAAACCTAGCAAACAAGCTCCTTGTGTAAATAAGCACTTTCCATCCACCAGGATCTTTACAACTTGTTTTGCATCATCCATCCATTACATTTCCATCATCCATCGCAATTAGATCTCAATCCATCACTCATCCACCCGCATCGGCACCATAGCTTGGTCCTATTTTCGTATCATGATCTCTCCTAGTAGTACTCGACCCATCCTCAAGGTCAGTTTGTCCTGCCTTTATCGGAGTAATCTATTGCATCTGATCCGGAGGATATTCGTCAAAAAATGAAGTTTCTCTTTTATCTTCAGAGTCGGTATCATCAACAAGAAGGTGAAATCTTGACTCTAAAGCAACTCGAACAGAGTCAATCGGAGTCCTGAAGCTCAAAATATGTAAGGTCAAACCTATGGTCAACCCTTAGAAAATAGGCTGAAAAAAGGGAAAAAATCAAAGTTGTCAAAATCGGCCAAAGTCAACACCATTATGTAGTGCTCATCATCACGATTCTAGTGAAGTTCGTTTCACGAAAAATGAAGTCCGTATGACGAAGTTACAGATGGTCAAAATCTGGGTCAACCTGATGACGTCAATGCCTAGTCAGCACCATGGCCAATCAGCCCTTGACACTTATCATCTCCTCAATCCTCCATTTGGAAAATATTTTGGAAAAAAATAAAAATCAAAATCAAAATAAAATAAATGAAAAAAAAAGTATAAAATTAAACTCCTTAAAAAGTGGGATAAAACCCACCCATTAAGGGGGGCACCCACTTTATGTGGGAAGCCACCCACACATGGGGGGCAACCCACATTATGTGGGAACGCCACCCATGTTATGGGGGGTGACCCACCTAAAGTGGGGGCGCCACCTAATATGGGGATGGCCAACATTTTGTGGGGAGCCTTCCATAAAGGTGGAATCCCCACATTTAAGGAGATTTTCAATATTTTTTTCCTAAAACAATTAAATTTGCCACCCCAACAAAATAAATCAAGATTTATTTTGTAACAACAAATGCCCAGAAAGAATAAAATTAGGGGCTTGGAATTTTTAAAGGGGGATATTATTGTTAATTTATCTATGTAAAGGAGATTATTAAGATTTTATGTAAAAATGGAGAGATAAGGTGGATTTTGTAAATCATTTGGTTGTTAACCAAATTGAGTAAATTTTTTGTATAAAAAGGGGAGATTAGAGGCTTAGAGGGGCAATTGAGAATTCCTCAAGTGTTGGAGACTTAGAGCGTTTGGGAGACAATTTGCTATTCCTGTACGTCGGGAGAATGCTAGAATTTTGTCATGCTTGAAGGGAAGAACTTGCCAGCTATTGTAATGCCAAATTTTTGAAGATATCAATTGGATCAGTCTACTCTTTGGAGAGGGACCTGACGATGTAGTCATTTTTACGAAGAACTCCGTTATCAAGCTGTTTGCATTTTCTCTTTCTTGTCTCCTTCTGAATTTTGTCTTTTTCTCAATTCCATTAGTTTAATTATGTTATGGTGTTGATTTCATTTCAGTAATTTGGAGATTGGAATTGTAATTGTTATGGATTCTTTAAGCAATCATCTTAGATCCTAAATCGGATCAGCAACACACTAGGAGCATGTTCTCATCGGATCGGATTCATGTATATTCTTAAAAGTCCTAAAAATCAAAAAATCCAAAAACATTAAAAATATCAAAACATCAAAAAATCCAAAAACATCAAAACACATCAAAATCCAAAAACAAGTCAAAAAGTCAGTCAAAAATTCAAAAATGAGGTCATCTTGTCGAACTATGAGTCTCTGAGCCTTGAACGTAGGCAGGGATGATCTTTGATCATCCCCCAAGACACTTAGGTAAGTCCTTTAGGAGTCTGTCATAATAAACTGACATCTCACTATGTATATCGTCATCTGTAAATCGATCAAGTTGTCTTGTCGAACTAGGTGGTCTATGCGTGTATAATGTAGGCAAGGCTAATCTGTTGATTAACCCCTGAGGCCCCTAAGATAGGTCTTTGGGTTAGTCTCTTGGTCAAAATCTCGAAAAACCTCAAAACATTGAAAAATCAAAAATCAAAACATTTGCAAAATCTTAAAAATACCAAAAACAGCCTCAAAACATCTCAAAACGATAAAAAACATCCAAATATTTGAAAAAATTCATCCATCTCATCTCACTTGCACCCACAATAAACATCACTCAAAATAAACGATCGTCATCCTCAACCTTTGGTAAAATAGTTAGAAACAAGTCTAGCAGGTGAAAAGTAAAAACTCAAAACGTCAAGTCTCAGGTTTAAGTCAGTACATAAACAAGTTGGTCAACTCTTCATGTCAACAACCCATCATCCAATTGATCCCATATCAATCATTTGAAAGAACACTTTGGATAAACGAAATGATGTGCCGCCATCCACTAACATGTCCTAGGATGTATCCTTCCTACAATGGGAATTATCTTTTGGCAATAGTTTCGGTTCTTATCCTTAAAAACACATCCCCTTTTGGTTAGTGGTATTGAAGAACATCAGCTTGTTTGTGTACTTTATCTTTATCTTTTGACTTATCTTATTGTGCTCATTCCAAGGACCTATTGATGATATCCGAGCAGATGATTTAGAGAAATAGGAATGGGGAAATGATCATTACCTTTTGTCTACTATGCTTGTTGAAAGTTCTTGTAATATAACCTTGGCGAATACTTGCTTTGTTAGGTATGCATGGAGGAAGTTTTGGGCAACTTGTTGACTATTGCATTGATAGGTTATACCTTTCCATGTTTTGGTTCTAGGTGTTTGAAACTTCTATAGTGCATCCTAGTAAGATTTATGTATGTTAGGTGTGAACAAGGATACTCCTATCTATTTGTCAAGTCAAAGTCCATCACACTAGGTACAACGCCATCCTGGTTCTCTATACCTTGATGCATCGTACCATGTGTGTTATCAAAAATAAGAAAAGTGGCCCTTTGAAAATCCCAACTCCTCGGCAAGGAACCATCATCATTTGCATATTTATCATCTTGTGTTTTGTTGAAATGACTTCTTCTCTTTCATTCCTCCTTGCTCATCGCACTAACAAGGTACTATGATAGTTGATCATCATTATCATCATTATTGTCATCGATCCTGCATCCACAAATCATTAGCATATTGCATAAACATATCATATAGGAAAGATACACATTGCATTTTCATCATCATATAAACATGGTATTATAAGCATTTTCCATAAATTAGCACATCCCTTTCTCATTACATTGCATCCATTTTTTGCATCACATTAAATTCATCACATAAATCATTGCATAATATTCATGTGCATAGACATTTCATAGTCACTTCATATTTTCATTTACTGCATAATCATACATTATAGGTACATAAGCATTATAGATAATCCATTGCATACATACTCGCATAACATCATAAAGTCATCTCAAACATTACATTAATTTTGCATAAAACATCATCATATCATTGCATATAGTACATCACAATAAATGAATCACATACATTACATTATCATTTAACGTGTTTAGGATAAAAATATTTGTTATTCTAAGCATCTTAGAAAACCATCTCATTTGCATCATCAATACACATCATATAAAACACTACCATGGAATTTACATTGCATTATATCATCCATTAATCATCCATATCATCTCACAAATAGCATCGCAATCATTTTTTTACATTTCATTACATAAATCATTCCACATCATTATAAGCATAAATAGGAGCATAAAAATCCATTACATGCAAAGCGTACATCCATCCATAATCATTTTATAAGAATGGTCCACACATCATTTCACCTATGCACCATAGATCATCGCCACATTATTTTACATATTACATTTCAAGTCATATCATTTGCATCAACATAAATAGATCATCATATAAATCATCATTATCATCCATTCATTTATCCATCCGCATATCATGAATAAAACAACATAATATAAGATCTAGTCATAATGCATACATCATCAAAAAGAAATGCATCCATCACATCACATCATAAGCATCATTGCAATAGCGTATAGAAATAGAATCATCCATAAAATGCATAAACAAATGGTACACATAACATCATATCAAATTCATCATCTCATATATATATCATCATTGGGTAACTGTCATAGTACAAAATAATTAGATCACTATACATGTATGTCAATAACTACAAAAAGGCCCATCGGGCTATCAAAAAGGAGCCCATAAGGCACACAAAATATCATCTCAATCAAAGTCAAGGTCTACCCATCTTATCTTCTACCCTTTCCCTTGTCACTGTGACCCTCTGCTAGTCTGTGGCTGGTTTGCTGTGAGTAGTCTGGGGCCCACTCTGCTCTGGTCATGGTCTGGTGATAGTGCATATGGTAATAATCTGCCTCTCGGATGACCTCCCTATAAGATTGAATGGACACTATACTCTAAGAGGAGGAGGCTGCCATGCTATCCAACTGTTGTCTCCGACCCATCTCTACGTCCACCTATAACTCTGTGGCCTATCTCTACAGTATGGCCTGGTCCCTCTCGGCCCTAACCTGATCCCTCTCGGTCTACGCCTAATCTCTCTCCCCTATCAAATTTTGCACCTGGGCCTGCAGTTGTGCAATTAATGTATCGCGAGGGTCTGTCTGCCCTACTAGCTGTACTGGTGGGGGCTACACCTAGGGCTACACGTGAGGCTGATCCTCACCCCTGGCTTGTGGTGGTACATCTACTTGGACCTGCTACCGGCCTGCAACCTGCTCCTGATCCAGTATCAGAACATCAGCCTGACCTAGCTGAATTGGAGGCCTAACCTACTGGTCTTGTCGTGAACCATCTCTCCATCCTCGTCCTCCCCCTTTGCCTCTCATCTTTCGCTGATCAGGGATTGCTCCTAAAATTGTGAAATGTAGGGGAGGCTGGAACCAATCCCTATATGCCTGTGTAACACCTGGATCTGTAGGCCCTTGATCGTAAACCCATGGTTGGGCCACCAAATTTCTAAAGCTATCAATAGCCTCTGAAGCAAGAATTGGACCTGCTACTGACCTACAACCTACTCCTGATCCAGCATCAGAACATCAGCCTGACCTGGCTGAATTGGAGGCCTGACCTACTGGTCCTGTCGTACACCATCTCTCCATCCTCGTCCTCCCCCTTTACCTCTCATCTTTTGTTGATCAAGGATTGTTCCTAGAATTGTGAAATGTAGGGGAGGCCAGAACCAATCCCTATATGCCTGTGTAACACCTGGATCTATAGGCCCTTGATCGTAAACCCATGGTTGGGCCACCAACTGTCTAAAGTTGTCAATAGCCTCTGAAGCAAGAATGTATCACCCCCATGATGTCTATGAGGTGGTGCAGGAAAATATGACCATGTAATCATCATCACGACGGTCCTGTGGCTCATCAAACTGATGCTGCATGCACCCTGACAAGTATCTCTCCACCATGGTGTGCTCCTGCCCCTATATGAAACTGTCCTGGTGGGTAAAGAAAATCTATTCTACATCCTCGACCCATCCAGGCCGACCAAGGTATGGCTGCCAAGTAAACAATGTCATCTCATCTAGGACCCTCCTCTATTAGGGAATCCTGTGCTCGCTAGTGTGTTTAAAGGACAACGCATGGACGAAGAACGGTGATGTGCTCCCACTCCCATATGTGCAAGAGTGTAACACCTGCCCCCAGTGATCTGCCATCATGATACACATACTCATGGAGATCCCTGTAAAGAGAGGCCAGAAGAATAGGCCCCCAAGCATAACAGACTGGTCTGTCATGAACCAGTTGCTCCCAGCAAAGTATCCAGCTGGGACTAAAGTATCAGCCCTGTCGATCCAAGGCAACGAGACCATAAATGATTGCCGCAACCACTAGACAAAACGAAAATGTCAGTGTCATATGCCGCTCCAGCTCTATCTGGCCCTCACAAATCACGAGCTCATATGTGTCAAGGACTAAATAGAAAGCATCTTGCCTGACATCCATATAAAAAATGGCGCGCTAACCATGAATCGACAATCTCAGTATACGCCACACATCCTCTAGGGTGACGGTGGGACGTGTGGCCTCACCGGTAGGAAGGTGGAAGGACGAGGTCTCACTATGCCATCTCTCGGCTAATGCAGACATCATCCCAAGATGGGTATGTATGGGCACTGTGTATGCAATGTGCCATAGCTCCATGACCCATAATCACTCCTGGTCCCTATTACTATGGTCTCACAAGTAACCAAAGATCTCCCGAGATCTATGCTCCTAGGAATATGGCTCCCTCACCACATCTTGCATCAAGGAAGGTCACCATGTTAAATTTTTTGAAAAATTTTATTCCAAGCGCCCATGAAATAATCCTAGCGTCGCTACCCATGAAGGCATCATAGTTTGAAAATTCCAAACTGTGATGCTACAGGGTTAAAACTCCAAAAGAGCATTGTCGCGGTGCAGTTTTCTTCAAAGTGGTGAATTTTGCAAAGATTCCTATCTAAAATGGCACCGCCGTGTTGCACTTTGAAAATGACCCCACTGGCTAAGGCATCACCATCGAAGTTTTAAGCTTGAAGCCAAACTCCAAACTCCACTTCCATGGTGCAATTAATCGGTAGCGGCCCAGTTTGGCTACCAAGCGATGCAGTTTGTTTTTTGAGCAGCGCTATATAGTGCTGCTACAAAAGAACTAAATCTAAATGCATTACATGAACATGAAAAACGAGAAGTAAAGCTCAAGTAAGGATCACTTACCAGTGCCCCAATGTTTGGTGGCCGCTGATATGTCCAAACTAGCTCAGAAATCTGCATCGGGAGCTGTCATTGCGCCATATTGTTAGGAGGTTAGAGCTCGAATGACTCAAATGCTAAAAGGTTGGGTGTGAAAGTGACTTGAAAATGACCCCTCGTGGCCATTTAACCTTGAAAATTAGGGTTTTTTAACCCTGTTTGGCTATCCTGCTAGGGTTCTAAACCCTTCAACCCATTTTCATCTAGTTGAGGCCTGTTTTACATCATTTTATTGCATTTTTACACATTTTTGGCCTCCTGGAGTCTTTCCGGACCTGCTAGGCATCTTACCCTCTTTTTTCGCGAGATTTCCCAAAAATTGAAATTTTCATCCAATCTCTTGAGGGGGAAATTTATTGGCATGTTTTCTCTCGCTGAGCAGCAGTGGGGCAAGATTTTGAAAATGTTTTTTTTTTTTTGGATTTGATTGAGATCATTTATTCTTTGAACCAATGCAACAAGTGCATTGCTTCAAAGAGGGGCAAAATGTAGACACGTAAAATGTACTGATTGACATTGTGCATCTGATCCTAACCACTAACATCGTTTCATCTTGAACCATCCCTCAGACTAACCATTTAATCAAATACTTTTATTTGATTAAATTCATCAATATTCCTCTCTTAATTAAATAAATCAGTTATCTAATTAAGTCACCTTCTCTCTCGATATTTAAATCAACCTGTCTGATCAAACTATCCCCATTTAATTTAATAGTCAATTTTTTTTAATTAAATCTCTAAATTCTATCTATTAAATTAAATAAATTAAAACCTTATTTAATTTAATCTAACATCATCTCTGTTAATTAAATACATCATGAATCTTTATTTAATTAATCTCTTATCACATTCCTCTCATATTTGATTTAAATAAATCCACAAATTTAAGTCAAATAGGTCACATCACTTAATCTCTTCATTAAATTAATTAATTTGGATTAATTTAATCTCATATCATGTCCCATCTTCTAGCTTTTCCCACTTGCACATGAAAATAGATTTAATTGATTTATTAAATCTCTATTTTCTTCAACAAAGCATCTTTTGAGGAGTATTCCCCAAATTTGAATTCAAAATTCCAAGTGGGATAAGTCCTTCCAACAAGGCATTAACTCCATCTTACATGTCCTTTTCCTGGAGCCAAGTGGCATTCAATGCATTCTTTCTTCCCTCTTGCATGTCATTTCAACAAATTCAAAATTCAAAATATGCATTTATTGGCACAATCATCAAAACTTGCACATCCTCCATCCACTCACAAGTTGACAAGTGGCACTTTGCCATTGGCTAATTCTTAGTCCCACATTGCTCTATTTTGGGCATGCTTTCAACTTGTCCATTTATAAATAAGATGCTAATCTCTTCATTTTGGCATCCACAATTTGAGTAAACTTATTATGCTCAAATCATTAGCAAATTCCATCAATTATCATTGAATCTTAGCTAGGTTATGCATATTTTTCCATTGGAGCACTCATCAAGCATCAACAAAGTGGAACAATTATCATCACACATCAATCTTGCATCATATGAATTCAGAAAGGGCCAATTTTCACATCAAATTGGCACCAATTCCCCCATGGGATCATGAGTTTGTTAGTTTAATTACGATTCAATCTCTTTTATTGTTATCTTATTGTGTTCTTTATTGCTTTTCCTAATTTGAACTTTGTAAATGGATTCCATGGGGAATCCTTGTTCTTGCTTGCATTTCACCATCTAATGTGTTTGTTTATGTTGTTTTGTAGGTATTAGGATTGGGGTTTGACAGTAATATTCAGAGAATTTGCACGAATATGGGCCAACAATGTATTAACATTTATAGGGCTAATAGAGGTAGGCAAGAGAATATTTTGTAAAGCTTCCTAAAGCATCTCTTGATAAACCAGAGTGGTCTGAAGCAAGTCTCAAAGCGAGATCTTAGCCAGAGTAACATGAAGCTGCTCGACAAGATCATAATCGCCTGGTGCTTTGATTACATGCTTAGGTGCCACAAGAAGGTTTGGTTGAGAAGGTGGAAAAGAAGCAGGTTGTGAGGTAGGAATAGGGGGTTGTTCATCCAAGTTTTTTTTCTTACTCCTTGTAGGATATGTGTGTCCAACTGTGTTATAAGATGTAGAGTCCACAACTTTCACGAACCTTGAATACAAGTCCGGTGAATCACTATGACATGAAATTCCATTGACGGAAGGGTTGGCTGGGGTTACATAGATGATGGGTTTCTTAGGGCTCAGAGGAGCCATTGATGCTACCACCACATTTACCAATCCCTCAGCCTGTCGAGAGGAGACTTGTTTGGGAGATTTGCAGATAGGGGAGAGCGCTTCTAAGAAATCATCTAGCGCATCCTCCAACATATCAAAATTTTCCTCAAAAAAGTCATTATCATAAACGTGCAACATAGCAAATAAAGTTCTAACGTTCACGTCGGGTTCACCAAAATGTGATATAAGAGGGATTTGCTGCACACGAGTCTCTCCTTTCTTGAGAGATCACCAGGGAAGAACTACTCTTATACACCTTAGAGTAGTAAAATGATAAAGAACCAAAACCCAGTTACACTTTGAAGGAAATAGTTAGAGATCATGAGAGAGCTAGATCAAAGGTTTTCTATCCCCAAAGAGAGAGCTCTCGGCCAGAAGATGTCAATGTAGTTCTAGGACACTAGCGCATACACTATCATCTGTAAGATGTGCTGGTGTCTTGAGCAACAGAGAACTCAGGAACTCAACGGACAAAAAGAAATACTACTTACAAACTTAGGAGTAATCTATACAAGACTATTAACTAATTAGAAAACCAAATATTGAAGGAAATACCATGATGCTTGGAGAAAGCTTATCCTTTTCTCAGACACTCAAGTCTTTTCTCCAAGATCCTTTTCATGACTTGCACACAAAAGATCGAGGAGAAAGTTGTTGGGTGGTTGTATAGGGGCTTGCCTCAGTCAGATGCCACTTTGGTGTTCTCACCTCCATAAGAAGCCAAGTTGGAAAGGAATGCAAAAGGATTAAACAAATTGTGGTGAAAGCAATACCCACTTGGGGGTAGAATCCACACCATGATAAGCATGTGGTGAAAGCAATATGCACTCGAGAGTAGAACCCGCACCACGAAAGATTAGATAAATGCGTGTGAAAGGAAAATGAGAAAGGGAGAGAGAGCGTTACCCATGGGCTAAGGCCCTCTCTAGAGCACATAGACACACTGCTAAGTGCTTGTTTGAGAGATGCTGCTACTATTGGGGGGACCTCTGTCCAGCATGGCTTCAGCTGTGAATGCACTGCTATCAAAGGAGAAGAAGTCTCAAAGTTGTAGTAAAATAGAATGAGAGCTAGTGCGTTGTATTTCAATCTTCCAACCTCTGAATGGAAGCAAAAAAAAAAGGTTTTAATGCTTGCAAGGGTGGAAAAGAGTCGTTACTTTTGGAGTGTAACCACCAGGACACGTGTCTCAAAGGTTAACCTTCTAGATTCCACATTTTGAACTTGGGAAATGCTCAAGATGCTAGCGCACCGCACATTCGTCCAAGGCCTATATTCTCAAAAAATGCATCAACAGGCTTCTGTTGCTCAACCACTTGTCCTCATCGAGTTAGAACCATGAAATTTCGATCCATGGGATTTTTTCATTAATG
This sequence comes from Sequoia sempervirens, assembly GCA_007258455.2. NCBI lineage: Eukaryota > Viridiplantae > Streptophyta > Pinopsida > Cupressales > Cupressaceae > Sequoia > Sequoia sempervirens. The sequence goes on along the minus strand of VDFB02270651.1, from coordinate 726,939,425 downwards.
TCTTAAGGTGTCATAAATTCTAGACATAAATGTAAAAATATGGAATTTCCCCCAGGTGCAATTCTACGATATTACATGTAATTAGCTATCATGAAACATTTGATTATACCTTCACATTGATATAACCAAGATGCAATTGAAAACCTAAGGTCCAACCCTACCACACCATTCATGCATTCATCTTGCTACTTCATTCAAAATCTTGAAAGTTCAAGGAGTCCTCATAAGGTCAGAATCCATGAAACTCAGGTGTTCAAGTAATCCTTTGTGAAAGGATTTAGTGAGATTTTCATTCGGCTTTTACATGGACCTAAGGATTACATGAAAGGATAGTTGTTGGGTTTTCCATGAATCTAAGGATTTGACGAAGGGCTATTCTTTAGGTTTTTCGTGAGGGAACATATTTAGTGAAAACAAGCCTCATCTTGTCAATTCTCAAAGATAATCACATTACAGTCTCTTTCGACAAATACGGAGGCTCGATCTTAAATTTCTCAATGATACCAATGATTCAAACCAAATGCAACCAAAATCTAAGAATTTATTGATAAATCACTCAATATTATAGACATGACCTTTAAAATCATGAACTAGGGTTTACTTATGAGTAAATTTATCATCCCTAAATCTCAAAACTATAGGTGGACCGATGATCAAAGTTCAAATACCCTAATTTCCATCATTCAAAATTAAAAAAAAACACTATTAAAATAACAAAACTTAAACCCTAATTCAAAATCTATGTAAACGATGCTCTAACTTTAATTCACTACTTTGAATGATCATTAAAAGAAAATAAACAATTTTTTGAAGCAAGAATCAAATAAAAATTTAGATAGAATCGACACCACGAGAATCATTTGCAAAGGGAATCACAGTAAAATCCAAATGCACCTACAATATGAGCTTAAAACGTGAAATGATATTTGAATTGTAGTCATAAACAAATAAACAACTAAAATTGCAGCCATGCCCATTCATAGAATTCATAGAAGGGGCATAAGATCTTACCTTGCAACACAAACAAAGGTGATGAAGAACAGGACGCAGACCAAGAAACCCTAGCCAATCTAAGAAATGTGCACTAGCGTAGAATGCACCCAAATATGAGATTTCAATTTTTCCAAGCACTTGAATGCACTCCACAAAACACAAGCTCTCAAAATGGAAAGTGAATAATGACGTTGGAAAGAACATATAAATACCACCATAAATCTCCTTAAAAGCTTGCAGTAATGACCATTAGTGTGACTCCAAAGACTCATAAATAATTTGACAAGACATCTAAGAAAAGCTCAGGAAATTCAGAGTGTTAAGTTTTGGGGAATCCATGAGTAGAAGGATTTCACAAAAAAGAAAACTTGACAGATTCTGGGTGATGACGGATTTAGCGAGATAAAACTTCAAGAAATCTAGCTACCAAAGGATTTAGTGAAAATTCATAATTCAGGTAATCCAACCCCAAGTGGATTCCATGAAACTCTCTCATATTTAACGAAATTTGATATCAAGTGAAATTTCAATAAATCCAGAGACTCCAAGCACTCATATAAGATCAAACTGTTGCAAAGTAGACACACCAAAAGTGCAAACATGATCATCAATAGCTCGAAAGGTGAAGCGAATCAAAATTCCAAGGAACCTATCCCTTAAGGGGAAAAGGCAAAGCCTAAAGTAAAACAAGAAAGCAAGAGCAAGAAAAGAGGTGTAAGAGTTTCTAATGAACTCAAGCACCCAGGATCACTTGCAAAACCAAGATTAACCTTCTACAAGAGAGCAGCAAGAGGATGAAATGCTAGAATATGGTGCAATAACAGAATAATGATATTATCACACTCAAAATGATACAATATGCATCAACACTCCCTTGAACTGATTGAGTTGATATGAAATCATCTGAACTAGCTTGGAGGGAGAGGTGAGTGCTAATTATATAACATAATATGGGCATATAATTCCAAGAGGGGTAATAAATCCCAAATAACCAAATTAGATGGGAGTTATGCCTACTTGGAAAATGCCAAATAGGTAACATAACCTACTCAAAAAGAGACAAGAGAGTGGTTTTGTGAGGTGGCATAAAAGGCAAAAAGTGGGTGTGAGACTCAACCACCCAAGTGTGGGTGAGAGTGACACATGTAATCAAAGGATTACACCAAGCGTCCTCACATAAACCATGTCTTAGTATGCTTAATAATGTGTAGGAAAATAAAATATAAAAACCTACACCATCACCCCCTTTAAGCATAACTTAGGTGGATGAAAGGATGAAACAATGCAAAGATGTGTCCTTGCTACAAGGCCATGCTAGGTACCCATGTACAATGATGAAACCTCTCAAAGATGAGAAAGAGAAAACTTGTAGGAAAAAACTCCCCCCCAAGAGAGAAGAAGAAGAGAGACCATACAGTCCCCAAATGTAGAATCTTCTGCATTGTTGGTGAATGCTCAACACAAGAAGATAAAGATGATCCAAGATCACTGAACAATATTCCTCCCCTTAGGAAGAAATAAAACCAAGGATGTATGCATGATATCTTCCCATTCCTGAAAGAAATATGTAGGAAGAATGATTAAAATGTATGAAGTCTCTGAACTCTGCTCAAGTGTCCACATGTCAATGCTGAAAGTTGTCACCATCAAATTAAGTGTTCTAGGCCACACTACAGAAGATGACAATTTAGGACCTAGTGGAGATGGATGTAGAATAAAATCTGAAGATAAATATATCTCCTCTGAAAACAAAGGCGCCTCCTCCAAATGTTGCTCAATAGTAGCCATAGTCATGTCAAACTATGAGGAATGATCATGTGGGTAAAGAACAAGAGGGTCGAAAGTTTCCCCCTCAACATCTGAAAAAGACGAAGGAACTTCATCAAAGAGAAGATGTATACACTCAATTGTGTCCTCCAAGTCTACAAGATAGGACTCACAAAACAAACCTGCAATGTCTGTCAGGTACTCATCCCAAGTAGTTGTGTCTATAAGACAATGAATGTCTTGTTACAATGAATTAATAGAAGCCACAGGCGTAGTAATACCAATATCATAAAAAAAATAGTTGATGTAGAAGATGGAGTACCAGAACATCTCTCTTGATCCTCGGTTGAAATAATAACAAGATTCACTTGACCATACTGAATCTCCTAAAAAATGTTTACACTAGATTCCTGAGTGTGTACATCAATCGAAGGAACATCAGAGGAAAAATGTGAGGTGTATACTCAAGATTGATTATCTACCTCCCTAATTGCAACAATATCTCTGCTATACAGATCCTGAATAATCACATAATCTGGTGTGAAATCAACACTCTTTCCTTCCCCACCATGTGTGATTTGATAGATAGAAAGGATATTTGTTGACAATGAAGGAATACAAAGGACATCATTGAATGATCCTTTGTCTATGTTAATAGATACTTTCCCACAAACACAAATATATGTTTTGTTAGAAATCAAGATGCTTGGCGATGAATAATTTTTAAATGAAGAGAACATACTCTGTGATGAAGCCATGTGATGTGAAGCTCCAAAATCAAGGATCCATCTCCCTGACTTGAAATCTGCAATTGCAACAAGTGCTTTCCCCTTTTGTTTCTATGACTTTGGTTTAAAAGAAGATGATGAATCCTTCATGACATAGTTGAAGGTAAGTTGATTTTATTCTTTGCTAAAAGATTCTTCAACTAATCAATTTGTTTTAAATAACATCAATTTATCTTCATCATGCCCAAATTTCTTGCAATATGCACATGTGGGCTTCTCCTTTTTAGATGATTCCCCTCTTGAGGAAGACGATTCAAATTCTTTCTATGACTTGTTCTTTTTCTTCTTTTGTTTCTAATCAGGATGCCCTAATTCTTTTTGTACCTTAGGCTCACTAGCCACCAATGCTTGTGAGTTGGAAAGCTTGATGAGACCCATTTGAATCAACTTCACTGCCTCTTGGATTAGAAGATCTAAAAATGCATCAAATGCAGGCACACCATATGCAATTCCCATAGAAATCCTACTGGTGTGAAAGCTAGAAACAAACACTGAATACTTAGGACCAAGCTTGGATAACACATTGAGAATCAATTGTAAATCCTCCTCAATAATCTTGCAATCCTTTAGCTATGTTCTTAGTTGCTTAATCTTGGAGATATAGTCTTGGATTTGGTAAAAATTTTTTGGATCAATATTCATCAAATCATTATCAATTTGATAGCCTCTAATCTTATTAGTTTTACCATAAAAAATTTCAAGAGTCTCCTAAGCCTCCTTAGGTATCTTACATGATTCAAGATGAATTTGTAAATCAAAAGAGACTAGTGAACAAACGTAACCAATATTTTTCTCATGATTGATCTCCCATAAGACTTTTGCAGTAGCATCAGAAAGTTTAGGAATAGATTCCTTAATATAGCCTATGCAACCTTTTCCCCTTAGATAATTCCATACTAATTGTTTCCATGATGCATAATTATATGGAGTTAGGAGTTTAGTGTTATGTTTATCCATTGTAAGAACACACAACAATGAAATGAATGCAACAAATTACCACAAGATCACCCCCCCCCAAATTCACTCAATCAATGAACCCCCCCAGAAAAATATGATGGTGGCACTTTATAGTTAGTGCGTTTACAATTTTGGAGTTATTACTAGAGTTTTACAATGTCCAAAATTGGACTCAAATACTAAAAGTACAAAATAATCTCTAAATTAGAACCTAAAAATATCACCATTATGTAGTGCTTAGAAAACTATCAACTTTCAAAAAAAGAATCACCTCGATCTGAGGTCGTATGTGAAAGTTATAGCAGTTTGAAGTTCCTAAAACAAGAACTATCCCTTAGATCTTCTAAAAAAACTATTTGTTTAGAAAATATGGATCACTTGAGTAAAAATTTATCACACCATTGTGAAGAGTGTGAAATTCTACCCCAAATAAAAAAAAATGCTCGCAAAAAGACCTCTGTATGGCTGAGAATGCGCCTCCCAAAGTTGATCTTCAAAACCAAAAGTTGCAATGAAGAGGGGGGCTAAATTTTCTTAAGGGAATTGACGTCACTGCTGATGTAGGATGACATCAAAAAAACATGCAATTAAATTTGACACCTTGGCGCTTGTCAAAAGAATATGCGCCCCTTTGTTAGGGAATATTTTCTTGAATGGAAACTTAAAGTTGGTGTCCTTGGGCCGTCACGTGGGTCGGTTGATGGAATCTTTAGACGATGGGAAAAATATTTCAATATGTTGTCAAAATCTTGAATGAGTGCTGGTTAAGAAAATTTTGTCAGCTTTTATGAATTTGACTAGCCGATTATTGGAAGCGACCATCAGATTCAAAATTGCTCATTGAGTATTGAGTGAGGGGGTCACAGATTTGCAAGTGGGCACAGTGGCTAATGGGGACTCACCAGATGGTGTCCAAATAGCAGTCGGTACTTGCATCTATGGTGGATACAATGTACCCTACAAATGGCAGAGCAATGTGGTACTCTTGTCTACAAAAATTCCTCAACCTCTTTTTTTTTCTTCAATTTTTTGATTTAGAAAAAGACTTTTACAAATATAAATCAATTTGATTTTTTTTATTTTCATTTTTTTAAATTTTTTGATTCTGCAAAAAAATACAATGAAAAAAATTGCTAAAAAATATGATTTCTTTTTTGTTTTGAAAAAAATTCACCTCGATATGTGTGTAAGGGGTAATTGAGCAAAAAAATTTTTGCCCCAATTTCATCTTTGTCCAAATTGGACAAATTATATATGAAAATGGGGGTTTTTTGGGACTTCTAGACTCTATGAAGTAGTATTTTTTGGATCAAAATGCTCCTAGAAAGAGCTCAATTCTAAATTCTCCCAAATTCGAGAAGGGGCTTGCAGATCTGAATGCTCTGATACCATGTAAGATTTGCTGATGAACTTAAGCACCCATGATCACCTACAAAACCAAGATTAACCTTCTATATGAGAGCAACAAGAGGATGCAATTCTAGAATATGGTGCAATAACAGAATAATGATATTATCACACTCAAAATGATACTATATGCATCAACACTCCCTTGAACTAATTGAGTTGATATGAACTCATCTAAACTAGCTTGGAGGGAGAGGTGAGTGCTAATTATATAGCATAATATGGGCATATAATTCCAAGAGGGGTAATAACTCCCAAATAACCAAATTAGGTGGGAGTTATGCCTACTTGGAAAATGCCAAATATGTGGCATAACCTACTTAGAAAGAAGCAAGAGAGTGGTTTTGTGACGTGGCATAAAAGGCCAAAAGAGAGTGTGATACTCAACCACCCAAGTGTGGGTGAGAGTGACACATGTAATTGATGGATTATGCCACATATCCTCACATAAACCATGTTTCATATAACCTAATTATGCTTAATAATGTGGAGGAAAAATAAATATAAAAAACCTACACCAACAAGAGGGTCCCCGCCTCCTGTGGGACATGTGTCTGAAAATAACACAACAGTAAATTAATATAATGATATTGAAAATTGATTAAAATTCATGATAAATGTTGTATCTAAAATAGTTATCAAAAACATCATGATAGATAGTGTAGACACATAAAATATACTGATTGACATTGTGCACCTGATCCTGACTACTAACATCGTTTCATCTTCAATCACCCCTCAGTCTAACCATTTAATCAAATTCCCCTATCTGATTAAATTCATCAATATTCCTCTCTTAATTAAATAAACCAGTTATTTAATTAAGTCTCTCTATTTTGTTAATTAAATCAACCATCTGATCTAATTATCCCTATTTAATTAAATAGTCAATTTTATTTAATTAAATCTCTTAAGTCTATCTATTAAATTAAATAAATTAAAACCTTATTTGATTTAATCTAACACCATCTCTTTTAATTAAATAAATCAAAATCCCTATTTAATTATTCTCTTATCATATTCCTCTCTTATTTGATTTAAATAAATCCATAAATTTGAGTCAAATAGGTCACATCATCAAATCTCTCATTAAATTAATTAACCCTTGATTAATTTAATCTCTTGTCATGTCCCATCCTCTATATTTTGCAAGTTGCACATGAAAATAGTTTTAATTCATTTATTAAATCTCTATTTTCCTCACAAGGCATCTTTTGGAATATTCTCCAAGTTTGAATTCAAAAATTCCAAGTGGACATGTACATCCAACAAGGTAATAACTCCATTTTACATGTCATTTTCCTTGAGCCAAGTGGCATTTATTTCATTTTACCTTCCCTCTTGCAAGTCATTTCAACAAATTTGAAATTCAAAAATATGTATTTATTGGTACAATCCTCAAAAATTGCACATCCTCCATCCACTCATAGAATGACAAGTGGCATCTTTCCACTGGATGAATGTTAGTCCCACATTGCTCAAATTTGGACATTCATCCATCTAGGCATTCTATAAATAAAGTGCTCATATCCTCATTTTATCATCCACAAATTATGCAAAGTTACCATGCTCAAATATCTATCAAATTTCATCCATCACCATTGAGTTCTTAGCTAGGTTTTGCAGATTTTTGGCTTGGAGCTCTCATTCTTCATCAACAAAGTGGATCAGATATTTTCAACACATCAAGATTGCATCTTAGGAATTGGGAAAGGGCCAATTTTCACATCAAATTAGCACCAATTCCCCCATGGGATCATATGTTTGCTATTCTAATTAGGATTGAATCTATATTTTCTTGTTTCATTGTGTTCTTCATTGTTTTCTTTCCTAATTTGAGTTTTGTAAATGGATTTCATGGGGAATTCTTGTTCTTGCTTGCAATCTCTAACTTAATGTGTTTATTCTCATTTTTTTACATGTATTTGGATTGGGGTTCACACATTTGGCGCTATAAGGAGGGAAACATCTCATTCCTTATCACCTTTCTCACAAAATTTCACATTTTTGTTCATACATAAAAAAAATCCCATGCTGAGAGCTCAACGTCGTTGTTTTAGCACTGCTGACACTTCAGCGTCGCCATATAGCACCGTTGGAAACTCAAACTGCGATGTTGGAGTCTTCTCGCCAAAAAAATTGAAATCTAAACTGCGCCGCTTGACTGTTCTGACCCGTGTGATCTTTCAAAAGAATCAAACTGCGACGCTGGGAAAAAGTGTGACACAGTTGAGCTCACTGTCCCTGACATAGAGCGACGCTGACTGGTAAGTGGCACTCTAGAGCACCGTTGAGAAATCAAACTCTGGCGCAGTCACAGGTTGCACTGCTAGAAGGGAGTAAAAAGTTGAAATTAAATTTTAGCACGTGCCTTTTGATTAATGATTAATTTATCTTCTGTTTTCTTCTTTTTGACCTCTGTATTTTGTAGAATCTAAATTTTTTTCATGCTTGTAGGTTGGATCAAATTGAAAGCAAAAGAAGGAGAAACATGATGATGACATCTTACAAATTCAAAGTGTTCTTAAACACTTTAGTGTTTGCTTAACACTTTTAAGAGATTGTCATCTCTTTTCGCTTAGGACACTAATTTCACTTGGGTTTTAAAAAGAATCTTTTCATTTTTTCTTGCAAGGGCTAAAACGAACATTAGGATCACAACATACTAGAGTTTTTTTTTTTGGTTAAAAATTGAACAAAACAACTCTCTTTTGTCCTTTGGTGCTTTTAAAAAGAATTCATTATTGCTTTGTGGGATCTAAAATGAACATGTGCTATCTTGTTTTGTGAAGGCTTACTTGAACTAACCTCATTGAAAAAGGACATATGCGCTTCTCTCGCGCTTTATAGTGATCTTGAGAATCAAAAGGCCATTTTCATGATTTTAGGTTGAGATAAAGCAATCACCTTCACACTTCGTTTTGGGTTTAAAAATTGAACAAAATCTTGTGCGAGTGTGAGTGGAGCATTATTGCGTACATTCTCTCTCTTTGTTGCCAACAAATATTGATCGAATTACAAATATTGTCTTTACTTGCTTTTGTTTATCCTAGAGGACCTACCTTGGGGAAAAAGTACTCACCCAAGGGAACGACTCAACTGGTAACACTCTAAAGCCAAGAGTATTTCCAACCGGGATATAAATGTGGGTATTGGAGTAAACGTTAATATCATGCAGTTGATTCTGATGAGATGGATCCAAAAGGGGGCTCTCACCGTATGGATCAATCTCCATGAATGAAAAGTCCTTATTAAAACCCATGTTCTAGAATTTTCCTAAATCCTTATTCTATTTTTTGGTGCAAGAACGGTCATTTTGAAGCCACCCCACACTTTTATGGTCTTTTAGTAGAAATGGAAAGCATGCCATGGGAGTTTCATGGGTGCTGATGCTTGGCTTCCCCGTATAAGTGAGTGTCGTGGAGGGGAGCCAGTGGGTTCAAGCATCTAATCATTTGCTAAAGATAAGCATAGCTGGACTTGTCCAAGTGGGAATCCAACAAATATTGTCTTCCACATCCATAGGGTTGTACTTATTTGTGGTTTCAAAATGCTTTGCTTGTATGAAAATGTTTTGGAAACAAACACTTGAACATTATCAAAATTTCAAACCCTTTAGGAGACAAATACAATTGACTCAATCCATGCGTTATTGATTTCCCTTGGGATTCACATCCTTAGAGGTTTCTAAACACATTTGATTACATCTCCATTTGTCTACTGGAATGAAACAATAGGTAACCCTTGCCTTGAGTTCATCGAATTTCCACGTAACATATTTTGTGGGATTTGAGGAAATTAAGACATTGGACATCTAGCTTGGAAAACCTAATCAAAGAAAGTGTTTTTGGTAAAATAAAATCACTAAGCAAAGTGAAACAAAATGAACTCTCATATGTGTGTTGGAACCTCATAATTTCCAAGGAAATCAAAATCCCAAATTAAAAGTAATTGGTTCAAAATCCAAAAATGTGTGGTCAAATCAAATCATTCTTTGGTTATAAAGGTCTATAGAAGCATCACATGTTCTTCAATACCTAGGTCTAAGCAAACAAAGTGTCTTTTTTAGGTTCATCTTAGGATAAAAAAAATCAAAATCTTTTTCACGCATCCATCAAAACAAACATCATCTCATCATCACCTTTTGGATAAATCATCCTTAATACTAGGATTTTTGGCAAAAATAAAAAATCATCAAATCTTTGAGACTAAATCCTTGAAAACTTTATCAAAATTGTCTTTGGCTAGGTATGTGTAGATGCATCCTTTTGCATATGTTTAGTCAAAGTTATCAAAATCATCTTGCTTAGCTTGGTATATGTAGATGCATCCTCCTTCACATGCTTAGTTAAACTATCATCTTGTTTGAATAGGTGTGGGTAGATGCATCCTTCTCCCTACACATATTCAAACTATCATCCCTTGAGCAAATCTACCCTTTAGATAAATCATCCAACGTCTTAGGGTCTTTTTGTTCAAAATCAAAGCAATCAAAATCAATCAAAATCAAGGACAATCCCAAAAGGAAAAATTAAAATAAAAATCCGAAACATATCCAAAAGTCCCAAAAAGCCTAGCATTCCCATCAAGATTTATCAAAAGACTAAAAAATCTGCATCATCCATCTTTTACATCATCATATCACCTTTTGATCCTTAATATATCCTAAAATTTTCTATTTTGTGCATAAAGTAAAGATCAATCCAAAGAATCAAGAGATTCATCTCCCCTATTCTTGAAAATTGATCCTTGTCTTATGGTTCAAACTAGATCTCAATACAAGAAGAGCATGGAAGCCAACAAAGAAACACCCGCTTCAAGTGATCTAAGCCAAACAAACGTTGAAATGAATCCCATTGAATCAAGCAATCCTTTGGCTATATCATCATCCCAAAATCCACAAGAGGAAGCCCAAGGAGAGGATCTTACCTTTGGGATGTCTCATGAGGAAATAACTAAAATGCTCCAAAATCTGGAAAACCATAAAATCATCAGCATCATGATGAGGCTTAACCCTTCGCTATACATGCTTGAACTAGCAAAGCAAGGGGCCAAATTACCTTCGGATTTTAATGCAAGTACCATATTGGAGACATCTTTTCCTCTAATCTCATCCACACTCCCCATTTCATCTACACCCCCCTATCCCAAAATATCACTCAAAAGATCCTGTAGATCATGACATCTTTTTCTCCAACCCAACCCAATGTTAATAAGGGAAATGCATTTCTCAATGCTATTCAAACACACCCCCTTGTTAATAATCAAAACTTGGATGCAAATACCATCTTGGAACAAAACATACCCAAAAACCCATTACATAAGAATGTTCCTCTCACTTTCCATCATGATCCATCATCATCATTTTTTCATCCAATACCTCAAACTTCTCTCCTCACAAATTCGCAAGAGGAGGGAGATATGTTCGGACCAGGGGGAATTTTCGACACCACAACATTTTCACAAGAAATCACACCCCTCGCATTTCCACCTCTTCCAGCATTGACATCATCATCCACATCACTCCTTGGCTTAGGGCTTCCCCCTCTACCAACTATCAATGAAACAAACATCCCAAATATGAATCAAAGCATTATGCCAAACACTCAAAACTTGTCATCAATATCGCAACAATAGATGACAATGACACAAGCAATCACAACATCATCAAACACCCCCCTAACATCTCAAACCATGGTTTCTCAATGACCAACCACCAACATGACAGCACCATCTATCACTCAAAACACCAACACAACATCATCGCTCACCACAAACGCCATTCCAAATCCACCACCACCCCCACCAACACCAACTTCTAGCACATCAAGCCAATACAATGCAACATTGGAAGATTCTTTTCAAAGGGGATTCCAAGAAGTTCAAAAACAAAAAGCCACACAATTAGCTTCTCGGCAAGCCACTCAAGCTGCCCAAGCAACACAAGCTGCACAAGACCAAGCTTTAGTGCAACAACAACAAAAACAAGCTGCTCAAGTTGTGCAAACCGCTCAAGCAGCCCAAACCACATTGCAAAAGGCTGCTCAAGCACAAATTCTATTACAACAAGTGGCACAAGCACAAGCCCAAGCACAAGCAGTGTAAGCACAAGCTCAAGCTCAGGAAAATGCCCAATATCAATCACAACACACACAAGCACATGCACAACTTCTTGCACAAACACAAGCAGCACAAATGCAAGCATATCATCAAGTAATAAAGCAATATCAAGAGCAGCAAGAAGCAACCCAATTGGCAGCCCAACAACAAACACAAATCTTAGTGCAACAACAACAAGATCAACAACAAGCGTTGTTCATACAACATCAGGTGGAAGCCTACCTAACTTGGAAAAACATACACATACCATTGAACAACACATCAAACAACCAACCCACCCAACCCACAATCGAAACACCCCAAAACACCTTCATCCCACCCCCTAATCCACAAAATGACGTAACGACACAAATAATGTTCCTCTTGCAACAAGTGCTCGATCTTCAATCAGGGCGAACAACAAAAACACAAAGCAACTTGTGTCCCTATCCATTTGATAGGAGCCTAGTGATGAAACCATTCCCCAAGGGATTTCAGATCCCCAAGTTTGACAAATATCGAGGGATGAGAAACCATAAAGATCTCATTAGGGAATTCTAGGTTCATTGCATGGAAGTAGCATACGACGATACTTATTTGATGCAACTATTTCCTAGGAGCTTGGCTAGCCATGCTATGGAATGGTTCTCTCTCCTACCTTCAGGCATTAGGAAATTCAAAGAAATTATAGACACATTCATTAAAAATTATGCATGCAACATTGCCATGGATGTTAGTCTAGAAGAAATCTCAGCTCTAAAACAAGAAAAGGGTGAATCATTCACTTCATTCCTACAAAGATGGTGTTCCAAGGCCAACCGAAGCAAGTGGACCATGCCTAAAGAACAAGTTTGCACCATTTTAGCCAAACTTGATGGCCTCTTGGCATTTCATCTGAAGGTTCAAGGAATCACCACATATGACCAATTGATCCTCAAGGTGCTCAACATTGAACGAGCCCTTATGACTCAACTAGCGGGATCAACTTCATACCCCGAACAAAAAAACAACCGCCCACCCTCCAATTACAACATTAAACCTCGCATGTGGGAAAGGAACAAAAACATTACTAATGATGGTGTCATTAATTCCAAGGTGGTCATTAGTGCCCCTCACCAAAATACACCCGCACCACAAATCCAAATCCAACACCAAAACAATCATCACGCAATACAACAACCAAACAACAATCTGACAATCAACAGTCTCAATGATCAAAGGGGACCACCCCAATGGAACAAGAGTTATCCCAAGTGAAAGTACACCTCTTTGGGGGATCCACTTGAAGACATAATGAAGAGGCTGATAGACAAAAAAATCATCAAGGCTCCTACCTTTGAGAATTACCAAGAATCGGATGTGAAACCTCCTTGGTATAATGAGAATTAACTCTGTGAATTCCATAAAATCAAAGGCCATACCACGAATAGTTGCATGAGATTAAAAAATATAATTCAAGATCTCATTGATAAAAGAATTATAAACGTGGAACAACCAACAGGAAACCAAGATCTTAAGATATACATGAATCTGATGCCTAATCATGGAAAGAAAGGGAATAATAATGATAAGGGGAAAAACAAAAATGTGAATCATGTGTACGAAATAGTTGTTGCCTCCCTAGATGAAAACTGCATGGTCATCACCACCAAGGGCACCTATGCCGAAGATTGTGGAGTCACCACAAGAGGCGACAAAGTTACCATCATAGGATCATCCCAGCCAAAGAGAGTCCTTGCATCTAGATCCATCCCTAATGGCTACAATGTCCTAGATCAACTTAAAAGAATGCCAACGCAAATCTCCATCATGGAGTTGCTAAAAATCTCATCGGCCCATAGGAAAATCCTTGTAGAATCTCTGGCTTCATCCACTATCCTCATAAATCTTGATATGGAGCAATTCCAAGCTATGGTCAGAAATATCATTATGCCAAATCTCCTCACATTCTCCAACCAGGATTTCCCCGCTCAACCATCTCACAACCAAGCGCTTCACTTGGAAGCCATAGTACATAAGAGAAAAGTCAAAAGGGTCTTGGTGGATGGAGGTTTGGGCTCAAATATATGTTCTCTTAGCCTCATCAAACAATTGAAAATATCAGAGGATTCTATCGACAAAGGAAAGGGTATCACAATAAGAGCGTATGATGATTAAGAAAGAGTGTCTCAAGGCACAATCAAACTCCCTATTCAAGTAGGGCCTACCATCATGGAAACCACTTGTCAGGTCTTGGACCTTGACTTGTCATATAACATCCTCCTGGGAAGCCCATGGATTCATGTGATGAAATAAGTAGTGTCAACTTTCCATCAATGTGTGAAATTTACACATGAAGGATAAGAAGTTAACATCCATGGAAATCCCAAACCCTTCTCCTATTTCAAAAGCCTTAAAGCAAGGTACTATAAAATCCCCCAAGTACCAAAAAATGATGAGGGCCCATCCACACCATGCATCGATCCCACCACTCTCGCATCCACTTCTACGACAGAGACACCCACCACTCCCGCCATCCCCACCATCTCTGTCATTAAGGTCATCATCCAAGATAATGGCTGTGGAAATGACAAGCTCCCTAATAATTCTTTTGTGGTAGGAGAGTTACCACAATCTCCTAGATCACAGGGACATCCACAAATAAATGAAGCCTCGACATCCCAAACATCTTATGAGGACTATCCCAACTTTACAAGTTGGGGAGATTTGGGCCGAGAAGTTATTGAGGTAGATCCATCTCATATGCTATATCAAGATGAAAGACCAGTAGCTGACTTACCAATGGATGATAGAAGCAAGGGTCTGCAAATGATGCTCGCAATGGGCTATGACATTAATCAAATACTTGGACAAAATGACAATGGGCTTATAATACCTATCATGCTAAAGACATGACCAATAACAAATCTTGGCCTTGCATGTACCCCTCAGAGTATAACTGTACATGGCCGAAGTCCTCCAGTTAGAACGGTTAATAATCCTCCTTAGCCAACCCCAGCAGAACTACGCTTACCAATATCTACAAGTAAAGTCATAGATAACTTTACATTTGATATAACCGACATTTGTAGTAGTAGTGATGATGAGGATATCACAACTAATTTTCCTAAGCTATTTAAGGATACCACTCTTTGCATGATTAGCACCCTATCTTTTGAATTAGACCAACAAAATCATGAGATCCACCTAGTATATCCCCAACTCATCGACTACGACCAACGAGGACGACCAATTTTTGATACATTTGAAAATGATAAGGTTCTCTTAGAATTCATGGGACTACAAGATAACATTCTAGACGGGGATCATAAAGTAGGGTTCATAATCGAGCTAGATACACATGCCTATTATGGGAAAATGATTGAATCCCTCATTCGCAAAAGTGAAAAATTAAGAATAATATCCAGGTCCTTGAGTGAAAACCACATTGTGGCACACTCCGACCAAAGAAAAGTAAAAATAAAGGATGCATCCAATGGTGAAAACCTCTCCGAGGTGCCTGAGGATGGGGGATTCAATCTTCCTTTAAGAGCTCTTCATTAAGAAAAATCAACAGTCTTGGCAGAAAAATGCAATCAGGTCAACCTAGGAACAGAGGAAACCCCACATATCACATTCTATGCAGAATCATTACTATTAGAAGAGCAAGAGCTCCTAGTAGCCTTCCTAAGAGAGAGACAGAAAAACTTCACATGGAATTATGCTGACATGCTAGGACTTGATCTGGAGAACGTGGTTCACCACTTAGCAGTGTATCTAGAAGCACAACCTATTAAACAAAAGCTTTGAAAAATGCACCCTCAGATCGCCTTATTAGTCAAAATGGAGCTAAAAAAGTTATTAGATGCAGGATTCATTTGACCGATAGATTATCCAGAATGGGTATCAAACTTGGTACCTGTTTCAAAACCTGATGGAAACATCAGAATCTACACAGACTTTAGAGACTTGAATAAGGCATGTCCAAAAGATGACTTCCCGCTTCCAAACATTGATATGATAGTAGACATGATAGTTGGACATGAAATGTTGTCACTAATGGATGGATTCTCAGGGTACAATAAGATCATGATAGCTAAAGAAGACCAACATAAAACAACTTTCGCTTGCCCATGGGGGACTTACTGTTGGAACATGATGCCATTCAGCTTAAATAATGCAAGAGAAACATATCAAGGGGCCATGATATTGATATTCCACGACATGATTCATAAGACAGTCGAAGACTATGTTGACGACATTCTAGCTAAGTCTAGAAAGAGAAAAGATCACATAGCGACCCTAAGTGCCATCTTTGATAGGCTGGAAGAGTACAAGGTCAAATTAATCCCAAAGAAGTGCGTCTTTGGTGTACAATTAGGAAAATTGCTAGGATATATAGTGTCAATGAGAAGTATCGAGGTAGATCTAGTAAAGGTAAAATCAATCCTCGAGATGGAGGCACCAAAAACATTAAAGCAATTGAGAGGTCTCCAGGGTCGGCTCCAATCCATTCAAGGATTCATAGCACAGTTAGCGGACAAACAAAACCCATATTCTCACCTACTCCACAATGGAGTAGCATACAAATGGGATAACAAGTGTGAAAAGGCATTCAACAAAATCAAAGAATATTTACTAACACCACAAGTCTTAATGCCACCAATCGCAAGAAAACCATTGATTCTATACGTGTCAGCAATAACAACAACCCTTGGAGCTCTCTTAGCTCAACATGACGAAAATGGAAAAAAAAGGGCTATCTATTACATCAGTAGAACAATGGTTGGGCATGAGCTAAACTACGCATTCATTGAGAAAGCATGCCTCGTAGTAGTGTTTGCATCATAGAAATTCAGACACTACATGTTGGCACACAAAATAAAACTCATTGCCAAAATTGACCCTCTCAAGTATCTATTATCAAAGGCAACGCTCATAGGAAGAATGGAAAAATGGGTGATGATATTGTCAGAATACGACATTGAATATGTGGAGAGGAAAGCAATCAAAGGCCAAGTCATCGTAGATCAACTTGCAA
Source organism: Sequoia sempervirens (assembly GCA_007258455.2). NCBI lineage: Eukaryota > Viridiplantae > Streptophyta > Pinopsida > Cupressales > Cupressaceae > Sequoia > Sequoia sempervirens. The sequence continues at coordinate 726,922,394 of VDFB02270651.1, read as the reverse complement.
AAGCACCAATCTATTCAGAGAACCCTCTCATCTTAGAGTTTCTAGATGAATCTATTTTCAATCTCAACATAGCTGACCATTGGAAACTATACTTCGATGGCTCATACACACAACATGGATCAGAAGCAGGTGTTTTCTTTATCACCCCACAAGGGGATTTCATACCAAGGTCCTACAAACTGGCATTTCCCTACACCAATAACATTGTAGAATACGAGGCTTTAACCATAGGTCTCAGAAAAGTAGTGTAGTGGAATATCATAGCTCTCAAAGTATACGGAGACTCCCAATTGATAATAAATCAAGTGAATGATGAATATTAGACCAAGGACAACAAGCTCACTCCATACAAGAAATTGATGGAGACCCTCAAAGAATCCTTCATCAAAATAACATTTGAGCAAATTCTTAGAACCAACAATAGAGCAGCAGACACCATGGCAACAATTGGATCCTTGCTCAACATCCCCCACAATGTTCCAAAATATGAATTCCTGATTAAGCAACTTCTTGTGCCTGCATTCGAGGTACCGGAATCAGATTATGTGTGTGAAATCATTGGTCCCGCTGATCCTTGGTATCATGACATTTACACATACCTTCGTATAGGAGTCATACGAGCTAACCTACCCTCAAACCTAAAATGAACTTTTGTCAAAAAGGAATCCAAATTTGTCATCCTAGGAGATACCCTATATTGTAGGAGCATAGAAGGAACCCTACTACACTTCTTAAATACTGAGGAGGCATTAACCACTCTAACTGAAGTACATAATGGTATCTGTAGTTTGCACTCAAGTTGAATGACCATAGCCAATAAATTGATGAGGATGGGGTATTATTAGCCCACAATGGAAAGAGAAGCACATGATTATGCTAGAAAGTGTCTACAATGTCAGCACCATGGGGACCTCATCAATGCTCTAGCTCAAGAGCTTCATCCTATTGTCACACCATGGCCCTTTTCGTAGTGGGGACTTGATCTCATTGGAAAAATCACACCCACTTCATCTAACGACCATAAATTCATCATAACCACAACAAAGTACTTTACTAAGTGGGTGGAGGCCATACCCGTGACATATATAACTGGGAAGCAGATTTCAAAGTTCATCCTAAACTATCTCATTTGCTGATATGGTGTTCCACAAGCAATTATCTCAGATAACGGGACACCATTCAAGAATCAGGAGGTTCGTGATTTATGTGAAAAATTCAAAATCCAACATCGCTTCTCCACCCCATACTATCCCCAAGGCAATGGCCAAGCAGAAGCTACGAACAAGACCATTCTGAAAATCCTCAAGAAAACAGTCAATGATGCAGGTTGTGACTGGAATTTGTAGCTTAATCCAACCCTTTGGGCCTATCGAACCAGCATCTGCACACCCACCGGTGCCACCCCTTTCTCCCTGGTCTACGGATCAAAAGCAGTACTTCCCATTGAGATCGAGATCCCATCACTCAGGATATCACTGTAAAACCTCATCATAGATGAAGAGTACAAAGTGTCAAGATTGAATGAGCTGGAGCTACTGGATTAGCGACAGATAGATGCCTTGAACCATTTGCAATTCTATTAGAATAGACTCAATAAGGAGTTATATTAAGAAGATCAAAGGCAGGACATTCCATGTCAGAGAACTGGTATTAAAGGAGAATCAGAAGAATATACCAAACCCAAGCAACAAAGGAAAGTTTGAACCCAATTGGTTGGGACCATTCATTATCACAGCAAGTTACAAGTCAAGGGCATATCAGTTATCAGCACCCAAAGGGGAACCTCTGCAAAATCCAATGAATAGCTCTCATCTCAAAAAGTTTTATGCCTAAATCTTTCAAGGTATAGAGCCAAAAAATTAAAAAAATTAGAAAAGATCCTGAGAGAAATGGTTACTTTGGCAAAAACTTGGAAAATAGGTGTCTTGGTGACAACAAAAAAATAAAAAAAGAAAAAAATCCAAAAAAAAATAGAAAAAAGATTGAAAATAGTAAAGAAAAAAATCGTCTTCTAGTGAAAACCACTTTGGTGGCACTTTGGGCAGGTACTTTGGTGAAAACCTGGAAAAATAGGCACCTTGTGTAAATAAGCACTTTCCATCCACCAAGATCTCTACGACTTGTTCTGCATCATCCATCCATTGCGCTTCCATCATCCATCGCATTTGGATCTACATCTATCACTCATCCACCCGCATTCGCATCATAGCTTGGTCCTATTTTCGTATCATATTCCCTCCTAGTACTACTCGGCCCATCCTCAAGGTGAGTTTTTCCTACCTTTATCGAAGTATTCTATTGCATCACGCTAGGGGCATGTTTTCATTGGATCAAATTCGTGTATATCCTTAAAATCCTCAAAATCAAAAAATTCAAAAACATCAAAATATCAAAAAATGTAAAAACATCAAAAAATCATTAAAAAGTCCAAAACAAAGTCATCTTGTTGAACTACATCATCTCTAAGCTTGAACGTAGACAAGGTTGATCTTTGATCATCCCCCAAGACATTTAGGTCAGTCCTATAGGAGTCTATCATAATAAACTGACATTTCATCATGTATATCGTCATCTATAAATCGGTCAACTCGTCTTGTCAAATTATGTGGTCTTTGCGTGTATAACATTGGCAAGGCTAATCTATTGATCAACCCTCGAGGCCCCTAGGATAGGTCTTTAGGTTAGTCTCTTGGTCAAAATCTCAGAAAATCCCAAAACATTCAGAAAAATCAAAAAATCAAAACATTTAAAAATATTGAAAATACCAAAAGCAACCTCAAAACATTACAAAAAAGATAAAAAGCATCCAAATATTTGAAAAAATCCATCCATCTCATCTTGCCTACACCCACAATAACATCACTCATAATAAACGATCGTCATCCTCAATCTTTGGCAAGATAATCAGAAACAAGTCTAGCAGGTTGAAAGTGAAAACTCAAGTCGTCAAGTATTAGGTCTAAGTCAGTATGTAAGCAAGTTGGTCAACTCTCTGTGTCGATAATGCCATCCACTAACATGTCCTAGGATGAATCCTTCCTACAATGGACATTATCTTTTGGCAATAGTTTTGGTTCTTATCCTTAGAAAACACATCCTCTTTTGGTTAGTGGTATTGAAGAGCATTATCTTGTTTGTTTACTCTGTCTTTATCTTTTGACTTATCTTATTGCGCTCATTCCAAGGACTTCTCAATGATATCCCAATAGAGGATTTAGAGAAATAGGAATGGGGCAACAATCATTATCTTTTCTCTACTATTCTTGTTGGATGTTCTTGTAATATAACCTTGGTGAATACTTGCTTTGTTAGGTATATATGGAGGAGGTTTTGGACAACTTGTTAACTATTGCATTGATAGGTTTACCTTTCCATGTTTTGGTCCGAGGTGTTTGAAACTTCTAAAGTGCATCCTAGCAAGGTTTTCGTATGTCAGGTGTGAACAAGGATGCTCCTATCTGCTTGTTAAGTCAAAGTCCATCACACTAGGTACCATGCCATCCTAGTTTTCTATACCTTGATGCATCGTACCACGCGTGTTATCAAACATAAGGAAATTGGCCCTTTGAAAATCCTAATTCCTCGGAAAGAAATCATCATCATCTTGTGTCTTGCTGAAATGACTTCTTCTCTCCTTGCTCATCACACTAACAAGGTACTATGATAGTTGATCATCACCATCACCATCATCATCATCATCGATCCTGCATCCACAAATTATTAGCATATTGCATCAACATATCATATAGGGAACATATGCATTGCATTTCCACCATTTTATAAAAGTGCATCCATTTTATTGCATTTCATCCATTACATTGCATCACATTGCATTCATCACATAAATCATCGCATAACATTCATTTGCATTTCATAACCATTTCACCATTATCACATATTGCATAATCATACACAATAGGTACATAAGCATTATAAATAATTCATTTGCATACATACTTGCATAACATCATAAGGACATCTCACACATTGCATTCACTTAACAGAGAACATCATCATCATTGCATATAGTACATCATAGTAAAATGCATCATGCACATTACATTATCATTTAATGTGATTAGGATAATAATATTTATTATTCTAAACATCTTAAAAACCCATGTCATTTGCATTACATAAAACCATCTCATTTGCATCATATCATGACCATCACATTCACATTACATCATCTCATAAATAGCATCATAGATCATTCATTGCATAAATAATTTCACATAAGCATAAATAGAAAAAAAATTATTACATACAAAGCATACATCCATTCATAATCCATTGATATATAAGCATAATTCACATAAAATTTCACGTATACCCCATATCATTTCACATATTCCATATCACATATCACATCACCATTTGCATCAACATAAATAGAGTGTCATATCATCCTGCATCATTGCACATCACATAAATACATTTGCATATCATAAGTTAACATAATATAGATCTGTTAGTCATAATCATTGCATAATGCATATATCATCAGAAATAAATTCATCCATAAAAGCATCATAAACATCATCACACAACATATAGAAATAGAATCATCCATGCATAAATAAATGGTACACATCACATCACATCAAAATCATCATCGGCTCATCTCATATATCATCAATTATGTAACTTTCATAGTAAAAAATAATCAGATCACTGTACATGTATGCCAATCAATACAAAAGGCCCATTGGGCTATCAAAATGGAGCCCATAAGGCACAAAAAGTATTGTATCATCTCGATCAAGGTTTGTCCCCATGTATACTGCCCTCACCCCTGTCACCGTGACCCTCTACTGGTCTATAGTTGGTTTGCTGCGAGTACTCTGGGACCCATGTGCCTCTAGGTACGGCCTCATGATAATGCCTCCGATAGTACTTAGCCTTTCAGACGACATCCCTGTAAGACCTAATAGACAGTGTACCCTAGGAAGAGGAGGTTGCCATACTCTCTAACTGTTGTCTCCTGCCTAAGTCTATGGTGGCCTGTAACTCTACAGCCTATCTTTGCTAAATGGCCTAATCTCTCTCAACCCTCATCTGCTCTCTCTTAGCTTGAGCCTGGTCCCTCTCCCATGTCATAGTCTGCACCTGGGCCTGTAGCTATACAATCAACACATCTCGAGGATCCACCTACCCTACTAGCTATGCTCGTGGTTGTACCTGAGGCTGATCCTCAACCCATGGTGGTATACCTGGTGGCACCTGCTACTAATTTGCCATCGGTACATCTCCCTACCCTGGCTGCACTAGGGGCACAACTGGCTGCTCCTGTCGTACATCCCCCCTCCATCCTCATCTCCCCCTCTACCTCTCACTCTCCACTAATCTAGGACTACTCCTAGAATAGTCAATCGAAGTAGAGATCGAAACCAATCCCTATAGGCCTCTGTCGTGCCTAGATCCGTAGGCCCCCGGTCATAGGCACATGGCTGAGCCACTAACTGCCTGAAACTATCAACCACTTCTGAGGTAGGAATATACCACCCCCATGAAACCTATGTCATGTTGCGAATGAAGACGGCTACATAGTCATCATCAGGGCGATTCTGGGGCTCACCGAATTGATGCTGCATGCACCTGGGAAAGTACCTCTTGATCACCATGTGCTCTACCCCTGCATGAAGCGGTCCTAGCAGGTAAAGAACAACTGCTTAGCATCATTGGCCCATCCGGGTGGACCAAGGTATGATCACCATGTAAACACCTGCATCTTGTCAAGGACCCTCCTCCAGTAGGGGATCCCATGCTCACCTATGTGTGTGAAGGACACACCACCTTTGTAGTGCCACATGAGGGGGTCATCTGGCACCATCAGAACTGAAACAACATGTGGACGTAGCACAAAAATGTTCTCCCATGCCCAGACATGAAGAAGTGTAACCCCTGCTCCGAGTGCTCTGCCATCCATGTACATGTACTCATGCAAATCTTTGTATAGAGAAGTAAGAAGCACATGCCCCCATGCAAAACGGACCATCCTATCTCGAACCATACGATCCTAGCAATATCCCCAACCAGGACTAAAGTATCGACCTCATCTAAGAGGGGAAACGAGACCCGAAATGACCACTATAACAACTAGGCGGAAAGGGGCTACCAGGATCCTATGTCGCTCGAGCTCGATCTACCCCTCACAAAAAATGATGTCCTCTATGGTGAGGACCCTATGGAAAGCATCACGCCCCTTGTCCATGTCAAAAATCACTCGCCAACTGTGAATCAGCAATCTCAAAATATGCCAAACATCCTCTAAGGTGACAATGGCCTCACTAGTGGGAATATGAAACAAAGAGGTCTTGTTGCGCCATCTCTTGGCCAGCGCTGACATCATTTCTAAGTGAGTACGAATGGGCGCTGCATAAGCAATATACCATAACCTCGCGATCTGGAGTCGATCCTAATCCCTATTGCTCAGGTCCTACAAATAGCCAAACAGGTCTCGCGACCTATGCTCTTGAGAGTAGAGCTTCCTCGCCGTGTCCTGCATCAAGGAAGGTCACCGTGTTAAAATTTTTGAAAAATTCTTTGCCGGGCATTCAAAAAACCTCTCTAGCGGTGCAATCCATGATGGCATTGTAGTTTTATTTCTAATCAAACTCTGACACTAGGGCATAAAAGACCAAAATTGAACCACCGTGGTGCACTTTTCCTTCCAGCGGTGCACTTTGAGCAAATGCGGGACCGTCGTGTTGCAGTTTCCAAACCACCCTGCCAGCCGTGATCTCAGCATCACAGTTTGGAGTCTATTTTCAAACTCTAAATTGCACCACTGTAGTGCTATTTGACACCGAGTGGCACAGTTTGATTTCTGAGCGGCGCTATATAGCGCCACTGCAGAAAGACCGACTTTAAAAGCATTAAATGAAGGCTAGAAATGAAAAATGAAGCTCAAGTAAGGGTCACTTACTAGTGCCCCGATGTCAGTGGCCGCTGGTAATCCGAACTCAATAAAAAATGTGCAGGGGAAGCTATCATTGCACCATATCGTTAGGAGGTCAGAGCTCAAATCTCAAGGTTGTCAATGGAAGTGTGTGAAAGTGACCCCTCAAGCCCCTTTTAAGCTTGGAAATTAGGGGTTTTTCACTCTAGTTGGCTGTCCTACTAGAGTTTTGGACCCATGAAGCTATTTTTGTCTAGTTGAGGCATATTTCACATCGTTTTATTGCATTTAGACATGTTTTTGGCCTCTTGGAGCCTTTTTGGACCTGTCGAGCACTTTGTCTTCTTTTTTCACGAGATCACCCCAAAATTGAAATTTTCATTCAATCTCTCGAGGGGGCATTATATTGGCATGTTTTCTCTCACCAGGCAATAGTGGGGCAACATTTTAAATAAAATTTTTTCGCTTTGATTGAGATCGTTTATTCTTTGAACTAATGCAACAAGTGCATTGCTTCAAAGAGGGGCAAAATGTAGACACATAAAATATACCGATTGACATTGTGCACCTGATCCTGACTTCTAACATCGTTTCATCTTGAATCATCCCTTGGTCTAAACATTTAATCAAATTCCCCTATCTTATTAAATTCATCAATATTCCTCTCTTAATTAAATAAACTAGTTATTTAATTAAGTCTCTCTATTTTGCTAATTAAATCAACCATCTGATCTAATTATCCCTATTTAATTAAATAGTCAATTTTATTTAATTAAATCTCTTAAGTCTATCTATTAAATTAAATAAATTAAAACCTTATTTGATTTAATCTAACACCATCTCTTTTAATTAAATAAATCAAAATCATTATTCAATTATTCTCTTATCATATTCCTCTCTTATTTGATTTAAATAAATCCATAAATTTGAGTCAAATAAGTCACATCATCAAATCTCTCATTAAATTAATGAACCCTTGATTAATTTAATCTCTTGTCATGTCCCATCCTCTATATTTTGCAAGTTGCACATGAAAATAGTTTTAATTCATTTATTAAATCTATATTTTCCTCACAAGGCATCTTTTGGAATATTCTCCAAGTTTGAATTCAAAAATTCCAAGTGGACATGTACATCCAACAAGGTAATAACTCCATTTTACATGTCCTTTTCCTTGAGCCAAGTGGCATTTATTTCATTTTACCTTCCCCCTTGCAAGTCATTTAAACAAATTTGAAATTCAAAAATATGCATTTATTGGCACAATCCTCAAAACTTGCACATCCTCCATCCACTCATAGAATGACAAGTGGCATCTTGCCACTGGATAAATGTTTGTCCCACATTGCTCAAATTTGGACATTCATCCATCTTAGCATTCTATAAATAAAGAGCTCATATCCTCATTTTATCATCCACAAATTATGCAAAGTTACCATGCTCAAATATCTATCAAATTTCATCTATCACCATTGAGTTCTTAGCTAGGTTTTGCAGATTTTTGGCTTGGAGCTCTCATACTTCATCAACAAAGTGGATCAGATATTTTCAACACATCAAGCTTGCATCTTAGGAACTAGGAAAGGGCCAATTTTCACATCAAATTGGCACCAGTTCCCCCATGGGATCATATATTTGCTATTCTAATTAGGATTAAATCTATATTTTCTTGTTTCATTGTGTTCTTCATTGTTTTCTTTCCTAATTTGAGTTTTGTAAATGGATTTCATGGGGAATTCTTGTTCTTGCTTGCAATCTCTAACTTAATGTGTTTATTCTCATTTTTTTATAGGTATTTGGATTGGGGTTCACACAAATAGATTCTATTGATCACTTATATTTTTTTAAAGATGTCTTCCATTTTTTAGTCAAATGTTGAACAAACATTTAATCCTTCTTTCTTACCTTCTATTTAGATGTGTATTTATCATAATTTAGTAGTTATTTCTATAAACCTTTTTTACAACCTTTGATATAGATTCGAATTAGAGTACAACCTTTGTTAAAATACTATAACCATTCTAACATTTAAAGTACAATAATTAGTTGATAGGCTATTTTGTTTGAAGTTTTTGCCGGGATTTTTGTCAGCCCAGCTGCGAATTGGAGTTGTTGGTGATGAGGGTTTGTCAGGCAGCCAGGAGGCCACCATTTTTTACTGTGGTGATGTGGGAATTGGTAATTACGTGGGTTGATGGTGGTCAAGAATGGTGTGTTGGATAAGGGGAATGTGAATTGAAAGCATTTGTTCGCATGAGGCCCAATGTTCCCTATCGTTGCACAATGGTGACAGACGAAGCAAATGCAATATTGAATGCTAGTGTATGGGAGAGTATACTTTGATGAAGTTGTATTATCAGAAGAGCCATTCTGGTGTTGGTTTGATAGCAAGCTATTGTTAAATTCATCACATTCGGCTCCATTTTTTAGAAGGTTTGAGGGTTTTAAAACTGTTGAGCTACAAAATCAGTAAATCAGTTTGCATAGGTTTTTTGCAAAACTGAATTTATTGTGTATGTCTTTCATTCTCTACTTATTGTTCATTTTGATAGCAGGTTTGAGGGTTTGAACACTGATGTGTTGATGCAAGAGCATCCATGGGCTCGTGCAATCTTGCATCAACCAAATTTGTTTTATTTTAATTTGGTTTGGTTTTCAATAAATGGTTGCCACAAATATTTGTAATTAATGTAATAATGTAATTTTAAATTAAATTACATTAAAAATTCATGTTGAATGATTATTCCGAAAAAACAAGTGTTGCGAAGGAAATAGAAGTGCAAAAATTCAAAATTTGGATTTTTGCAAGTAAAAGGAGATTTTTAAGTTTTAATTTAAAGTAAAATCTCAACTTCCACAAATCCCTAAGAAAATAGGGACTATCAAAGTGGGTTCCTGTCTGATCAAATTGGCAACTTTGATGAGTGAGTTCAATTTTGGAAATTGTCGGTAAAGTGTGTGTGAGACTGATTGCTTGCACAAGTGAGAAGTTTGATTTTTGATTCTTTGAATTTCAATTTAAAAATTATCTCCTTGGATTTTTGGGAAAGATAATTTTTGAGTTTGAAATGGAAATGAAATTGAATTTCATTTCATTCTAGCAGATTTGGAAAGTTTGTAATAAAAGATAATTCATTTTACAATTTGAAGTTAGTTTTTAAAGTGGAGGAAACTCATAATTTGGGTATGGATATTCTCTAAGGAGAAATTGCAGCAAAGTGTGAAGGTTTCAATAATTTATTTGCAGCCATTGTTGAAGAGTGATAGAGTGTGCATGTCGATTGGTTGTAGTGCTTGAGAAGCACATAAATTCTATGGAATGTTGTAGATTTTTGTAACGAATTCTATGATGTTGTAAAGGGCATATGTGGTGCCCATAGTCTCAATGAGACTTTATTATTTTGTAATTGCAGATTTTCCATTTTAATGCAAGTTGCATGTCGCAGTTTCTTTCATACTTGCGTTGAAATTCACAATGAATTGAGAATTTGTATTTGTGTTTAAATTAAATTAGCAGAGAGGGTTTTGTGTCACCCCCCTCCCTGCTTCATGTGTTGTGTAATGTGCGACGAAGTATATTGATTAAGTTGCATTGTCGAAAGAGTCATTGTGGTGTTGGGTTGATAGTGGACTATTGTCAGATCCATCATCTACGATTCCTTGGTTAAAATCGTCAAGTTTCACTGCTTTCTGTGCCAAATTGGAGGGTTTAAAAGTTGTCATTCTCTGTAATCTGTAAGTCATTTTAGACGGGTGCTTTGTATAGATTTTTTTTGTTATGTGGATTTTGTAAGCTGTTTTGCATGGATTTCTAGCATTATCATTTTATGTGGGTGGAGAAATTGTAGTTGTATCTTTTTTAGTTTCGTTATGAAATATGGTTAGGGTTTGCAATTTTTTCTTTGCTCATTTATTGTTTTTAGTTCTCTTAATGGATTTTTGGGCTTATACCTGTTACCATAGGAGCAATAGTAGTTATATCTAGGTTCTTCTGTTAAAATGGTTAGGGTTGGTAATTTTATTGCTCAATTGCAGATTAATATAGGAGTGATTGTATATATATGGATATACAGAGGGTTTGTTATTTGTTTGAAGTTTCCAACGGGATTTTCATCAACCGAGCCTTGAATAGTATTTGTTGTGTAATAGGTGTGTTATAATTTCTCTATTTCTCTATAATATTGACACCAAATGTAGCTTGGATTTTGTGTGTAATGTGTGAGGAAGTATATTGATTAAGTTGCATTATTGAAAGAGCCATTGTGCTATTGGTTTCATAGTGGACTATTGTAAAAATAAAATCATCACCCTTTGCTCCATTTTATGGCAGATTGGAGGGTTTTAAAACTATGGCGTTGTGCAATATGTTGGTCATTTTACTTGGGTGTTTTGTATAAATGGTTTATTTATTGTTTATATTAAACCTCTTTCTCTCAGGAATCTATAAGTCATTTTTCATGGATTTCTACTGGTATGGTTTTGTATGGATGGAGAAATTGGAAATATATAGATATGCAAAGTGGTTGTTTTTTTTTTGAAGTTTCCGATGGGATTTCTGTCAGTGGAGCCGTGAACAGGATTTGTTAATTTGTTATTTGTTTAATTTTTTTGATGTTATTTTCTTTAGTCGATCCTTGAATAGTATTTGTTGTGTACTAGGTGTGTTACAATTTCTCTGTTTCTCTATAATATTGAATTCCACCAAATGTAGCGTAGATTTTGTGTGTAATGTGTGAGGAAGTATATTGATTAAGTTGCATTATCGAAAGATCCATTGTGCTATTGGTTTCATAGTGGACTATTGTAAAAATGAAATCGTCAGCCTCTGCTCCATTTTATGGTAGATTGGAGAGTTTTAAAATTGTGGCACTATGCAATATGTAGGTCATTTTACTTGGGTGTTTTGTATAAATGGTTTATTTATTGTTTATGTTAAAACTCTTTTTCTCCAAACTTTGTAAATCATTTTCCATGGATGTTTGTCGTTATGGTTTTGTATGGATGGAGAAGTTGGAAATATATAGATATGCAAAGTGTTTTTTATTTGTTTGAATTTTTCAACCGGATTTCGGTCAGCTGAGCCATGAACAAGATTTCTTTATGTTTAACCTCAGAGATAGAAACATATAACAAGAAAATATTAACAATAAATTAATGATCTATGCAAAACACCCCTGTAGAAAAGAGTATAACCCAACAAACTTGATTGAAAATTCGAGCTGCATCACCTCACAGTAAATATTATAGAGAAATAGAGAAATTCTAAAAGAGGTATTAGAATAACACTAATGTAGGTTGGAGTCTCAATTAAGTGTGTATATGTATATGTATATATATATGTGTGTGTGTGTGTGTATATGTATATATGTGTATATATATATGTATATATATATATATATCTATGTATATATATATGTATATATATATATATATCTATGTATATATATATACACACACGCGCGCACATGTATAAACATGTGTATATACATATATTTCATCATGGGTTTTGCAGCACACCAGTGTTAAAACCCTCAAACCTGCTATCAAAAGGAACAATAAGTAGAGTCGACAAATCCAATTCGCGGATTTGTTGATGTATTTTATGTATGTATATATACATGTATGTATATATATATATGCTTGTGTATAGATATGTATATATGGATAAGTATATGTATGCATGTTTTACTAATATCTCTATTAAAATTCCCCCATTTCTATATATGGAATGACAGATAATGCAACTCTTTTTATACAAAGACATATAGCAAGAAGACAATAACAATAAATTAATTATTTATGCAAAACACCCATGTATAAAAGAGTATAACCCCACAAGCTTCATTGAAAATGAAAACCACAACATGTTTATGGAAGGAAAGATGCAGAGAGTATATATATGTTTCTACATATGTATATATATGTATGTATGTATGCATATATATATTTTGTAGTACACAAGTTTTAAAATCCTCGAACCTTCTATCTAAAGGAACAATAAGCAGAGTTGGAATATCCAATTTTCGAATATGTTGATGTATTGTATGTATGTATATATACATGTATATATATGCATGTGTATAGATATGTATATATGGATAAATATATGTATGTATGTTTTACTAATAGCTCTGTTACAATTCCCCCATTTTTGTATAATACAGAATGGAAGATAATGTAACTCTTTTTATACAAAGACATATAGCAAGAAGACATTAACAATAAATTAATTATTTATGCAAAACAACCATGTATAAAAGAGTATAAGCTGACAAGCTTTATTGAAAATGAAAACCACAACATGTGTATGGTAGGAATGATGCAGAGAGTATATATATGTGTCTACATATGTATATATATGTATGTATGTATGTATGTATGTATGTATGTATTATGTATGTATTATGTATGTATGTATGTATGCACATATATATATATATATATATATATGTCAATGGTTTCATCCAGCCCTAAACCCTACACACAGATAGCTACAATTCATCCTATGGTAATGGCTGCAATGCCAAAGATATACACAAGTGATGAAAAGGCTCTTTCAATATTTAGTGTTGTGTATGCACAACTAGGTGAGGTATTCCTATTCTTCTATGGGATAACTATTTTTTTATTCTTTGCATGAGAAGAGTTTATAAGATTTGTAAAACCAATTGCTATGAACTATTCTTATTCTTCTATGGGATAACTATTTTTCTACTCGTTGCATGAGAAGAGTTTATAAGATCTGTAAAACCAACTGCTTTGAACATAATCTCAATGATTTTGTATATATATATGCATGTATGTATGTATGCATATATATATATGTCAATGGTTTCATACAACCCTAAACCCTGCACACAGATAGCTACAATTCCTCCTATGGTAATGGTTGCAATGCTAAAGATATACACAAATGATGAAAATGTTGTTTCAATATTCAGTGTTGTGTATGCACAATCAAGTGAGGTATTCTTATTCTTCTATGGGATAACTATTTTTTTATTCTTTGCACAAGAAGAGTTTATAATATCTATAAAACCAACTGCTTTGAACATAATCTCAATGATTCTTTTTAGTTTCACATAGATTGTATGTGTGGTTCCATTTGTAGAAATTATTATAATTATGTTCTCCAAAAATGCATAAGCTTCATTGAAAATTTGAGCTACATCACCACAAATAGACAAATTGTAAAAGACCTACTAGAATAATACTAGACAACCACCAAAGTAATTTTACCTTCAATATGTTAATGCTTTCATACAACGCTAAAGCCTACACATAGATAACTATAATTGCTCCCATGGTAATGGCTAGAACACCAAAGATACAGACAAACAATCAAAACAATAGACCAACAACGTACAAATAACCAACCCTGGCTATATTTTTTTATGAAAGAAGGAAGTTTTAAGTGCAATTTTTGCATCCATACAGAATGATAATCTCTTATTAATCTACGAAATTACACACAAACAACCAAAACAATAGGCCAACATTTAAGTACAATTGCTCTTAAGGTAACAGGTATGTATATATTATACACATGTACACATATACATACATATATACATGAATATGTTGTAAATTTGAGTTGCATTATTTGGGTTACTAATTATAAAGAAATAGGAAAATTGTAAGAAAATTATAAGGAAAACACTAGAGAATGAAATACATCTGATTCGTGAGTATCATCCTAATAGCTATAATAGTTGTTACATAGATTGCTTGTCTTGTACCAATATGTTGTGTAGCAATCTAATTGAAGAAAACAATGACAAAAGTGGTGCATAGTAAAAAGTTTGTGTTTAGCTCTGTTATCTATTGTAAATCACTCTTTCAACAATGCAATTTAATCAATATGGGAGAAGGCGAAAGAGATAAACAATAAATTATTCATTTATGTAAACTACCCTTGTAAAACATCTTATTGATTCTATAGCTCAGCAGTTTTATCATTGAGCTTGCATGCTTTTGATTTGAATATAGTGGGCATCTTCTTTATAGTCTGCTAACAAATAGTTGTAATTGTATAAGAGGAGCTGCATCATCTGGCATTTAGTTATATAGAGAAACAGGGAAATTGTAATAGAACTGGTAGTAAAACATACATACATGTGTTTATCCATATATACATATATAAATAGATGTATAAACATTTATTAGCCCATAGGCTATTTTGTTTGAAGTTGCTGCTGGGATACTCTTTTATATATGGGGGTTTTGCATAAATAATTTATTTATTGTTAATGTCTTCCTGCTATATGTCTCTGTATAAAAGGAGTTGCATTATGTGTCATTCTGTATTATACAGAAATGGGGGAATTCTAATAGAGCTATTAGTAAAACATATATACATATATTTATCCATATATACATATCTAGATACACATGCGTATATATATATATATATATATATATATATATATATATATATATATATATATATATATATATATATTTATATACATGTATATATACATACATATAATACATCAACCTATCCACAAATTGGAGCAATCACATAATGTGCATATTTTTTGACAGGCACTTGCTTGAGATGTGACTGGGTTTATCCTTATGCATTTTTTTCCTTCTACCCATTACCATAGGAGGAATTGTAGTGGAACCTTGTTTGTTTGCTCAATAAATATGCTTAGGGTTAGTATTCTTTATTGCCCTACATTTATTGTTTTGGTTATCTATTTGCATCTGTGCTAGTGGACGTATTAACATAGGACCATTTGCATATTATGAACATGATGGATATAAAATTAGTTTGGTAGCTGGTAAGTGTTATTGTTTCTAATATCTCTTTTATCTGTTCAATTTATATGTTTGAACTTTCAAGTGGGATCCCCATTGGCTTGTCTAGCAAGAGGATTTGTTATGCAATATCTCTTTTGCAAATTCTCTATTTGACTACAAAAATTATTGCCAGCTAATGTAGCTTGAATTGTTGATTAAGCCTGTGCCATTGTGGGGAGGCTGTGCAGATTATTGGTGCTCATTGGCTTTATGAGTTCTATTTAATATGGGTTTCATACCAAACAATGTAGCTTCAAATTTGAATTGACAAACCAAGTTTTACACAACCTACTTGCCTTCTATGAGAATGTTTAGTGTGGGTTCCAACTCATCTGTGATCTGGCTATGATTTTTAGCTTTTCTTTTAATAGTTGTTTTGTAAATTTCCAATTTTGTCTATAATATTTAATGGGAAATAATGTTGCTTTAATTTTCAATTGAGAAACCAATAAAGGATGCGTCTGATGCATGATATACAATTCTCTATTTGTCTTCGATATTTTCCTATAAAGGATGTAGGTTGAATCTTGTATCAATATACATTTCAAATTTTGTTTTCTGCAGGCTATAACTTAAAATAAATCGGCAAGATTTTTTTTACACAAAAATATATAAGGTCCCCAAAATGCAAGTAAGCATCCAAACTAAATTTTCCCTCAACTGACTAGTTGAGAAGGCTTCAAATTCAACCGTTTTGCTGCCTATACTAATGCCAAACTTTAGAGTAGACAATATGGTATAAAAAACCAAAAATGTTTGAATTTGCAGCCTTCCCAATTGGTTAATTGAAGGGAAAAACAATTTGGATGTTTCTTGTCTTCATAAATTCCAAGCTTAAGATTTAAATGGTGATAAAAAAATATACTATACACAAGTATTTAGATATAGTCTTGTGTATATAGACACATATATACATATGTGCATATGGATACATATATATGCTTATATGTGTGTATTTGTAAATGTGTTCATAAAGGGGAACTTCAATGCATATATGTACTTAATTATTTGTACACATATATACATGCATATATTCTACACTGAAGATCCATTATTTGCCATTAAATATTATAGACAGATAGGAAAATCATAAAAGAACTATTAGGAAAAGACTGAAGCACAACATATGTTTGATTCTTTAGTAATGGTTGTTGTTTCTTTTGTTATAAAGGTAGGAAAATATATTGATTAATTTGTATTGCCAAAAGAGCCATAGCAGTGTTGTTTTAAAATTATAGTATTGTAGAATCATCTTCCTTGGATCTCTTTTCTAACAAAATAGAGGTTTACCAAACTACTGTGCTATGGAATCTGTAAGTCGCTATGCATTAGTATTTTGCATAAATATTTTTCCCATAATATTGAATACCAAGCAACCTAAGCTGAATCTACAATTAAGGTTGTGATGTTATACACATTTTTGGATAGCTTATTGCCCCATATGATTCTTGCCATAACATAGTAAAATTTACAATTTGCATAAATACATATATATAGAAAAAATAAAAGTCTACATGCACACACATATAAGCATCCTAAAAGATAGAGAGATACATATGAGAGTATATGCATTTGCATTTATTATTTTCATTCTTTTTGATGTATCCCCTGGTGTTTGCATACCATTAAAAGTGGATTTCTATTCTTCATATTTTATCTCATCTTCTTTAAATAGTATTAAAAGTGGAATGGTTATAAATTGATATTTGTAAGTTGTGTACCAATTAGCATTTGGATGCTACACTACACTGATCTTTTTTTTTAATTGTGAAATAGAGTTGTCAATTAGTGAACTCTAATTGCAACATTGTGTCACTTCAAAAGCTTGTAGAACTATTTCTATAGAAGCGGGCTTTATGGATGGGTTCACAGAAGCCCCCACTATTGATTTCTTGCTAGCCCCTGTTGGTCTCTCGACGGAGTCTGGCTCTAAGGGTGTGGTTGCCCAGCGTTTAGATCTTGATCCTGAAAGTATGGTTTCGCTTTATCTTGTACTTGTTGCAAATTTGGTGTTATTGTTTCCAATTCTCTTCGCTTCTAGGTGTACATCTAAATGGGCCATCTTGACAAAGCATATACATGTGGAACTAGTTATGCATTCCTATTTTCCATCATATAAAAGGATTGTTTTGATGTATATGTATATGTATATCTGTATGTATATGTATGTATATATATGTATTTGTATATGTGTATGCATATGTATATGTATATGTATATGTATATGTATGTATATGTGTATATATGTCTATGTGTATATACATGTATATATATGTATTTATGTATATATGTATACATATATGTATATGTATGTGTATGTTTGTATATGTATATGTATGCATATGTGTATGTATATGTGTATGTATATGTATATGCATGTGTATGTCTATGGGCATGCAAAAAAAAATACTACAATATGATAGATTGGATATGAGAACAACAGATTTTGCACTTTTGCTATGAAATAAATGGCACAATGGCTCCTCTGACAGTGCAACCTAATGAAAGTATAGTTTTTGACACTGCAACAATCAATATATAATATGTATATGTATATGTATGTATATGTGTATATATGTCTATGTATATATATATATATGTATATGTATATGTATGTATATATGTATATGCATATGTATATGTATGTATATATGTATATGTATATGTATATGTATGTATATGGCTATATATGTACATGTATGTATGTGTATGCATGTATGCATATGTATATGTATATGTGTATGTATATGCATATGTATATGCATATGTGTATGTCTATGTATATGCAAAAATACATACTACAAAAGCATAGATTAGATATGTAGAATTTTTTTTTTCCCAACTACTATGAAATTAATGCCACAATGATTGCTTTGACAATGCATCTTAATCAAAGCATAGTTTGTGATACTACACCATTCAATAATGCATTTACTCTGCCCGCTCACATTTACTTTGCTTTGCTTACCCCCATTGCGTAGCAATGATAGGATACATTAAGCCTTGCATGAGCACAAACTTACTACCCAGCCCTCCTTGTCCCAAGGTTCCCAAGTCCTCTATGTATATTCAACTAGAATTTAATATTTCCTAATGTTCAACCTATTCTATTCCTTTTTTGGTCATTCATAGATATTGATTCATATACAAATGGATAGACATATATTTTTATATGTTTATGTATAATTGCCACTTTCAATGTATGGGTATATATGTATATTCATATATCCTGATGTACTTGAGCTTGTATGTATACCCATAGGCTGTATGGGCAGAGTCAAGTTGCACAACCTAATCAATTGCTGAATTTAAAAAAGGGTAAAAAATAGCAATGTAACTATTTGTACTATAGGGAGCATAGAGAGGGAAATATCCATGAAGCATCATAAAAATTACTTACAGCAAAGGATAGCTACAACAAGCACATTTGCATGTGAAAATGGTAATAGTGCTCCCTTGCAGCATGAATTTCCAATGGCAAATGGAAACTCTTGTATACAATCTCAGAGGAGCTCCCCTATTGCACGAACACATGAACAATACCTCAAAGAAATATTCAACAATAGCTATCATGCTATGGTAAAGCAATTTCAACATCGTATAGATGTGCTCTCCAACCTTTCTATTTGCCAAATATGTAGGGAAAGCTACATAGGGATGCACACTCAAATGTTAGGGTCAAAAGCCATATGTATAAGGTGTTATTCTAAAAAAGGTTCCCATCGGTTCAACTCTGCAAACAGAATGGATCCAGGCCTGCAACCATTATTACTCAAAAAGTTAACACAAGTTGAAGAGATGCTTATTGCTAGGGTGGCTCTAGTTTTATAGGTCACCCACACTAGAGGAGGCCAATTTAAATATAGTGGTCACATGATAAGCTTCCCTCAAGATATCTCAAGCATCACAAAACTTTTTCCGCATCGTCTATAAGACCTCGAGGTCGTTATTGTTCACAGGACCACTATTAGAGGTAGGAATTGTTAGAACTATAAAATTCTGAAAATTTTACAAGTTGTTCATACCCATGAGTTTCTG
Organism: Sequoia sempervirens; assembly: GCA_007258455.2. NCBI lineage: Eukaryota > Viridiplantae > Streptophyta > Pinopsida > Cupressales > Cupressaceae > Sequoia > Sequoia sempervirens. Next base: position 726,902,647 of record VDFB02270651.1, on the reverse strand, counting down.
AATGAGCCCTACCATAAGCATAAAAAGCCTCTCTTCATAACATTTTGCCCATATTTTTTCATAAAGTCCTATAGAATCCATCTAAGTCTAAATATCTCATAGTATAATTCCTATTAGCATGAGATGATCAAGGTCTCCCCGATCCATAGTGCTTTCTTTTACTGATTTATATTTGTTGTAGTCTATAGACAAGACTTCAGGGATGTCACATCGATCAGAATTCATATGAAAACACCCATCAGGAGGACATAATTCATTGTCTCGGTGATAGAAAGGGATCATATCGGCAAGAGAGTCATTATCAAAATGAAGTCATAGCAAAACCATATATGTCTTACCGATCGGTGCTCGAGCAAACATTTTGGCCAAACCAAAAGTATTCAGAGTGAGGTCTTACCGAACGCATTATGTCTCACTGACTAGCTCACAGAACGACGTATCAGCCAGACTAAAGGTTATCAGAATAAAGTCTCAGTGAATGCACCTAGTCTCGTCAACAAGGCATAAAGGGATTCAATCAAATGACTATCGGGGTAAAGTTATATAGTCCTGCCGACTCATATGTCATGCAAAAATATTGTTTCATTGGTGAGAAAGTGATTGTGTCTTAGTGACTAGAATGTATCACAGGGTATCTCGGTAAGACACAAGGTAACCTATGAGACATCTCCCTGACTAAGTATTGTCATAGCGATGCACATGATGAAAGGGTGACTACTGGTGAGACATTGGATGTCAGCACCTGAAGAGTAGAAGGTTCAATTCATTTGGCCTTATCTGTTACCCTGAAATGTTGTGAAAGCTTGGCAACCTTTCATGGTTCAAATCTGTGTTTTTGAAAGCAAACAAATTGGCGAATCTGCTGGGGAAAACTCAGAATCAAGGCCTTAATCATAGAGTCAGAAACCTTGTATAGACTCCACTGGGAATAAGAAATATCAAACACTTTCTCACTTTTAAGAAAGTGAGTGGTGACTCTGACAGAAACATTGCATTTGTTCAAACATAAATGGGAGAAGATCTCAATATAGGGGAGGTCATACTAGAGGTCCTGCTAGCAATAGTAAGTGGACACACAAGGATGATAAGGTTGATAAGGGTAAAATGATAAATGAGGACATGTGCATGGCAAAAAAGGACAAAACATCAAGACCGCATTGTGAGACATATGATCGTTATGATACATGGAGAGATAATTAAAGTGCAGAACTTTGTACCCTTGAAGAGCAAAGAAATCCATTTTATGATCCTAAAAAATAGGCCGATTTTAAAGCTGAAATCGAAGTTGAACGAATCAAATATCAACACGAATATGATCTAAAAATGGAGGGTAATCAAAATGGACCTATTGATCATGAAAATCCTCAAGAAAATTATGAATCTTTAACTCATGAAGAAGTAAAAGCACAGTTTGAGTTATAGAAAAAGGAGATAGAAGAACTAAAAGTTGGACAAGAGAAAACCCAATTGATACAAGCAATGAGAGACTTCAAAGTGCAAAAAGCCCAAATTACTGCTTAGATAGCTGGTTTCCCAAAGTATGTACCAACTCATAAGCAGGGTAATAATGGTGCAGGGCCTTTTGATCCATCAAAGGCTCCTCACAATCAGATAGGGAATCAATATAGATAGCCAAACCATCCACCGCATATTTCCTCACAATATACAAATATATAGCCACCTCATGGTCAACATTATGTGCCACATCATCATACACCATACAATAATCTGATGTACCAGTATCAGCATCCACCTAACCCTACCCCCCATCAATACACAACAATGATCAGAAAATTTGACTTGGTGGGGTTTCAATTATACCCTTACCCAATGGATGGTAGTTGGAGAAGTCTTGTTCCAAAGTTTACAGGGAGTAGTGCAATTTCTACTGAAGATCATTTAAGGAGTTTCAATTCTTTCATCCAATATTTGGATGTGCCATATGCATATTTACACATGAGGCTATTCATGATGTCACTTACTGAAGGAGCTAGGGATTGGTTCAATAGCCTACCATCAACTTCTATCAACTCTGTCCAAGAATTCCAGGATCGATTCCTTGAGCGATATGGGAATCTAAGTGCACCAGATGATGCTCTTCATGAATTAATGTGGATTCAAAAAGATCAGAATGACACAATTTATGATTTTAATCGAAGATTCAACAAATTGCAGACTAAAATACCCCTTGGATCAAAGTTGCCAGACTCTATAGCATTGAGTGTTTATTTGAATGCATTTGAACCAAAAATAGGGTATGAATTAAGGAATAGGTTCCCAAGAAATTTGGCTGAAGCCTAGAAGATAGCATTAACAATTGAAAACAATAGGAAAGCTACTAGGATAATCAGTAAGAGAGACAATCCTAGGGTTCCTCAGCAAATCAATAATTATTAGTACAAATAGGAGAGCACATACAGAAATGAGAGGCCTAGGTTGCAGGTATGTGCAGGATCATCATGGAAAAAATAGGCCCTTAAGTGGCAAAAAATTTAGAAAAATCAAAATTAGGCAACTTGACGTAAAAATTTGAATAAGTTATCTATATTATTTCAAAAATATGTAACAATAGAATCTGTAGAAAATTGAATGTAGTTTCTAAACTACTAGATTTTTTAAGAAAATAAAATCTATTTGGTGAAAATTTGAATGGAGTGGTACTTAAATTTAGGGAAAAAATAAGTAGGTGTTGCGACCACCCTAACCACAATAAAATGATAATATTTTTTATAAGATTTTATATATAAGTAGAGGACTCATGCCCTCATGTGATGCATATTTTTTTGTAATTTTTTCCACCTAAATAATTAATTATGAATTTTTATTACAACTTTTTAAAAAATATAAAAATTTGTATGTCTAACCACCTTAACTTGGTCAAAACTTCATGAAATTCAAATTTTATTTTTTTAATCCTATAGTATGCGAAGCATAGAATGTGACACATGTTTTGGATTAAAAAAATGTGATATCGTTTGAAAGTTATAGATGTTTTTTAGTTAGCCTATCAATCAGGACTTTAGTCATAATTTGAATAGAAAATGAATAATAATTATATATTAAATTCAAAGTAAAGCCTAATTTATATTGGTGGAAAGCTGAGAATCTCCTTTAAAAACCCTTTTCGTTTTAGCAATTTTGTGTAAAAAAATAGTTGTCAGCCACATACCCATCATATTGCCACTTTTTGGCCCATCATGATCCTGCACATAATGTTGCATGACATGCCCTATAATACAAATTGGAAGGATGGAAAACTTGTAACAGATAGGTCTAAAAACAAAGAAACTCCTAATCCATTAAGGAAGAGGGGAACCTATATGGTAAATAACAATTATTTTTGTGAAATTTGTGATAAGAAACATTCCCCAAATTATTGTGTTATAGCCCAAATAATGCAAGAAGATGGAATGTTGATGGCAAACAGTGGAGAAGATCACACAGTTTATTTGACTTCAAGTACTTTTCACCGTGTTGAGGAGAGGTACTCATCTTCAAAGGATAAAGGTTATGAGTACGATGTTTCAAATCAGAGGTACAATGTCCACATGGTTGAACAACAAGTTCTTTTTGAATATGAAGAAGATTATACAGAACCACATTCTGTTGAGATGCCTGCTCAGTACAGTATGAGGAAACTCACTGAAGAGGAGATAGAGAGGTTAACCATTGTTGTGGTTGAAGAAGCAAAGATAAAGTATTGGTTAAGAAATAAGGCAGTGAATGAGAAGGAAGGTGTCCCTAGGGGAATATTTGTAAAAGATCAAAAGGTGGCACAAGGAATGGTGAAGAAAGCAAAAAATAAACAACATGATAAAAATGAACAAAAGCTTGTCCAAAAGGAGGAAATTAAAGGGTTGTGCAAAGAAATACAAAAGATTGATCAAAAGGAAGAAAACAAAGGAGAAACATTGGAGCAGAGGAAAATGATTAAGGCAGAAGGCTCGTCTTTTGACTTCACTCAAGCTTTATCCCAGGTAAAAAATTTTGTTCCATTACTTGAGATGATGAAAATTAAGGAATATAAAGACAGTGTTGTTCAATTGATAACAAATTCTGAAAATAGGATGGCTATTAAAAAAATTAATAAGCAAGAGAAAGTAAGTATCCTAGAAGTGTGCCTCAATAATGCATTGTTAAATCCCCCACAAGTTGATCCTTTTTTCACTACATTACTCATAAATAAAAAATTGTTAAGGAATTGCATGATAGACTCTGGCGCTGCCATAAATATTATGCCAGTAGGAGTTATGAAGCAGCTTGGCATGTGGGTGGATGCTAATGGAGGAAAGTGCTATGCAATGGATAACAGACCTGTTCTTGTGGTAGGTATTATGAAATATGTTGAAGTCAAACTGGATACTTATCCACATGTGGCTTATAATATAGATATAATAGTAATTGATACCCCTCCTCAGTTTGGGATTCTTCTATCAAGACAGTGGACATCAGCAGTTGGGGGAAATGTTCAGTTTGATTTGTCTTATGCAACTATTCTAGTGAATGGTCAGGAAGTTAAGTTGTATAGGGAGCCAAGGATGAACCAAGTTGTTGACTGTGTACCTCAAGATCATATCAATTGTTTCTGTGATGTGGATCTTGGAAATTTCAAAATAGAACCACCCCAGCCAGAGTTAGTCAATACTGATCCAATTGAAAAGCATGTTGCACAAAACTATAGTGGTGTATGGAAAATGTACTTTGATGGAGCATGCAACTAGGAAGGTAATGGAGCAGGAATAATATTTGTTTCACCTGAGGGTAGTACATTTAAGTATTCATTTTTGCTAGCCTTTGAATGTACTAACAATGTGGCAGAGTATGAAGCCTTATTAACAGGCTTGAGTATAGTCGTGAAACATAAAATCAGGTTACTGGCTGTTATGGGGGATTATGAGTTAGTTGTTTCACAAGTTAAATCAAAGTATGCAACAAAACAAAAAAGATTGAAGCAATATAGGAATGTTGTATGGGACATAATAAATCTATTTGATGCATTTTCTATTGAATGGGTAGATTGGTCAAAGAACATAATGCTGGATTTTTTAGCAAATGTAGCTCTGAGAGGGGATGACATTACACTGGATGGGGTGTCACAGATTGAGTTCAAGATGAGGCCTGCTATGCCTAATAATATATATAGTTGGTAGGTTTTTAATGATGATGCTGACCTTTTGAAATTTCTTCACTGTATAGATCAATATGAAGCCCAATAAATTGATTTCAATGCCTTTGTTGAAGAAGTGGATGGGAAACAAACAGTATTTGGGAAGGAGATCTTACAACTTAAAACTAATAAGCTTCCTAGAGGACTAGTGGCATTGGAGAGAGTATATGATGGGAGTGATCGGTCCCTCGTGAAGCAGACACTAGTGAAGAAGGAGGATATTGAAGAAATAAACTTGGGGACTGAGGTGGCACCAAGAAGGGTGTACATAGGGAAGAAAATAAGCCCTACAATTAGAAAAATGTTGATAGCATTACTAAGAAAATATAAACATGTGTTTGCATGGTCTTATGAAGATCTAAAAGCATATAGAGAAGACTTGTTTCAGCATGAAATACCATTGAAGCCAGATGCAAAGCCATTTAGACAAAATAAAAGACCCATAAATCCAACATTGGAGCCAAAAATGAAAGAATAATTGGCAAAGCTCAGAGATGGGGGAATCATTAAACCAATCAGACACTCGACGTGGGTCTCAAACCTAGTCCCTGTGAGGAGAAAAAATAGAGATATCAGATTATGTGTGGACTTCAAGAATTTGAACATGGAATCCCTCAAAGGTAATTATCCTCTACCCAATATGGAGGCTAAATTACATAAGGTAACAGGGTACGAGCTGTTATCTATGATGGATGGGTTTTTAGGTTACAACTAGGTTAAAGTTAAAGAATCTAAACAGTACAAGACAACTTTTACAACTCTGTGGGGGGCATATGTATACATAAGAATGCCATTTGGTCTCACAAACGTAAGAGAAACCTTCCAAAGAGCTATGGACGTAGCATTTGCAGATTTGATCAATGCTATCATGGTGGTGTATCAGGATGAACTTACTGCTTATTCAAAGAAGGCTAAAGATCATGTAGAACATCTGGAAAAAATATTTATAAAGGCTTTAGAATATGGTATTAGCCTGAACCCTAAGAAATGTCATTTTGCAGTCACAGAAGGTAAGCTCTTGGGACATATTGTCTCAAATGAAGGGATTAGAGATCCTGAGAGGGTTGAGGCCATAGATAAAATTCCTATCCCTAAAACTGTTAAGGCTATCCAATCATTCTTTGGAAAGATCAATTTTGTTAGGAGATTTGTTTCTAATTTTTCTAAAATCATTAAATCCATATCAAAAATGTTAAGGAAAGGACAAAAGGTAGACTGGACTACATAAGCATTAGATGCCTTTTTATCAATCAAAAAAACTATCAAGGAGGCTCCTGTCCTTAAGTCCCCAGATTTTTTAAAACCCTTTCAAATATTTTCATTTGCTTCATTACACACCATAGCTACTATTATGTTACAGAAAAATGGGAAAGGTCATGAGTAGCCTATGTATTTTTTTAGTAAGTCATTGCAGGGATCAAAATTGAAGAATGATATAATGGAAAAACAAGCATTTGCATTGGAGAAAGCTACAAAGGCTTTCAAGCCATATTTTGTTGGAGCAAAGGTGATTGCCTATGTCCCTCATGCAGCTGTTAAGAATATTCTGACACAGTTTGAGGTAATAGGAAAAAGATGCAGATAGATTAATAAAATCCAAGAGTTTTATATGGAGATACAAATCACTAAACTAGTGAGAGGTCAGGGTTTGGCTAGGTTAATGGCAGAAGCGAATATTGAAGCAAATCAAATTTGCAATTTAGAAGAGGAAGGGAATGCAATTGCGAGCATTGATCATACTCCTTGGTATACAGATATCATGCATTACCTTAAATACATGAAGTGCCTAGAAGGATTGAGTGACAGCCAGAAAAGAACTTTGAAGCTACAAGCATCTAAGTATGTATTCATGGAAGGTGATTTATTATGGAAGAACAGGGATGAGATATTGTTGTTATGTCTGGATGAGTCACAAGCTAAGCATGTTTTAAGTGAAATGCATGAAGGGGTCTGTGGAGGCCATTATTCTATAAAGACAACTGCACATAAAATTCTCAGGGCAGGTTACTATTGGCCAAAAGTTTTTAATGACTCCTTTTCATATGTAAGAAAATGTGAAGCCTGTCAGAAATTCTCTGGGAAAATGAAGTATCAGGAGCTTTACCACTTCGACCCTTGCAGGTTGATACCCCTTTTCATCAGTGGGGAATTGATTTCATCGGGGAGATACAAGAGAAATCAAGTGGAGGACATAAGTGGATACTTGTAGCTACTGATTACTTTACTAAATGGGTAGAAGCAGTCCCAACCAGGTAGGTGACAAGTAAATTTGTGACAAATTTTTTAATGGATAACATCATTACCAATTTTGGTACACCACTAAGACTGATTACTGATAATGGGATGTGTTTCAGATCTGATGAATTTAAAAAAAATTGTAGCATATATGGCATTGCCATTTCTTATGCAGCTCCTTACTATCCACAAGCTAATGGTCAAGTAGAGTTACTTAAGCAATAAGAGTCTTCTTAAAATCATAAGGAGAATGTTAGGTTAGAATAAGAAGGCTTGGGATTCAAAACTAAAATTAGGAGTTTGGGCTGATAGGATCATTGTAAAAAAGGAAATTGGAATATCCCCATTTGAATTGGTGTATGGAACACAAGCCAGGATGCCTTTACAGAATTTGTTACTAGTCTACAAGTTTATTCTTTAGGAGGATATAGATATTCCAGAACCTATGGAGGAGAGAATGGAACAACTGGCTGAACTTGATGAGATAAGAAGAGTAGCTCACAATTAGAACATAAAGTTGCAGGCACAGATGAAGTATGTGTTTGATAAAAAAGCAAAAGATAGAAAATTCGAGGAGAATGATCTAGTAATAATGTAGAACGCAAGGTGTCAGGAGAAGGGAAAGCATGGGAAATTTGAAGCCTTATGGCTGGGACCTTTTGTGATCGTTGGTAAGAAAGGCGAAGATTCATATTATCTACAAAACATGACTGGTGAAGATCAGGAGTTTCCTGTACATGGGAAATTCTTGAAACATTTTTTCTCTTGAGCAACACAGAGGATTAAAGGTTGCGAGTGCATGGAAAACTCTTGATAGTCCTCTCAAAATTTTCTTTTCCATGCATAGTAGTGTAGGGTCATATTCATTTCCATTTCCATTCATTCCATCTTGCTCATATAACCCATTACATTGAGTTTGGTCTACTCACCTAGAAATCTGGATCCTTGCAATGATGTCACAACCATTCATCCCCAGATGGAGCCACTATTAGAACTGTAAAATTCTAAAAAATTTACAAGTTGTTCATACCCATGATTTTTTGAATGAGTCCTACCATAAGCACAAAAAGCCCCTCTTCATAACATTTTTCCGATAATTTTTCATAAAGTCCTATAGAATCCATCTAAGTCTAAATATCTCATAGTATAATTCTGATTGGCATGAGATGATCAAGGTCTCCTCGATCCATAGTGCTTTATTTTACTGATCTATATTTGTTAAAGTCTATCAGCAAGACTTCAAGGATGTCACACCGATCATAATTCATATGCAAACACCCATCGCTAGGACATAATTCATGGTCTCAGCGATAGAAAGGGATCATATTGGCAAGAGAGTCATCGTCAGAATGAAGTCATAGTGAAACCATATATGTCTTACCGACTGGCGCATGAGGATTTAACATTTTGGCCATACCAAAAGTCTTTGGAGTAGGGTCTTGCCGAGCGCTTCATGTCTTACCAACCGGTGACAAAAAGAACATATCGGTGAGAAATATTTCATCGGGATGAGTCATAGCGAAATCATATTGTCTTACCGATCAGTGCCTAAGCAAACGTTTCTGCCAAACCAAAAGTCTTCGGAGTGAGGTCTTACTGAATGCATTATGTCTCACCAACTAGCGCACATAACGATGTATCAACTAGACTAAAGGTTATCAGAATAAAGTCTCAGTGATGCACCCGGTCTTGCCAACAAAGCATAAAGGGATTCAATCAAATGACTATCGAGGTAAAGTTATATATTCTTGCTGACTCATATGTCATGTTGAAATATTGTTTCATCAGTGAGAAAGTGATTGTGTCTCAGCGACCAAAATGTATCACAGGGTATCTCGGTAAGACACAAGGTAACCTATGAGACATCTCCTCGACTCAGTATTGTCATAGCAACGCACATGATGAAAGGGTGACTGTCGGTGAGACATTGTATGTTGGTATGACTATAGGATATCTCGACGAGTGTTTGGCGAATGTTAGTAGAAGCTCGAATACAACTAATCATCAACATTTGATTATGAAAAAGATGTCTTTTCAAATAATGATGTATAAATGCTCATTTTCGATTATAAAAATAGAATAAGACAAATAATAGAATAAGAAGATAGGATAGGAAAAGAATTTTCACAGAACAAAGACTATGATGTATGATTTCAAAATGGAGATATTAATGAGAATCAGTTGATGTGGCAACATATTTTTGGTGTCAATTGTCTATTATTTTCATTGAAAGTATTACTAAATTTGTCTCCAAGATTGAAGCTTTCTGGTTACTTAAATTGATATAACAAGTTTGTATTCAGTTTATCAGTGCACATTTGCTATATCTATGTGGTTGATTGATCAGTTCTTTCAAGAAAAGATTAAATCCTTTTAATTGATCATAGCAATTAGGGAAATTCATCTAGATCATTAAGAAGAGCTTGGTAGTCACAGTCTTGCATGTTTATACAAGTTATAAATAGAAACATATGCCAAACAATTTAAGTGTTTTCCAGAAAGAAGTTGCCCATTTATATTTCATTTGAATCTGCATACCCAATAAGGCACTAGTCTCTACATTTTTCACCATTTAGTTTCATTCATATTTTTCACATCTATTAACTGAAAATATTAGGTTTTTAGTTTTTATATTGCTATACAATTTATACCAAATCATATTTCATTTGACCACTCCCACTTACCATTGTGGGAAAAACACTTCAAGAGAGATAAGAAAAATTTAAGTCTGCTCCACTCATATAGGTACACCCGCCTAGGTCTAGCAACACCTGAAGAGTAGAAGGTTCAATTCATTTGGCCTTGTCTGTTACCTTGAAACATTATGAAAGCTTGGTAACCTTTCATGGTTCAAACCTACATTTTTGAGAGCTAACAGGAATTATGATTGTTATGTTAATAAACATCATGTCATGGATGCATTGAAATACAAAATCCAATATGACAAATACTACAATGATGTTGAGATTGATATTAATGATCTTAATATGCTACCTGATGTTGTTGATGTGTCAAATTTGTTGCATACAATAGAGCAAGTTTCAGGTGAAGACCTAATGCCATCAACCAGCTCAACAAATGATGGACAAGAAGAAAATGGCTCTTCAAACTTTTCATCATTTATTCCTTGCTTACCAAATGGTAGACAAGAGCTATAAGAAATAAAAGACGTCTTGCAAATTGGAAAAAAAGACCAGAATATCTTATGTTGGCCTAAAGTTAGCTCTTCTCTTGTTAATGAATACAATACTAAAGGTTTATTTTCAATGGCCTTTCCAACATTGTTCCCCATTGGAGTAGTGCTTCCCCTCCAACTGAAAAATATTAAAATTCACTTGCATGAATATTCCCTCCACCTAATGAAATATTTTGACCACAAGTTTGGAAACCATGTTAGGCTTAGATATTTCTTTACAACTTGATTATGAGACATTGTAGCCAACAAACTATCTCTTTTTTTGTTAGAGTGGATGTGGAGGATAGAATCCCTAGGTCGTTGACTATTTTGAGGCAACAACTTCAAGCTGCTCCCGACCTCCAACTAGCCAATCAATTGATGTGATTTTGAGTGTCGTTGTGTAGGACCCGCTCTTTCTAAAGCTCTTGACAGGCCCAACTAACCACTATGATTGAACAACTTGGTACACCTACCCTTTTTTTCACTTTGAGTTGTTCAGACACAAAATGGGATGACCTAAAAAATGTTTTCTCTATTGCATCTCGTTTAGTGATGGAGCCTTCAACAAATACACTAATAGATAGTGTTGTTCAGAATCCACATATAGCATCTTTATATTTGCATCATAGATTCTCATTTTTTTGTGAAGAGGTGATCGAAAAGCTTTTGCATGCAAAAGATTATTTGTATAGATATTAATGGCAACATCATGGCTCTGCACATGTGCATGGTTTTGTATGGCTTTCAAAAGCTCCTAACATGGATACTCTTGATTGGTCCAATGAACATGATCTTACCATAGCAAGGTACTTTTTTGATAGATATGTTTTAGCTTGGAATCCACCTTGCCTTGCACAAAGATTGCTTAGAACATATCATTGCTCTAAAGAAAACCTGTGCTTACTTACCACGGCCAAATCCTGAACAATGATTCAATCATAGATTATGAAGAGTTGCTAAACACAGTTCAAAGGAACACAAAATGCTCTGAATATACTTGTTTAAGAAGAGAAGGAGAGCAATTGCAATTTTGGTATAAAGCACCATGGCAACAATAGCTTACTTCTACATTGAAATCTAATGCCGACTCTAACAAATCCTACAAACCAACAAGAAATGATAATCACTTAAATATTCATAGCCCAAGTATGTTCGCAATTTGGCGTACCATTGTTGATTGTCAACCAGTTGTTTCTAAGAATTTTTTTTTAAATTATATTTCTAAATATGCAGCTAAATTTGAGAAAAAAATAGAAAATTATCTAGATACATTGAAAAGAGTTGCAAATACAAATATAGTTAAGGATAGAGCACTAGTTGCATACCAAAAATTCATGATGAATATGCTTGTGGAGCGTGATATCTCTACACAAGAGACGTGTCATATGTTACAAAAATTGCCTCTTCTTACTTCAAGTTGATGATATGTTCGGTTGAATGTTTGCAAAAAGACATGGTTTCATATAAACAAAGATGATAGTGATGAGGAGTTTCCAAAAAACTATATTTATTTCTATATGCAAAGGCCTCAAGAGCTAGCTGCCTTATCCCTTATTAACTCGGTCCACCTATATACACACTTGCAACAACACAAAAAGGATAAATGGAAATGAAGGCTCTAGCTTGCAATTGTCCTTGTTTACCCATTATTCAAGACTACTCCTGTTGAAGATACAAAGATATTTGAGACATTTTGTTGGACTGAACTTATGTTATGCAAACCTTTCCGACACATACAAAAAAATATAGGTCTTCAGAGAGAACAGATAATAGAAAATTGTAATTTTTTTAAAATGGTTGGTTATCATCCTTGGCATGTTAATAGAGTTCTAGTTACATCCACAATTGAAGAGCAGGATGATAGTGATACTGATGATTTGAACCATCATCCTTCTATGGATGAATATGAATGGAAATTTTTCTCTTGGCTTGGTGCTACTACTAACTTTACTATAAGTCAACTTCAACTATTGTGTAGGCAAGATTTTGATATGAACCATCCATGGAATGCAAACCATGTTCCTGAAGAACTCCATAATATTTCTTTGCAGCTCATCTCATCAGCGAAGGCACAACGTGATTAAGCCATGGTTGAATTCTTGTATATAGATATGTCAACCCATCAACTTTCACCGAAGCAGCAATTGACCCTTTAAATAATCCAAACCCACCATATGCAACCTTCACCCCAAGCCCCTTTCTACATGATTATTCAAGGGATAGCTGGCACTGGAAAATCCTTCCTCATAAATTGTATTCGACAACAAATGAACACCTCTTTTGCTAGGCCCAATAGCTGCTTGCTCACATTGGCTCCTATAGGTGTCGCTGTGTACAACATATGTGCCTCTACAATCCATACAACACTTCGGATTTCCATAAAGGATATCACTCCTTTCCAAGGGAAACAATTGACATTATTGCAAGAACAATTTAATTATATTGAGTACATATTGATCGATTAAATGAGTTTTCTAGGCCCAAAATTGCTATTGAAAATAGATAGCCAATTACGCCAAGCGTTCCCAGAGAAGAAGATAGAGCCATTTGGCGGTGTTTCTATGATCCTTGTTGGCGATCTTGATCAGTCACCACCTGTCATGGATACACCTATTTATGCTTCATCCTCATCGGTTGTAGCTTTGTGGCACACTTTCATGGTCTCAATAACCCTGGACACTATATTTCACCAAAAAGGAGATAGCCCTTTGCAACGAAAGTTTCAAAAAATGCTTCTTCATATAAGAAACTTTGAGGTTTTCCACAATGATTGGGAAGAGTTTATGAAACAAACAAATAAAAATCTCTCAGCCATAGAAAGACAACAATTTGATGTTGCTACACATTTGGTTGAGACAAATGACTTGGTTGCATTCCACAACAAAAAAATGATCAAACAGTTAAATCTACCAATAGCCATTAGCATTGCTCGGATGGCTCAACAATAGGTATCTGATCATGGAGATGATGACTAGCTTCTCGTAGAATTGCTCCTTTGTGTTGGTGAATAGTTGATGCTAACAAAAAAATTGTGGATTCAAGTTGGCCTCATTAATGGATCCCTTGGTGTTGTTAAAGCTATTGTCTACAATCTAGATTCTAAACTGTCAAACCCACCTGACTACATTGTTGTTCACTTCCAAAATTACATAGGCCCACCATGGGACCCAGAACATCCAAGAGACATCCACATCCTAGCTATAAGTCGGGGGATTCAAACAAAAATTCCACTCACTATGGCATGGGGAATCACAATACATAAAGCATAGGGCTTAACATTGGATAGAGCAACAATAAACATAGGTACCAAAGAGAGGAAAGGGTTGAATTTTATAGCTATTTCACATGTAAAATTAATTGAAAGACTTCGTATTGATCCACCTTTCGCATTTGAGAGATACACTAGGCTTGGCACCAACAAGTACACTACTCATCGCCATAGTGAAGAACCACGCCTTGAGAAATTGCAGGCCTTGCCAAGTGCTTCTGGTTCCAGCCGATAGGACGACAAACAAAAAGGGCTCCAAGATAGTTATCTAGCATCAACCTTGGTTTGTGTGCCCTCGCCTCCTCAAACCTTTTCTAAGTTGTATCTTTAAAAACCATACCAAGTAATAATTTGTGTAAAATGGGTATAGTGCCAAAGATGCCCAAAGATACCACACACAAATAACTAGATGCCACAACTTGTACAAGCCAATTCCATGTTTTCATGATTCTATTGTATTAAATTGCCGACTTCTTCATCTAAGATTTCGTTTAGCGATGCTTTTACTATATGGCATTCAAACCAATACACTTTTTTGTATATTCCATTTGGCCATATTTGTTTAAGTTTTTTAAAATTTCATGAAGTCAACTATTTATTGGCATACCTACAATTCTCTTACAACTAATTTTAACATACAATGGTGTAAACATACAATTATAGTTGTTACACATTAATAGATATGCAAATACAAAGAACTCCAGCTGTCTAAAATGCACAGAGATTGGAACCAACAATAACTAGAAAACAAAATTTCTATAAGTAAATAGCATCTTTGCAACATTCCAATATATAAACCTTTATATGCACATGTTGTAGATGCATTCTCAAAAAAAATTGTCTTCCATTTGATTAAGAAGTTTGAAGTCCTCCAACGATGTTGTGTTTTCTATTATGACAACCTTTATATGTCGACTTCTCACATTCCTCCTCTGTATTTTCCTTCCACAAATTTAAATGTTTTCTTGTTATCTTTTCTATTAGCTTTATTTGATTCAAATTTCTACAAATGTTTGCTTGCAAAATTCTTTTCCTGTCATTTCCCTGTTTCACTTTTCCTATACATGACATTCATAAATATATAGCGTTGTGTACATAGATTTTCTTTTCCATGATACATGATAAAATTCCATGTTATTTTTCTTGGCTTCCTCAAGCATTTCCACAACAACCATGGAGTTTATTGCCTTCATGGATTCCTCATTGTGCCCTGCTCAACAGACACAAAATTGTAGGTGTTTTCTCATATGCTAGTTGATAATATTCATTGTTCTACTATAACGATATCAACTGTTTTGGTTGCCTAGTGAAATGACAAACTCTAGTGTTTGTTTCATAGCAGGCCTGTTAAAGAAATTGATATGCACCTCCCTTGCATGCCGGTTTGGAGAGCTCCACAACTGCTCCCATCTGTAGCCTATGACACCTGCGCTACTGTTCTTGCGGTGGGCCATTCCACAATGCCTTTTCCCCATTCCTTTCTTACCTAATTTCACACATGTATTTTGATATAACAATACAAAATGTTGCTTTGTAGTTGTATGATGTTGTGCTTAATACAAAGATAGATCAACAGGAAAAAATGCTGCCCATGTATTCTACAATTGGTGCCAGAAAGATGCCCATAGCTCTAATTGTAAAGGTTTTTTTAACATATTTATATTTTCCTCTTTTATACAATCAATTTCCCCCTCCCTTCATGGCTACATACCCTCTATATATTTGTTTCTTTATATAAACAATCATGCACATATTTATACATGTACTTGACTACAATAGTTATTCTCTTTCTATTATATCTTAAAGCCCATGTTAAACATATTAATACAAGATAAGCAATTTTCATAAGAATTGAGCTGTGAATTAAAAATTCAACTTATACTCTTTTCTAGTCAACCTAAACAAATAAATAAAATTTTATTTGCATGGAATGGTGACACATATATATGCTCTATGCATCTTTGGTGCTATACGCGTTTTGTACAATTAGCCCCTTCAAATCCCTCTAATTGATTTCACTTCAAATCCTTACAAAGAGGACACTGTAGATTCTGAATGGCTACGTAATTTATTCTTCCCTTTGCCAACATATATTTGCACATTCATTGAGCTGCCATGGTTTTCATTTTGCTTTGATGCCCACCTTGTTTGTTGTGTGTTAACAAATAGAGGAATTGTATAGCAACAACTGCATTATCTGCCACTGAGTATTATAGAAAAATGGGGAAATTGTAACAGAATTATTAGTAAAACATACATACATATATTTATCCATACATACATATCTATACATGTGCAAGTAGAAATGCATTGATCTTTTCAAATACTTCAAAATATATTTTCCTTAACCATTCTATCTATGTGTTGTGATGATATGCATTTCCCTTCATTGCACTTGTTTTTCTTATTCTAATACCACTTTTACAATTTATCTATTACTCTATAGTATTTAGTACGATGCAACACACATGGAATTTTTAATGAGGTTTGTGGTGTTATACTCTTTTTTACATGGGTGTTTTGAATAGATGATTAATTTATTGGCAATGTCTTCTTGTTATATCTTTTTCAATAGGGCTTCCATCAGCGTAACCATGAACATGATTTACTATGTAATAGCTCTTTGATAATTCCTACTTTTAGACAAATAGACAGGACTTGTCCAGGGCTTTTCCTGATAGCCTAGAGCTTACCTCTTAAACAAAGGATCTGCCTAAATCTTCCTCATTGGTCAATAGACATAGATAACTAGAACCATAAACCAACGACAAACAAATTTCTAACCCTTAACATATTTTCTATTGAAGGAAAGGACATTTAATTGCAATTCCTCCACCCATACAAAATGATAATCTCTTTCAAATTTCCACAATGGGTATAACAACAAAGATACAAACATTTTACAAGAACACATAGACAATAAATTAACCATCTATGCAAACTACTCATCTAGCTTGATGTACACTATACACACACACACACACACACACACACACACACACACATATATATATATGCATGTATACATATATATGCATGTATACGTATACTAGATTATATGTATATTTGCATGGCTACATACATGTATATGTATACTGGGTACTTTGCATTAATGATTAATTTATTGTTCATGCCTTTCAGTATCTTCTTATTGTTCCTTTTGATAGTAGGTTTGAGGGTTTTAACACTCATGTGTTGCAAAATCTGTGAGGAAGTATCTTGATTAAATTGCATTGTCGAAAGACTCATTGAATATGTTGAACTTTAGATCTTTACCTGATACACTGTTTGTTTGAAGTTTCTATTTGCTAAGAGTAGAACTCTGACAATGCAACTGAATAAACCTATTTTCTTGCATATTTTGCACCACATACTCATAATACAAGAATGCCTATTCTCACAATGCAACTGAATTAAAAATATTTTCTTGTATATTCTGGTGTATACTTTCCCACATTGCTACATTCTTTCCTCTATGCATCTTTCGAGCGATGTAATTCATTTAAGTGGAAATCCTTAGAAATTGGTTGTTGTACATTGTTAATTGCTATATAAGTTATTCTTCTCTTTGCATATATAAATTTGCACATTGATTGAACTGCTTCTTTGTACCATCCTAACAAATAGAGTAATTGTATATGCTAAGTGTTTGCTTGCCCAAGCCCTAATGCATTCTGATGTGGTTGTACTATGGCGGTGGATGAAGCAAATGTGGTTGGTTGAAGTAAATGCAATATTGAATGTAGCAGTGTGGGAAAGTGTATTTTGATTAAGTTGCATTACATGTATATATATCTATACATGCATATATATATATAGATGCATATATATATAGATGTATACATGCATATATATATATATATATATATATATATATATATATATATATATATGAGAGAGGAGGAGAGAGAGGAATGAAGGGAGGCATTGCTTAATGACATGGGCTCCTCGCTTCCCTTTGCAGGGGTTGGAGGCTATTCAAACTATTGGGTTGTGCAATCAATAAGCCATTTTTCTTGGGTATTTTGCATAAATGATTAATTTATTGTTTATATCTTTCATTCTGTGCTTATTGTTCATTTTCATAGCAGGTTTCAGGGTTTGAACACTAATGTGTTGCATAAGTTCCAAATTGTTCAATGCTCTAACAACTCAATCCAATCCTCCTTCAAGTTCTCAAGCATAACCAATAGTACATGTAAGTGAAAAACTTATCCTTAATCAATAAATAGATCTCGTGACCGCCTTCCAAATATTATTCGTCATTTCTACTTTCTAATTGTGTTTATTGACTTTTTCTATATATTTACTAATCTTTGATCCTCCCTCACTCATCTTCTTTCCCCGTCCATTGACATACCTTTCTCTTCTATTTGCAGGTGTTAGGCTAAAGCATAGATGACAATTCCAAAAGATGGAACTCCACAAAATTTCCAGTGGGAATTTCATATTGCTTTTGCTCGGGGGTTTGGCTAGTGTCCTCGGGGCTCCATGATGCCAATATGGAAGGGTGGATAATGAGCATGGGCTTTTTTTTTTTCCTTTTCATTCCATATATCTTTTCTCACATAGATACATGTATAGAAAACATGGTTTGCAACAACATGTTTCATACATACTACCAAGTGGTCACATCCTTAGCTTATGTGCTATTTGTTTGAAGTTTCTATTTGTTGAGAAGCCAACATTTAATCGTGTAGTATGTGCAACATATGTAAAGTTCCAAAATGGCTCTTTTCATAATGTAACTGAATCAATATATTGTCTTGGATATTTTGTACTGAACTTTCCCCTTCTGCAACATTATCTATTTTGACTCTCCAATTGCACTATGTAATCATTCATTTAAAAGTG
Source organism: Sequoia sempervirens (assembly GCA_007258455.2). Taxonomy (NCBI): domain Eukaryota; kingdom Viridiplantae; phylum Streptophyta; class Pinopsida; order Cupressales; family Cupressaceae; genus Sequoia; species Sequoia sempervirens. The sequence goes on along the minus strand of VDFB02270651.1, from coordinate 726,883,945 downwards.
GATTTTTCTATTCTCAATTACATTGTAATCCATAATACTTGTGCTCTATGAAAATGTTTACTATGGATTCCGGCTCATCTGTGATTTAGCTATAATTTTTAACTATTCTTTTAGGAGTTGTTTTACAATTTCCCTATTTTGTCTATAATATTTAGTGACAAATAATCTAGGTCGAATCTTCAATTGGGAAACCAATTGTTAGATACAAATTGGTGTCACACCTTGTCTAGATAGCAATAGAATTACAAGTGGAAATGCCTATGGCTAATTTCCATCTCTTGTCAAAAAACACATTCATACTAAAACTTTAATTTTCAAAACTATAGAAATATACTAATTATAAAAAGTACTCAATATTGAATGTCTTCCTTTCATGCAAAAAATGTGTACTTTTTTTGTCCAATTTTAAAAAATACACACATGCATGATGACCCTCACAAAAAACTTCCATTAATTTCAAAATTAAATGATTAATTGATTCAATAGGCTACACAAAAAGTGACAATATACATGTGCATCTGTTGCCATTAAATATAAAATTTTAATATTCTTGCTAGAAGAAACAATTATTTTAAATTTATTATTTAATTTAATTTTTAAGTTCCCACTTTTAAACAAATTTAAAAATTGATTTGCAAATTTTCTAATAGTATTAAATAAAATTTATACAAAATGTTCTTCGTGATTACTTGATTCATACAGTCTAACTCATTCATTTCATTCACAGTCACCTTTCCATGCAAATAAAAAGCTTCAACCCTCCTCACCACAAACGTTCCCCGCCACGGTAGGCCCCTATCGGCTGATTGTCGCATGCCTATGCATCCTAATCGGCTAGTAAATTTATAATAAACAAATGTCTACATATATTGTAATAAATTGATATTTCCACAATCTCTCTAAATAAATATAATATATTTATAAAAAAATTACATTTAAATTTTTACACCAACTTTTCAAATGATATTCACTAAACCATTTTTTAAAAATAATTAAACTCCACTTACATCAATAGAGAAACATTTGATAAGAATCTATTCAACACATGTCCATACATGGAACATCAATAAATCGTAAAGGCTAACTAAAGTTGGTCTAAAAGATTTTGTCTCTTACGAGTTAAAAGAAAATTGATCCTTTTAAATGTTGTGAATGGCATTTCAAAATTTTTAGAGCCAATATTTTTAAATTGCTTTAATGGAAATGGGTTGTTGAGGGGGAGAAAAAATGTAAATCAATCACAGTCAGTAAAGATTGTCAAATTTTGGTCATTCTGCAAAAGATTTTAAAAGGGGAATCAAGCATTTTGCAGTGTTATTTATATGTGATGAAATATTGTGTTTGGGATTAAACAGCTTGGAAAAGGTACTGTATTGAACTTTTATTAAACATTTGATATAGTAGATTAGTTCATATAATGATACATTTAAGGTCAATATTGTCCAGCTGTTGTATATTCTGTATTCATAACAGTTGAATAAAACTGGCACCACTATTATGCTAAAAATTACTTTTCTCTTATGTTCATTGGGTCAATTTTATAGATAATTTTTATTCTAGAATATTTTAAAATTTGTTTCATGCCTACATGATGTAGGAGGCATAATTTCCCAAGTACATTCTTTTCTCGACAAGATTTTTAAAGTTCAAGATGTTTATAACGGGTTTGTTCTAGCAATGGGTTGTTTTGATAAATTTTGAAGTTCCACCTAATTCACGCCCCAACATTCTTCTTTCTTTTCTTTTTTACATTTTGGAACTATATCCTTATGTAAGTTTGTATAAGGAGTGTGAATTTGGTTTGTAGTTCATTCTATATATAGAGGAAAGGGGATAGTTGATATGTTAATTTTGGTTGAATGCAAAATTGTCAAAATTTTCAGTTTGTTATATTTAGCAATTTTGATTGTTCTAGATAGTTTTTTATTTGATGATTTTTTTGGTGTATTTTAATTATGTGAGATACAAGGTGAGTAATATAATTTATTTTAAATGAATTATTCTTATGTATTTTTGTTGAATTGTTGAAGAACCATGTAGAGATTTTGGTGTTTTATTTTTAAAATTATGGTAACATTATTTGATTGCAATTTAAATTCATCATTTGTTATTAGAGAAAGTTCAATGTTGGGTTGAGATTCAAGGTCAAGAAATTATGCACGATAGGGAGACCATGCACAATGTAAGTAATATACAAATCTCTATAAAGATAGGTGGGAAGGAATTAACCAAATCTATTAATGTACCAAGATAGAGATAAAGACTAAGCATGACTCAAAAAGAGAAAAAAGAGGACAAAGCATAGAGAAGTATCATTCAACATCTATTTAGAAAGGAGAAAGAGAAAGTATAACCAATATTAATAGAATAAATGACTATAAGGGCATTAGAAAGAAATTAAATCATGGAGAAAGATCAAGTTCAAAAATATGGCGCTTGTCTAAAAACTAGAGGAGTTGATATACATGGATCAAATAAGATGGATTTTTTCTTGAATGTAAAAGGTATAAAAATGGAGTAAAATGAAAGTAGAATTTGTATCCACATGATTAAATGATTTACACAATATGATGTGGATCACGAGAAGGAAAGAGAAAGGAAGGGAAAAAGGTTAGGATCAAGACATGGAGCAAATGGAGAAGTTGAGGGAAAAGTTTCTTCTTATAAATTATGTAAAAGCCTTCTACAAAAATATAAAAACTTAACGCAAAACAAGTGCAACACAATATAATTTGCATGTCTACAAAGAATCTAATTTAACAATATTTTCATTCAAGTGAACCAAGATGATACAGACAAGTAGATGGTTGCAATGTACATAAGTGGTTTAAACATCCCTATTCAAGATTAATTAAGAGTGCATAGGATTCATAATTTGGATGATGCCTTATCAACTAGCTTTGAAAAAGAAAAGAAAATAGATAAAATCCTTGGAGGCATAATTAGGGGTGCTAAAAGGGTCATCATCTCCTTCTAGGGGATGAGGTTGTTTTAATCTCATAAGGGGAGAGTCATCCTATGAAGGGGAGAAAAAATAAAATTATAGACAAGGGTTTCAAAATCAACAATTTAGATTTCAAAGAGCTAATGCCTATTGTAGTGGTAGATATTGGGATGCCCCACATAAACCTTATTTTCACTTGAAATATGGAGAATAAGGGTACAAAGGATTTGAGTGGATACACTATTATACATAAGAAAAAAGGTAACCTATGTTTGAACACGAGTACACTTGATTGAAGGTGAAACTTAAGAAAAAAATAGATAGAAGTTGTAATAGATGAATTTATGATACCTAGGATGAGAATAAAATTTATTTGTCCAAGGAAAGAACATGTTCTAGCTAAAGATAGTGACAAATCATGACTATGTACAAAAAAATTGTGGACTAGGTTCTCTTCAAGTAGAAAGGAAAGAAAACTTATTATTGATAGTGGAAGTTGTACAAAAATTGTTTGCAATGAAATGGTATAGAAAATATGTTTGTAATTTAAGAATCATCCTTATCCTTATTGTTTTTTATTTTTTTAAGAAAGGAAATGAAGTTTATATTATTTTTTATTATTAGAAAATGGGTTTTGAAGGGTGCTTAAAACCCTGTATAAAATAGAAGGCAACATGAAATATAAGACAATAAAGTTGCCCCAAAAAATAAAATGTTGATTAAACCACAATTAGTTGACCATAATAAAAAAAGAAGAAAACAAAAAAGGAATGGAATAGCAACTAAAGAAGATCTTTTAAAATCATTGTAACCTCCAAATATTTGGTGATGACCTTTATGTGGATCTCCATGACCTCTTTAACATCCTGCATTGAGACCACAATTCCTTTCTTGGTTTTGCTATGAGTACGCACACTCAGCCCAACCCTAGGATCAATAACCTATTTCTCCTTTCCAATATCCTCACCCACAACATGCCCCCCCTATTTATGAAGAAGAAGCTTACCAGTATAGTCCTTATATTTTTCGTTTAAGAGCACCAGTCCCTCCCCCGTGATCTCAAGAGAATCCATACTGAGATTGACCAAAGTATTGAGATCCTTACAAACTTTCAAGAAGTTCTTCTTGAGGGCTACAATTCAAGGGTCATGATTCATTTTAAGCTTAGTAAAGTCCTCTGCCATTTGGTTAAGAGTGGCATTCATGGTCTTAACCATATTAAAGACCGAGTTCATCTCCTTATTGCTTCTCAAGGTAGAGATGTTGCGCTGAGTAATAGTGTCACACTTAACATTGCCCTGTGCCTTTTTCACGTTGAGTCTTGGAGATCTCCTTACTGGTACTACAGAAGTGATTGGCTTGCTCATCTTCGTTGCCTAGCAGCTTCTTAGACTCATAATGGAACACTCCTTGCTCTCTACACAAATTTAGATAATGCTATAGACTGATTGTAATGGTGAAAATGGAAATCACTCCATCTGTATTTATCAAGAAAGTTTGATAGTGCTTGATAATCAATTTTGGGTCACACACTGAAGGAAGCAATTAATCACTAGCATCAATTTCATCACCATTAGTCACCCAAGTACTTCGAGATTTGTGTATCATTCCTCATAATAGTTGGAAATTAATTTTTCACATGCACCAAGACCCAATTGATTGCTCATGAGGAGTGCGCGCCTTTAATGCTTGTTGGTTGTAGAGAAAAATAGCTAACACATGCATGTTTTTGGTGTTTTGAAGGTTGTCCATCGATTTTAGAATGAGATGGAAGATCGAGTGGCCAAGATGTGGTCAAATAGGGTTTGAAATCCCAAGACCACAACTTTTCATCCTCTAGCCAATAAGAGAACACTGACTGCGAGCCACACCATTCATTCCACAGGCTCCACCACACTCTATATAGTGGTTAGGAAATTCCACGCATCATCCTTTCGCGTACCTCACAAGCTGTCTGGTGGGCATTAATTTAATGATGCAAGGTGTGCAATGAACAACTTAGATTAATTTATGCTTTTGCATCACAACCATCAATCTTCCCATTATCAGTCATCGAACGCTCGTACAAGGGTCGGGCCCCACATGGAAAGGACACACGTCATGATATCGTGAACCTCACATTCCTTGTGATGGCTATCCATAAATTCTCGTGAGGTGTGCGATGGGCAGCAAAGATTAAATCTTCAAATCTGACGAGCCATGTTCCTGCACATGTTAAAATTTTGCACATGATAATGTGTGGGGTGATCGTCTTCTCAAGGCTAAAGGGGATGGAAGATGGATGCAGTTGAAGGCTTAAGTGATGACTAACTCAATTGGCAACTGACAGGACAATCAATGCAAAATTATAACACAGGAGGATTTAGGGTAGAACATTTATAAGGTAAGAGTTCACAAACCAAAACCTTAGCCCATCCTTAGACACAGAGCTTAAAAATCATGATCCAAGTCATGATTTTCTCATAATTGTGCAAGAATTTTGGGATCTCTATCAGTGGCTCATACTTAGGGATGTATACCACGAGTGGGTATAGTGAGAATCCAGATCTCAGGTTGAAGCAGAGCAGGGCAGAAACACAAAAACCTAGGAGCTTTCCAAGATAGGGAAAGCAAACACAACCAAAAAGGAACACACCAAACAAACCTATATACATTATTCACAAAACTATACAATGCAATTAATCCTTTCAGAAGCCTCATCTATTTCAATTGGCGTCAAACCTCAACTTGGAGGCCCATGGCCCCCAAAAACTTAGGATGAGTTCTTTCCTCTGTCAAAGACTTTATCGTGCTCTTCTTGTGGTGGATAAACATGAGCATTATGAATTTCTAAGCAACCAAGATCATCATGTTTGATATCATCAACACTAATTTATATGGTACTATCCTATTCATCAATTTGATCCAGCATATACTTATCAAATAGATGTGGAAAAGTAAAACATTCATACTCTATCTGATCAGGCATTTTACGTTTACATTCATCTTGCATGTCAAATGGAAACCCTTTATAGACACTTCATTGTATGCTGCCAGGACGAGCTCCTAGAGTATCAAAAAGAAAACATTCATATTCAACAACATCTTCATTGTTCTTAACATGAGTGTTGTCCTCATTAGATGGAAACAATTCCATAATAAGGTCTAGAAGATATGGGGCATATGCAAATAATTCAAGTGCACACTCATGTTGGTTAGCATTACATTTCATGCTATCTATACCCCTAAATTCCTCTCCATGTGGATCAAACAACCCCACAATGTTAACATAATCTGAAGACTCATCAAATTGTTTCATCTTATCAATATGAAATAATATTGCTTTAGGATTAATGTACCCATCTAAAAGTAAAACTTGATTATTCAATAATAGGCCTCTCCCTTCATCCATGTATATGTTATCTCCATTATCATGTTTAGTTGACAATTCAGCTTTTGCTTCAAATACACAATCATGTATCATATGAGCATAGGCATGTTCATCTACATCTCTCTCAAAACCAGTGTGGTACTCAAGACTATTACCATAGAAAATGCCATTCTTATCTTCTAATTCTTCCTCCTGTGAGCAACTATCACATTCAATTATCAACAAACCTGACTCATACTCTTGGTGCTCATCAAATACAATTTTCTTGTTCACTTGTGGGAAGGCTACTTCACCAGCAATTGTTCCATTTTACCTTTCATGTGACCGGGGAGCTATTAAATTAGGGTTACCATCTTCAATGATAAAGTCACAATCCTCAATGTCAACCTGGTCCTTATTTATACCATCTCCAACATATTTACCAATGGTACTTGCCAAAAACTCATTAGGATTTTTGACAAAGAGTGGATTGCTCCTACACCACTAAGGGTCATTATTTATGTCCTCACCTACTAGTGAAGGTTCATCAAATAAGGGGTTCTGCCACACTTTCATTGTTTCCACATATACCCTTACTTTCTCAATATGAGGGTCCCAATCTCTAGGATCAACAATGCATTCAAAATCAATGTAATCACTTTAAGAGCAGAGAGACACATTTTCAGCATATTCTTCATCATTTGTATTCATAATTATTGATCCACATTCTAAGAACTCTTCACATGAAGAAAATTGTTCACTGCCAAGCAAATGTACCCTTTCAAGGCTGCCAACATGTCCTCTACTTGAAGCAAGAGATTCCACTTCAATTTCATAAGAATAATTATAATCAACAGAGGACCGAACAAGTTCAATTTCATCACCTTGGTCACTGATTTTTGCATCATTATCCCTGATTAAACTAGAATGTGGGGCTTCCCTTTGCATCTCTTGTGCTTGCTCACAAAATAGGACATCCCAAGGATGAAAATCATGCACCATTTCCTTGTCCTCATTTTTTGTATCTCCACCCTCATCATTGCTATATGGATATGCATCTATGGTGCTTGTAAAATGACAATAGTCATCAACTGGTTGTTCACATTCTGATATATCCCCTTGATATACTAGCACTAACCCTTGATTCTCCTCATGGTAACCATTGGTAACACTATGAGGTAATAATTGTTGTGTATATTCATCCTTAGCTTCCTCTACAACCCTTATCCAATCAATTACTTGGCTCAAATTATGAGGCTTCAATTCTTGTGGTAAAGTGCTCAATCCTAATTGATACATGTCACAAATTAAATCAATGTACATATGGAGTATTCTAGTTTGAAATTTTTGGTTATCTCTAGTAAGGGTCCAAAAACCTAGAGAAAAAATCATAGGGTGATTCCCCCTGATTCCTTTTCATCTCATGTAAGCTCTTAGCTAAGAATACCTGGTCCACTTCACCATGGTCTCGTAAGCTTTTCACTTGAGCATTACCATGATTCTCACGTTGTGGTGACAGAGAAATTGGAACAATAGAATTCTTGTCATCTTGGCTCAAACTTCTACTAATTGATCCACTATTTGTATTTGCATGAAATGTACTAGGGTGACCAGCATTGGTGGCTGCATATCCCTTCATCATTGAATACTTCAAATTGTTTTTCAGTATCTATGGCAATTTGGTATGCTTGATGCAATGTAGTAGGCTCTTTGTCTCTCAACAGGTAACTCATATTTTTTTCAAATGCACCCAAATACACCACCAAAAATTCAACATCATTCTGTCTTATGCTCTCAGGGGTCTCTCTAATTACCTTTGAGAATCTGAGACTGAAAGAAGGAACCAACTCACCTTCTTGCATCTCCATACTCATGAATCTTTTTCTAACTAGGATTGGATCAATCCTTTCTCCAAACTATTCCATGAGCAATACTTTAAACTCCTCCCATGAGTGTATGGAAGAAGCTGGAAAATAAGAGAACCAGTCTCTTGTATCTCCTCTTAAATAATGAACAAATAATTTCATAACAACATCTTCAAAGTCCAATTAATAATCCCCCATCATATCAACAAACTCCTACAGATGCTTGCTTGCTAATTCAACTTTTACACCATTAATATTTGGTATCCTATCCGTGATCTTAGGTGGTACAACATTGGGGTAACCACAAATATTATAAAAAAAAATGGATCTGTATCTCTCAATAATGAAATTCCTTTGACCCAACAAAGGTTTCCCATCGTACATGGTTACATTATTGTCTACACTAGAATGTGCAACTTGACTATGCATTCTAACTCCTTGAAAGAGAATCATTTACATCTCGAGCATAGAAAATTTATCATAATTTTCTCATAAACATGATCAAATTTTCTTCAATTTATGAGAATACCTAGAATTTTGTAGTAGTTTCCTATCCTTTATCTTTAGATTTGTAGATCTAGAGATTTGGTGTATACTTTATCAAGTTCTTTTGTCAAAGTCACTACCTCATGTCGCAGAGGATTAAACTTCAAATTAAATGAAGTTTCTTCAAAAATAGAACATGTTTTGGGTTGGCTTCCATAGCGAAGTCACTCTTAGGTTCTTCAAACTTTGCTGCAATAAAATCTTTTACCAGGTTCAAGAATTTATCAGTATCTGAACAAAATGTTCAGAATTATCACACCATTTGACTCTGTGATATAAAAATTTATGTCTAGAGAATGAGAATTGTCCCTAGTAGAGTTTCCATTCTATTGGTGTTTTTTCCAGTACACCCTTAGAACTCTCTAAAGATTAGCCAATTCCTATAATTATGAATTCCTAAGATGAATGGCCAACTTAATGAGTAAAGGGATTTAAGGAATTTAGTCCTTCACTTGAGGCTCTATGGGACCTAGGAGGGTGTTCCTATTTGTGTTCATTTTGATCTATTTGATTTTGAACACTTCAATGCACAAATGGGTTCCCATAAGGGAAAATAAACATACTCCACTAAAAGATTGTATGATCTTTGAGTGAATGATCATTTATTTATTGGGAACAAGAAAATATTTCAAGTACATGCCTCGTGGTTAACAAATTTTAAATGAATTATCCTCTGATTCTAAGTCCATGATCAGGTGAACCATCAACATATTTTAATTGTAGATATTTTTAGCAAATAGACCAGTGTTTCGTCTATTGGGCAATGGAGTCAAACATATAATAACAAGTAATACAAAAATTCTTGAACTCTGATAATATTGGACTATTTTCACAATGCCTTACATCATGAAAAATTATGATTCCCAAAACATGACTTCTTACCAGATCCTTTATAATTTTTTGCAAATCTGTGACCCTATTTAAGTATTTAATTAACTCTTTGAGTCAAGACAAAAACAAGGAAACACATTCAAATAAGCATTTGATGATAAACAAAGATACCATTAATATTTCATTCATAATTTCCGAAGATTTACAATAGGAGAGTAAATGTTTAGGATATAAGATTTGTTTTGATATCAGTAATCTTTGTAAAACTACTTTATGATTATTACATATAAGCTTCAAAACCAAGACAATTCGACAGTTTTATCCATTGGCATCCTTTCTAGACCTAATTTCTACTCGGAGTATATATAAGACTCAAAATTTTTAGAACTGAACTAGAAGCCTTTGCAATGAGCCATGAAATCCATTTTATAGTACAAGGGAGCAACAAGCATCCAACTCAAATGTAATTACATTTCTAAATGTGTCATTTTAACACCAATTTGAATTTCATTTCAAAATTCCCCTCATGCTAACCTACAATCATTTATTGAATACGGGGAGACAAAATTGATAAGCACCATCAAAAGGAAAAATGCAAATACTACCAAAATTTTCCTTTAACTGCCAGCTAAGCCTCACATCCCATGTCCACGTCACCTCGAGTATCCATAGTCAGCGTTGAAAAATGAAAAACCAACAACACACGTGAGGAACACAAGTAAACACCATGGCAACCTTGTCAACCAACACAAAAAATGAACACCCAAACACCAATTCATTTAACTAGAAGAAGGACCAACACCATAACTCGACCCATGGTACATGTGCCCACTTCGTGTCCTTTTAAGAGGCAGGGAAGAAACTTCTGCTCCCTCATCTTTTCCTTTACCTAGAACAGAGCCATCATGCCCACTTGAAGTCTTCACAGATATTGGAAGAACCGATAACACTTCCATTCTTGGGGTTGCAACCTGATTTAGCATCTTAAGGTACTATTGATAGCCTCAGTCCATCTTTGTTGCACTGTCCGAAGGGCTATCTATTATAGCAATTGGGGAGCTTTGTCTTCCATAAGAGTTGTAGCCATACCTTATCTTTCTACGTACTCCTGCTATGAATGGTGCAGGCTCTTTTCCTTTCTCTTCTTCCTTCTCTGTAGCAACACCTTAGTGTCTTAACCTACTGCTGCATCTAGTGGGAGCGCACAAAGACTTCTCACCAAGGGATTTCTCCTCCATAGATGGAACGTGTTTAGGTACATTATGTTCATGTATAGAGACATCGCCTTACAGCTTCTACGTGTTGAGTCTTCGATATCTCCTTACTAGTACTGTAGAAGTGATTAGCTTGCTCATTTTCCTTTCCTAGCAACTTCTTAGACTCAATGGAACAATCCTTGCTCTCTACACAAATTCATAAAATGCTACCAACTGATTGCAATGGTGAAAATGGAAATCAATCCATCGTATTTATCAAGAAAGTTTGATAGTGCTTGATCATCAATTTTGGCATCACACGCTTGAGGAAGCAATTGATCAGTAGCATCAATTTCATCACTATTAATCACCCAGGTACTTGGAGATTTTTGTATCATTCCTCATAATAGCTAGAAATTAATTTTTCACAGGCACTAGGACCCAATTGATCACTTCTAAGGAGTGCACACCATTAATGCTTGTTGGTTGTAGAGAAAAAAGGCTAACACATGCATGTTTTTGGTTTCTTAAATGTTGGCCATTGATTTCAGAATGAGATGGAAGATCAAGTAGCCCAGATGCTATCAAATCAGGTTTGAAAGCCCAATACCATAACTTTTCATCCTTTGGCCAATAAGAGAACGCTGATTGGAAGCCATGTCATTCATTCCATGGACTCCACCACACTTTTCATAGTGGTCAAAAAATTCCACGTGTCATCCTTTTGCGTACCTCACAAGTTTTTTGGCAAGCATTAATTAAATGTCATGAGGCATGCAATGAACGACTTAGATTAATTTCTTCTTTTGCATCACATCCATCAATCTACCCATTATCGGTCATCGGAGGCTCATACAAGGGTCAGGCCCCACATGGCAAGGATGTGTGTCATGATATCATAGACCTCGCATGCCTTGTGATGGCTATCTATAAATTCCCACGCGGTGTGCAATGGGCGGTGAAGATTAAATCTTCAAATTTGATGGGGCCACATTCCTGTACATGCTAAATGTTAGTTTTAATTTGGGGCCATGACTAGGCTGATGGTAATAAAACCCTTGAGGAAAATGACTTAAGTCCTTTTAAATTAATTTTTTTCCCCTCTTTACAAAAATTTGATTGGTAGATGGATGCATTCTAAGGCTTAAGTGATGACTAACTCGACTGGCAATCGATGGGATAAGTCAGTGCAAAATTATAGTGAAGAAGGGTTTTAGGGTAGAACGTTTATAAGGTAAGAGTTCACAAACCAAAACCTTAGCCCATCCTTAGACACAAAGCTTAAAAATCATGATCCAAGTCATGATTTTCTCATAAGTTTGCAAGAATTTCGGGAGCTCTATCAAGTCCTATTGAAGGTGTCTTTCAGATTTGTTTGCAAATTCTAGTATCCTTTTTCCCAAAACAATTTTGTGGGCAAAAACCCTGATTTGGGAATGATTCTCCCAAGTTGGCGAATGAGTCCTAGTTAGTCAAAAAATTAGATTTGGCAAAGTTTCATAATTGCTTTCAATCACTCATAGATTCCTAGGTGCACATTATTCATTTCATCACCTTTTTGTTTTGTTTTGTTTGCAGTTTTAAGTCATTTTGTAGATCATAATACTCAATTAGGGTTTTGCATTATATCTTGCATTTCATTATCTTTTCTAAGTTTAAGCTTGGTGGTGAACACCTTAATAGATTATCTCCAGCCCCTAGGACAACCCTTAGCAAGATAGCTTTCTCCATTACAAAGAGATCTCAAGGGTTACCCTTGAATGCAATTGGAAAGGTTTGTGTGGGCATGCTCTATGTCCTAAACCATATGCCATCATCTCCCTAACCAATTTTTCACCATTTCATTTTGGAAAACCTACATATAGAACATCATAATTCTAATTTTGAGTGCATTTACATCCTAGATTTAGCTTGCATTACCCTTTTCATTAGATTTTGAATTGAATAGTTTGCATTCTAGGGTTTTAAATTTTGCATTAGTGAAAAGCTCATTTAGATTGTATTTTTCCATTTAATTTCATTGAAAATTATCTAAAATATGCATTTGCATCTCAGATCTAGGATATATAGCACATAACACATAAAAATCAACAAAAAATAAGAAAATTTTGAAAAAAACCCTACTAAGACTCATTTGCCACCTTGGGCGAATCAGTCCTAGTGAAAATTCAGAACTGATTTTTTAAAGATTTAAATCTCCTATTTTAAAGCTTTTTTTTACTATTATTGCTTTTCTATTTCAGTTTACCTATCTTCTATTACATTCAAATAGTTAGAAATAACATACTTTATATTCATTGCAATTGTGGATAGAATTAGATTTTTTCATTTTTCATTCTCAACATTTAGAGTAGATTACATTAGACATAGATTAGAAAACAAAACCAAAAACAAGACCCAAGACCTAAAGCCACTTGGAAAAGGTATAGTTATTTGACTATGTCAAATATCTCTTTCCAAGTTAGCCTAACCCTAAAGCCTTTTAGTAGTGATGACTTTGATATGTTAGATGAAGTCGTTGAGGATTTCATCTCACAAGGCTCATCCACTAAGGCTTGTCATGACAAACCAAAAGCAAAATATGTTAATGTGATCCAACCCCAACTCATCCCTTACCCACCTTCACACAAACCTCAACCTAAAAACAAACCTGAATTTATCCTTTACCCACCTAACCGTAATGTTTTTTAGAAACTGAGTCATAATACCGTTTCTCATACATATAACACTAGGAATAATCAGCAACCAAAACAACCAATTCCAACAACCTTGCCTTTGCCCAACTCTATTTTTCCTAGTACTCCTCGCCTACCTTTGAATAGTGGGAAGGAGTATTATCTTGTTGAACAACTTAAGAATACTCATGCACAGATATCGCTTTGGGACCTAATTTAGAATTCACCTAACTATCACACTATACTTTAGATATCCTTAAAACAAGTTGTAATCCCCCCTAATACAAATGCAAATGAAGTGGTAGCTCTAATACAAGGAATGCATATAGTTAATGTAGACATCACTTTTAACCAACATGAGCTCCCTCCTTTAGAAATGAGAAAGAGACATGATTCCTTCATGATAATAGACAAATTCAATAGAATAGGGATAAAAAGGACGCTTGTTGATATTGGATCTACCCTTAACATGTGCAGTGTAAACCTCTTAGATAGGTTGTGTGTTGAAAAATAAAAAAAATGAACTTGATTCCTTATCAAATCAAGTATTTGAAAATGTGGGAAAGCAACCACTTGGTGTGATTACTTTACCTATTATAGTCAAAAAGGCCACCTTACAAACTCCCATTCATGCCACGCCTCACAACTTTTCATACAATCTTCTTTTGGGAAGAACTTGGATTCATGAGATGCATGTGGCGCCTTTGACTCTCCATTGTATCATGAAATATTTCTATAACAATAAGGTATACCAAGTTGAAATAGACCCCAAGCCCAAAAATTTCTTGCAAGTTGAAAAAGGAATATGTCCTCTAAACACATTAATTTTGACATCAAAAATAAAACCTATGGAAAATGAGGAACAAGAAATAGAACTAGTGTCAAAATTATTAGATGATGATTGGAGATCCTTGGAATTCACGCCTTCATTCATGGGAGAATATATAATCACAAGAAAGGAGGATGACAAGAAAAAACAACCAATGGTTATGTCGACATAGAATTTGGAAGAAACCTCACAACCATAGACCTTATCCAATCTTGAAGAAGACACAAGCTATACAACAAACTTTGATGAGATAGATTATCAACAAACACCAAACTCGAAATAAATGGAAAGACTTTATGCTAGAGGTTATGAGATTATGAAGCAGTTGGGTTATAGTGGAAAAGGATGTGGAAAGAAAGAACAAGGAATTCCTATCCCCATGGAACCTAACATGCAAGAAACAAAAAATGGTTTGGGATATTGTCCTTCTAAAATAACATAAGCAAGAAAATGACCTTCGTTAAACATCAACACCATCACATGGAAACCAAAAATCAACCTCACCTTGAAACATCCTGAATTTCTTGATATGGATTCCAAACCATCATGAGAATATGTTGAAGATGATGAATTCTTGAAACAAATACTAAGAGTTTATGATAAACCATCCACTCCTCCTCAAAAGAGAAAGGTTAAATGTGCTATGATAAGCACCAAACAAAAACATGTAGACAAGGGAAGTAATGAGACATATATGTGTAACGAAGAATATAATTCTGAATTTCCAAAACCAAGTGCACTCCCTTTAGGAGATACAATGGATATAATGATGGACATCAATGATAGTAAGAAAGTGATCAAAATAGGGAAGTTCCTTGATGAGGAAGAACAAGAGGATACTACAACCTTGCTTCATGAATTCCCCAAACTATTTTCTTGGACTTATTCAGATATGTCTGGAATTGATCCTAAGATTGTAACACACAACATAGCCCTCTCTAAAAATGCTAAGCTTGTCGGAAAAAATATATGAAAAATGAATCCTAAGATAGCCTTGCTAGTTAAGGGAGAAATTGAAAAAAATTTGGAGGCTATTTCCACAAAACATAAAGATTATTCTCCTTGGATGTCAAACATTTTTGTAGTCACAAAACCCAACAATCATATTAGGATGTGTACAAATTTTCGTGATCTGAATAAAGTGTCTTTAAAAGATGACTTTCCCCTTCCTAATATTGACATGATAGTAGACTCGACTGTGGGACATGCTTTGTTGTCATTCATGGATGGATTTTCTGCATACAATCAAATCTTTATCAATCCTCAATATCAATAAAAATAGCATTTACAACTGTTTGGGGAACATTTTGTTGGGTAATGATGCCCCTTAGATTGAATAATGAGGGCACAACATATTAGCGAGCAATGACATTGATATTTCACAATTACATACACAAAATCTTGGAAGACTATGTTGATGATATTCTATCCAAATTCTTAACAAGACAAGACAATTTGAAGGTCCTACATAAAATATTTGAGTGAATGTGAAAATACAACATGAGATTGAATCCAAAAAAAATGTGTCTTTGGTGTATATAGTGGAACACTCCTAGGTTTTATCATATCTCACAGAGGCATTGAGGTAGACACAAAGAAAATTGATGCTATTGTTAATATGCCACCTCCTAGAAACATATCTCAATTGTGAATGTTAAAAGGAAGTATTCAGGACATCTATCATTTTGTTGCGTCTTTAGCTAATTGAACGCTACCATTTACACATCTCCTCAAGAAGGATGTCAACTTTAATTGGAACGAGGATTATAAATAGGATTTTGAGAGTTTGAAGGACTACCTTGCAACTCCACCTATTTTATAGCCCACCATGCAAAACAAACCATTCATCCTTTACACAGTAGCTTCATCCCATGCTCTTGCAGCAAATGTTGTTGGCTCAGCAAGATGAAAATGGTAAGGAATATCCTTTGTACTACATTAGCCAAACTTTAATAGATTATGAGAAGCAATACACAATGATAGAGAAACATTTTTTAGCTCTTGTATTCACTACCAGTATGTTGCAAAATTACTTATTGAGTGTGGAAATATAGGTGATAACAAAATTTGAACCTCTCAAACATCTTTTCAACAAAATAGATTTATCAGGATGATTAGCTAAATGGGTTATGTTGTTGACTGAGTTTGACCTTAATTTTATTTCAAAAAAAGTAATCAAAGGCCAAGCCTTGACCAATCAATTAGCTAATGCTCCTTCTCCCCTCACATTACCTAATCAAGAAACATTCCTTGATGAGAATGTGTATTCAGAAAGATGAAGACATGTCAGAATTATACTTTGATGGGTCTAAGTGTAGAATAGGCTCCAACACGGGAGTTATAATCTCTCCGCCTAGAGGAAAACCTATTCCCTTATTGTATCAAATGAATTTTATATGCACAAACAACACCGTGGAATATGAAGCATTAATTGTGGGTTTGCATGCCTCATTAGCTCTAGTATCATGAGACATCAAAATATTAAGTTATTTTTAGCTAATCATAAAAAAAATCAATGGAACATATCAAGCAAAGCATAATAAGTTGTTGAAATACAAGGACCTTACAATTGTTGTATTAGAAAATTTTGGTTCGTTCACCATTGATAATATCCCATAGAAAGATAATAGACATGCAGATGCAATGGAAATCACAACTTTTCTAATATCCCCTCATGATGCTTCAAAAGATTTCACATTTTTCATTCATACAATTGTGAAACCTTTGATCAAGCATTAAAAAAAATGAAATATTAACAATTAGCACAAAACACTCTAGCGAATGGTATGCAACAATATATGATTATCTAAAAACTAGTTCCTACCCTAAAGATATCACCACAAATACTAGATGACACCTTTGGAGACTAGCATCCAAGCATATAATTCTTACTGATGTCTTGTATCTAAGGTCATTTGATGGTCTCCTTCTTAGGTGCCTTAAAAAATCCAAAATCCCTATAACACTAGAAGAAGCTCACTCAAGTACTTGTGGATGAAAATTTGGAGGATGATTGCTAGTACAAAAGCTAATCTGTATAGGCTACTATTGGAGAAACATAGAACAAGATTGCTTTACATATGTTAAGTGCCAAAAATGTCAAGAACATAGCCGACTAATTCATGCTCTTGCTTCTGAGCTTCAAACACAAGTTCCAGTGTGACCTTTTTTGGTATAGGCCCTTGACATCATCAGAAAAATTTCACCCCCTCCTCTACTAGACATACATTCATAATCACTGCAACAGATTATTTCACAAAATGGGTAGAAGCTATTCCTATCTGATTAACAACTGTTGATGTAATGTGTCATTTCATATTGGAACACATTATTGCGTGATTTGGACTCCCTTCCATCTTAATCTCAGATAATGGGACACCATTTAAGAATAAGGATGTGAATAAATTCTTAGAAATTTTCAAAATACATCACTTTTCAACACATTATTACCCACAATCTAATGGTCAAGTAGAGTCAACTAATCAGACACTTGAGAAATTCTTAAGGAAAATAGTGAGCAAAAACAATAAAGATTGGCACACACAATTAACATATGCATTATGGGTTTATCGTATGATTTTTTGATCATTCCTTATAATCTCATCTATGGAACTAAGGTGATAATGCCCTTAGAGTTAGAGATTCCTTCATTGAAAATTGCTCTTCAAGGGATTATTGACGAAAACACTTATAAATAACAATGATTGCATCAACTTGAAATGCTTGATGAACAACACATTAACGCTCTTGAACATCTCCAAGCTTACTCCAAAATAATGCAATGCAGTTACAATAGAAATGTAATCCCTTGTTCCTTTAATAAAGGTGATTTGGTGTTATCTGAAAATCAATGTAATGTCAATGTTGATATAATGGAAAGAGGAAATTTCAGCCCTAATTGGTTAGGCCCTTACATAATCAATGAAAATTATGGCTTTGGAGCTTATACATTAACATAAATGGATGGCACACCTCTCAAAGAACCTATTAATGTCGCAAATTTGCACTAGTATTATGTCTAACCCCCTCATGATTAATATGAATGGGAAAGCAGTGATTGTAGAGTTCCTAGACAATATTCTATGTGCTCTCACATTGCATCATTCTTGACAAATAGTTAATTGTGTGTCTTGAAGACTAAAGTGACTATTTAATTCATTTTTAAATAATTACTTTAAGTTTCATACTATTCAAGTTCATCTTTGTATGTTGTGTTATATCAGATCCTTATATGCATTGAATGTTCTCCAATTAGATCATAGGTGCATTTAATTTAGCATAACATACTCAATCACAAATGTTGTATCTAAGGGAAGCTAAAATTAGTTTTAATTATATCACATAAAACATGTTAAATCATGGAGACATTCATTAAATAATCTTAAATATATTATTTAATTAATCACATTGCCATTTAACATTAAATACAAGAAATAAAACACCAAATACTCACATATATCAAATTTTGTGTACATATCATCAATATATACAATGTCACTGAGGCCTATGACTACCAGATCCCTCAGGATCTAGTGCCCACATGTGTCTGATAGCAGTATGTTGGGAGATGATGGTGTGCGATCGTGATCATGATCCCCTGAGTGTACCATGAGAAAATTGTAACCCATGTATCTATCTAAAGGACTCTTGGTGCTCTCCTACTATCTACTCTCTCTCCACTTGCAACTTGGTCACCTCTGACTCTAGTCTCTTGATCTAAGATGAATGTGCCTTTGGGGAAACCTCAGCTTGGTGGGAACACCTCCTGACACTCTCATAAGCTGCCCACAGTGTGACATAAGGCCTGAACAGCTCTAGATCCTGCTCCATAATGGGTGGGGGCACATAGTATGAATCTATGGCCTCCTCGTACATTGATGATGGCACTATCTCTATAGCCACCTGACGGTAGAGATCCTCAAGGTCTCTCATGGCTCCTACAAGATAGAAAACATAAAAAAAATTAGTACACATCATGAAATATATATATAAATAAAATTAAAGCATAAGTATAAAAGCATAACAATAATTGAAATATCATCACCTAGCTCTATGGCAGGCTGTGAGATATCGGCCTTGTCATGTGTATGAGGCATGGAGGACATGCTAGCACCTCCATGGCTATGGGTATTGGTGCATGTTGTAGATGTTGCCTATAATGTAGTAACCCGACAAGGAGAAGCCTTTCCCTACTCGTGGTTTTCTTGAACCTCCTCTGTTGTCTCACCACCCTCACTTAAGGATTGCTCATCCTCCTCATCCTCCTCATCTTGGCCATCCTAGTCAGGATCTTCATCCTCATCATACTCCTCATCAATGACATCTACAAATATGTCTACAGCCCTGTAGCGTGTCTTCACGACCCTATCCTCCACCTCATCTCCATCATCTAGGAGAGATCCTCTATTTCCTATTGATTCATCCATCTAGAATATGGGGGCTGGCTGTGCTACTGATCACCACTCATCATAGTCATCTATGGCATCAACATCATCAATGTCGAAGACTAGAGGCATGTCATGATCTGAGTACTCAGAATCACAGTAGACAAAAACCTTGGCAATGAGTCATCTTGAATCGTCAGGTTTTTGAGCACTCCGTACTTATCTCCTGAAAAAGGATCATTCCCTAGGTGCTATCTGAATCTTCCCAAACTGGCACATGACACGATCATAATAGAAAGTCTGTACAATGTAGTCATGTCTGCTAATCAAGAATCTATCCATCTATAACTGTCTTAGCTGTCAAGTCTCATCCTACCATTAAAGGATAAGTTGATAAGGTCTCCAAAGGATCTCATCCTCCTCTAGTTGCTCGACGTAGACTCTTTAGAAGTGTAAATCACCATACTGCCAAAATTTCTGCAAAGGATAGCTGAAATCTCGTCGGCTTAGCATTCTTGGTCACTTTTCACTAAACTCAAGCTACAAGAAGGTAAATGATAAAATCCTTAGAATAAAAAAACTTTACTTTTTACTCTTATATAATTTTAAACTAAGGTTTTTACTATATTAGGGTTAAAAAATGCTTGTTATTCAAATCAACATAACAGGTGCTAGAGAGCTCTATTTTCGACATCATTTGTTGCGTTGGAATCATGATTCCACTCCCAACATCATCAAATGTCCATCATTATGTGGTATTGTAATTTGGAAATACCCTATGATATGACTTACTCTATTTGATGAGGCTAGATTTCCACCTTGATTCCACTTCCGTAAAGCAAGTAGAATCAAGGAGGGCATACATCTAACCTCAAATGTGATTTCCAGAATAAAGTTAGATAAGAATATTTTTGGACAACTAATGAATTGGTGTTGCAGGATGCAGTTCTTAACATCATATTTTTGTAGATAGCCAAAATGGGGGATCCATTCTCTCGTATGAGTATCATTTTATGAAACAAAGTGTACTATTTGGATTCCTTTAGCTTACATATGCACGTAGAGTCATGCGGGTAATAAAGTTGGGGCTAGATGTAATGACAAAAATTGACCCCCCTTCTTGGAGATAGGATAATTTATCATTTAATTTGGACCTATTTTGGTACCTTTGCATTAATCACCCTTTAATTCATCATTTATAGGCCCCTAAGACCCATTATGTCAGATATTGAGGCTCATTTCACTCAAAAATCCCACAAAGCTACTTAAAACCCTAAAATTCCCAAAAACCCACCTCAAAAAACTTAGGTGGGACTCATTCACCACCTTAGGTGAATGAGTCTCCTTAGGTGGGACCCATTCACCAAGGGTGGCGAATGAGTTCCATTTGGGGCAATTTTCAATTTTAAGTGAGAAATTCACTAATTCAATTCAAAATTTTGGTGGATGTCGGCCTTTGAGATCTAAATAATGATCAATTGGGTGTTAATTCCTATAAAAGAAAGTTTTCAAGTCATTTTCATCATCTTTAAGCCATTTGAGCAAGCATTGTCAAGAGAAAATTCAAGAGTTGTGCAAGTGTTGAGAATCTTTCACAAGAGCATTCAAGTTTCCAGAGTAAGTAAAGTTGAAGCTTTGGAGCAGCATTAAAGTGTTTGTGCATGAATTCAAGCTCACTTTTATTGAAGATCTATCATTTTCAAGGGTTGATCATGGATGTCTATGGTGAATCATGAAGAATTTCTAGGTTGGGGAGATGCAACTAGCCATCAAGCCAATCCTAAGGACTTGTTTTCTAAGTGATTCCATCTTCCATTGTCATTCCACTTTCAACCTAAGGAAGGTTTAAACATCATTGAGATTCACTTGAGTTGATTATAGATCTCCAAAGTGAGTTTTGCATCATTCAAGTTACATTCCTACATCTTGTTCTTGCATGTTAGAATAAGATTGCATCATGTTTCAAATTTCTTAGTCTTAGACACACTTAAGACTAGGTTTTTCATGAACACTTCATTATTTCCATTAAGGTTTGGTTACCAAACTATGGGTTTGATCGAGGTAAACCACCCATAAGAAAATCAAGATATATTTTGTTTTATAGGTGTTTTCATAGGTTCGAATCCAAAACTTGGTTTGGAAGGAAAAATCAAGTGTTGGAGTGTAAATCAAAGTTTTCAATTTTTGAAAAAGTGGAGCTATTTTGATTCACCATAGTTGGAAAATGAGTCCTACTGAAGGTGTCTTTTAGATCTTTTTGTAGATTCTAGTACCCTTTTTCTCAAAATGACTTTTTGGGCATAAACCCTAATCTGGGACTAATTCGCCCAAGTTGGAAAATGAGTCCCCGTTGGTGAAAAAGTTAGATTTTGTAGAGTTTCAAAGTTTCTTTCAGTCACTCATAGATTCCTAGATTCACATCATTCATTTCATTACCTTTTTGTTCTATTTTGTTGGCAATTTTAAGTCATTTTGTAGATCATAATACTCACTTAGGGTTTTCATTATATCTTGCATTTCATTATCTTTTCCAAGTTTAAACTTAGTGGTGAACCCCTTAATAGATCATCTTCATCCCCTAGGACAACCCATAGCAATATCTCTTTCTCCATTGCAAAGAGATCTCAAGGGTTATCCTTGAAAGAAATTGGAAAGGTTTGTGTGGATATGCTCTATGTGTTAAATCACATGCCAACATCTCCCTAACCATGTTTTCACCATTTCAACTCTGTCTCACCTTGAATATCCTCCACCTCAATAGAATCCTCACAAGTTTCATATTCTAGATCCTTGGACTTACAAGCTCTACTAGGAATAGGGTTTCAATGGAATATCTATCCTTAATATGATCCAAAATTAAAAGCATCAAACCTTTGTGTAAAAAAGGGTTGTTAGAATTCTTTCTAAATTCCATTATAAAATTCCCTAAAGAGAAGAGCAGATAAAACAGGGAGGAAACCAGCTTACCATGGAAGAAACGTTTCAATAACATGAAGTGATGCCCATAAATGGTGGATAATCTCCCATCCAGGCTGTAGTAGCACATAAGGGCCATAGCCACATCTCCATAGATGGGTTTAATGGAGGTCCTATCATAGTCCCCACATGATAGTTGCACAATTTTGGTCTTCTCCTTATCCTACATTAAATTCATCCATGTCGATGGAAACATATCCTTTTCCCTATAAAACTTCCTTCCTTGCATTGAAACACCAGTGACTTCTACAATGAAATCCTCATTAATATTAACTTCAACCCCAAAAATGCTTAGCACATGATTATGCCAAGCATCCACAAACTCCTGTGAAGACTTAGGATCAAAGCCATAGATTTTTCAATAAAAAGGGGTGACACCCCCTTTCTCAAGAATCTTCCAAAACTCACCATTGGCCTTAATGTCATCACACAACATAAGCTCAGTTCTACACCTCTCACCCCTCATACTTCAAAGCATAGACTAGTAGTGTAGAGAATTCTTGAAGGATAACCCATAAGAATAAGGAATAAAAAATACCAGGAGGAAAATAGCACCCAAAAAGCATGAAAAGATGACATTCCAAGTACAACTATTCATTAAGGTTGAATCCCTTGTGAGATCACAACTCACATTCCCACAATTATCAAGGAAGATGATGCCCCTCAAAAGTATAATCAACATAAGAAGGCAATTATGAAACCACACGCCAAGTACATTACCTCCTATTCTGACTTGGGCCTTCATAAGAATCATGTGGAGAATTGTCATTATTAAGTAGAGATATAAGATCAATGGGTAGGTGTTCATTAGAGTTCCAAGACCTAGTTGAAGAAACCCCCAAGTTTTCCAATAAATCAACAACACCATTGGCCTCACGATAAACATGGGAAAAGTAAACATACACAAAAGAATTTAAAATTGCAATTGTGTCTTTGATTATTCTTTCAATAGACTAGGAGGGAGAGTTTACCTTTTTCAAGAAGTTAATGATATTCAAATAGTCCCCTTCCAACCATACTTTAGTAACCCCCTTCTCCTTAACTATTAGTAAACCCATTCTCCTTAGCTATTAAGTTTATATTGTTAAGAGATGTCTATTTTGTGTGATCATATCCCAATGAATGTATATCATGTATTTCTAGGAAGGCCATGGAAATATAACAAAAAAGTGATCCATGATCAAGAGAACATGTGAAATTTAAAAAGGATGGTTTAAAGGTATTTTTGTCACCTCTTAAGGAAGTAGGAAAGATGGAGGCCTTGTTGTCCTTACAATTATTTATTGTGGACATGCACATGTCATGGTTTCTAATACCTTACTAGCAAAGAAAGAAGATAAAGAAGCTGTGTAAATACTAGTAAAAGCAATATTTAAAAAAATAAAAAAATATGTATATGTTATACTCAATGAGTTTTCTAATAGACTATTACTAAAGAGACATTAAAAATCATATTGATTTAATTCTAAGATCATCCCTACCTAATAAAGTAGCTTATAAGATGATCCCAACAAAACATGCAAAATTGAATAAGTAGGTTATTGAGCTACCGAGGAAGGGAGTAGTAAAGAAAATCATGAGTCCTTGCATAAATTTTTTCTTAATAATTCCAAATAAGGATTGAGGATGGAGGATGGGTGTAGATACTTATAACTAAAATTGTCATTAAATATAAGTTTCCTATCTAGATGATATTGTAGACGCAAAAATTATCCTGATTGATAACACATACTTGATTCTGACTTATTAACACCTGTTCTTCTTTAATCATCCTCTTTACTAATTATCTAAGTAAATAATCCTTATTTGATTAAATTCATCGAATTCCTCTTTTAATTAAATAAATCAATCTTTATTTAGTTAAATCCCAATTCTACTCTTTTGATTAAATAAATTAACTTTGTTTGATTAAATCATAATATTTCCTCTTTTAATTAAATAAATCAATCTTCATTTAATTAAATCATAATATTTCCTCTTTTAATTAAATAAATCAATCTTTATTTAATTAAATCATATTTCCCCTTTCAATTAAATAAATCAATCTTTGTTTAATTAAATCATAATATTTCCTCTTTTAATTAAATAAAACAATCTTTATTTAATTAAATCATATTTCCCCTTTTAATTGAATAAATCAATCTTTATTAAATCATCATATTCTCCTCTTTAATTAAATAAATCAATTTTATTTAATTAAACTTCTAAAGTTCTCCATTTAATTGAATAGAACAAATTTATTTAATTAAATCACTAATATTCATTATTGCTCTCATTTTGATTTATTTAAATCCTAAAATCTAAGTCAAAAGTCAAAATCAGTTAATCTCCACCTAATTTAATCAAATCATGATTAATCCTAACACTAATCACTCAAATCCTCTAGATTTTGTAACTTGCATAATTAATCAATTTAATTGATTTATAAATTTATCTATTTTCTTTCAAAAGGGCATCAAATTGGAATATTTTGCAAATTTGAAATCTCCCTCCCAAATGTCTTTTCCTCCAACTTGGCATTTATGACTCTTACAAGTCCTTTTTTTGAGCCAAGTGGCAATAACTCATCCTCTACATCTCCCTCCAACATGTCACTTCTTCAAATTCAAATTCCACCTAATAGCATTTATGTGCACATTCATCAAAATGTGCTCCACCTCTCTCCATTCACATGTTGACAAGTGCCATCTTGCTATTGGTTGATCCTTAGTCCCACATTCATCATTTTTGCTCATTCCTCCATCATTCTCTTCTATAAATAGAAGGCTCTTCTATTGATTTTGGATCCACAACTTGAAGCAAAATCATTATCTACAGGTTTTTTGAGCAAGTTCATCCATCTTTCATCAAGTTTATCATAGATTTCATCATTCATAGTTAGGCTCTTGCCATTTTGTTCATCTACATTTTCATCCAATAGCTTATCAAGGGTTGGGAAAGGGCTACTTTCCACAACAAAGTAGCACCAATCCACTATGGGATAGGTATGTAGCATGCTTTTTATGTTCTCAATTAGTTTATTTGATATTTTGTTATTTTGTTTGCATTATGAAGCATGTTGGAGTATTTCATAGGAACACTATTGTATTTACATAGTTTAAACCAATCCATGCTAATGTGTGTTGAAGTTTAAGCTATTTTGCAGATTTTGGTGTTTACATCTGGCACTAGAAGGAGGGCTTGAATTAGGATAGGAAAACCTAATTTTTCTTCTTTTCAATTTTTCCAACCATTTAAATGTCATTTTACTAGTATATGTCCAATATTTCTTTCTACGATTGTTAGAATAGTTTAGCTTTTTGGAATCATGTAGAGATCCTTTATCACATTATGTAAGGTTTTGTTATTTTATGATAGGTTGATTGCACGTATTGTAACTTTGTTTTATATAATTTTCATTTTTTCAAAATCTGCAAATCATAAATCTTTAGAAGCTTGGAATGTATTATGCATAATCTTGCACTTTGCTTAGACTTGTCATAAACTCTGTATTCCTTTGTCTAAAATTTGTATCTCTTTAAATAGGTGAGGCTTGAACTTTGATCTAATGTCGAATAGTGGAATTTTCTACATTTAATATTTGATTTTGATTGATTGATTTGAGAAACACAAAGCAACAACCTTTGATCTATTGAGATAAAGATGATATTGACTAGCTTGCATCATAGCTTGATAATGATGTTTATAATTTTAGATCTATGCTCCATGCGATTTGAATAGCTGTACATGCTATAGAGAAACTTAGCCGCTAAGTTTGAGAAGAAGCTGCTTTGTTTTTCATTTCTAATTTTTCATTTCAGTTGAAAACGTGTTGAAGGCGTGCTTTTTAAAACTAACATGCTTTCTTAATGTTTTCTAAACAGGTCTTTGCACTGGTAAATCTCTTTTCATATCAGATTTTTTTTTTTGTCTTCTTTCAAAAAGTGACTTAATGAAATGCACGCTTGTTCATATGGCATGGGTGAAGTTTAAAGTCAAAATTAGCTGGCCTTTAAAGCATGTAACTTGTAGGAAATAAATTATATGTATTCATCTTCTGATAGGAGTCTAGGTAGTCTATTCTGCTAAAAAGAATTTAGGTACAGCTCTACACCAGATGATTAGCATTTTCTTGAAAGTTTCTTGTGCCTTGTCACCTAGTCTTCTTTGGCGCAGGCCTTTTGGCTTTACACCTACCCATTGCATTAGTTTTAAAGTTTTTTTAATAGATTTGGGTGTGACTTTTTCTCCTGCTAAATGCATTTTCTTGAAAGTCTTTAAAGATCTAAGTTATTTGTTGTCATTTAATGTGCTTGCTAACAACATGTGCTTGAGAGTTCCTTACGCCTTTTCAATATATCTTATTCCTATTTGAAACTTATGCCTATAGAATTACATGTGCAGGTCCTAGAATCATTGTAGAGTTTGGTCATACGCCTAAAAATTGCATTAACTTGAAATTTTCTAAAAGTATTTATTCGTTGCCTTCTTTTTTTACACCTACCAATTGCATTTATTCCTCCAATAGTGGATTGATGGGATCTCGAGTTAAATTCTTTTTGTTTTTTTTTGAAATATATTTTCCTATCTCTGACAAGATTTTGTTATGTGATAAGTAGGTGGAAGAGGAGTAACTTAAGCTGGAAAAATATTCTTTAGTTTTTATCAGGCCTTTCAAAAAAACTTTCAATTTTTTTTTCTTTGATTAGATAACACAATCCCATCTTTGAATTGATTAGTCGAATATTTGCTGCAAAAATGGTGACTTTCTATTCAAATTTTCATTTACTTAGTTGATTTGTTTGTTGTGATTATGATGGTGTTTTCAGTTGCATAGATTATTGTTGCTACTTGTAATTCAAATAACACAAGCAGATAAACAGAAGTGACTTACCAGTTTATGTTCCAAACCAATACACTACTTTTTCTATGTGATTGTTTGGCTCACAAGTAGTAACAAACACAATCTAATAGGCAATAAAAGACAGGTTTTCCATTTCCTAGGTAAAGATGTTAACTTCCTTCAAAAATCAGTGCCTGATCATTTGCTAAAATATGTGCAACAATTTTATATATCATTTCAACCTACAAGGATGAAAATGTCAACACAAGCTAAAACAATATGGATCAAAATAAAAATGGTAATCTCTGGTAGTGGAAGTAAATGCCATTATGTTTTTTTGAAATCTGAATCGATAAGTTGCAAGAAATAGTTTTTTAAGAGTTAGAGATACAATAATTTTGTTGTCTTTTCATGCTTATTCTTTTAATCTTGGGTTCCTTAAAAATATGAATTTTTAGCATTTTACTTTTTTTAAAGCTACTTTGCATGATAGGTGTAACCTTTTTTTTGTGATAATGTTGTATGCTTCATTGACTCCTTGAAATGAATCTTATTTCTAATAGCTTTGTAATTCTTGTAGGTTGGCATCAAGAAACAACGGTGATTTTTCTCTCACATTAGAATCAAAGAACACAAATAGATTGGAGTTGAAGAATTGAGCATTGAACTTGAAATTGACAAAGCATTTTTAAATGCTTAGGGCTTCTATTTTATTCTTTTGTTTTCTTTTTTAGGCCAACTCACTTCATTTTTGGGTTTAAAATTAACCATTGATTTCATTTCTTCAAGATGGTTAAAATTGAACTTAGACACTTACTAGCTTTTCTATTTGGTCTAAAAATTGAACAAACAACTTTCACACTTCATCTTGGTGCTTTAAAAAGAACTCACTATTGCTTTTGAAATCTAAAATGAACTTGTGTATTTTGTCTTTTGTAATCTTTCTTACAAAGTAATATCATTAAAAAGGCATATGCATTTCTCTCGCTCTTCACGACAATCTTGAGAATTAAAATTATTTTGGTGATATTAAGTTGTATAAAATATTTCCTCCACACTTCAATTTGGGCTTTAAAAAATTGAACAAATCTTGTGAGTGTGAGTGAGTACATTGCATGTGTTCTCTCTTTGTTCACACAAACAAAGATTGATCAAACTATGGATGTGCTTATTCACTTATTTTTACCTTTAGAGGGCCTTCCTTGGTGGGAAAAAGTACTCACCCCAAGGGAATGACCCAAGTGGTAATGAGGATAAGCCAGGCTCTTCTGAATTGCTATACAAATTTGTGGTTGCAAGGAAATTTTGCAATCAATTTAGTGATGCATGATAGCTCTCTCCTAGTATCTTTATGCTACGTAAAGCCCTTTTTCTAAGGGTTGGGAGACCTCTTGAGGGATTTTATCATTGTGTCCTATGAACTAGATGCCTTTATTATGAACCATTGTGTAGTAGCCAAAAATCCCAATATTTGTTGGTGTAAGGACATCGGACCTCCAGAGCCATCCCACATACTTGTGATTCTTTGTAGCGATGAGAAGTTCATCATGGGAGATTCATGAGAACTAAAGCTTGTATGACCTATAGAAGCGAGTGTCATGGAGGGGAGCTAGTGTGGTCAAGCTTCTAGTCATCCACTTTGAATAAGCGCAACTGGATTTATCCAAGTGGGAAATTCAAAAAATATTTTCTCTTCCATCCTAGGATTGTGCAATTTTGAGTCAGTTAAACACATTTATTGGATCCAAAATCTTGGAGAACAAACGTTCAACCATGGTCATCAAATTTCAAACCCTTTAGTTGAAGCAAATACCTTTGAAAAAATTCAAGTGCTATTGCTTTCCCTAGGGATTCTATCCTTAGAGGCTTCTAAGAATTTGAATTTATATCTCAATTTTCTCTCACTAAAGTCAACATTAGGTAACTATTGCCTTAGTTTCCTTGACTTCCACATAATGGACTTTGTGGGATGAGAAGAAATTGGGGCATTAGACATTTAGTTTGAAAACCTTTAATCAAGAAAGTGTTTGTGGTAAAAAAAACTCATTAAGAAAAGAAAGAAACAATTGGACCCCACACATGTGCTCTTCCAAATGATTTCCCGAAAGATAAAAATCTGAAAACCAAAGTCCAAAGGTCTTAGTCAAAAAGCTAGCAAGAAACAATTGTCTATGCTTTACGAATTTAGAGAAAGATTGACCTTCAACTTTTGCAAACGTGCATCAAAGAACAATCCCAATTTGTATTCATTTTACTATTGTCAAAATCCAACACTTTTTCAAAGGTTTGAGTATCTCACATAGGAAGTATTAGAATGTTATTTAACACCTAGGTCTAGTAAGCAAAGGTCTCTCTAAGTCTCTTAGGATCAAAATCAAAACACCTCCATCCATCCTTAAACATCAAAATCAAAATCCATCTCACAAACAACTCTTGGAAATCTTGAAAAAATCCTTCATACTAGGCTTTGGGAAAATCGTTGAAACAAATCAAAACCATCTTGTTTGACTAGGTGTGTGTAGATGAATCCTTCTTTACAAACTTAGTCAAATTATTATCTTGTGGACAAGTTTACTTTAGGACAACATCCAACCTCTTAGAGTTTATGAGTTCATTATCAAAACCAAATCCAATTAAAATCAAATCAAATCAATCCAAAATCAAGATCCAAAATCAAATCCAACATCAATCGAAAAGTCCTAAAGTTTAGTATCCCCTTCAATGTTTCATAAAGAGTTTAGAATCATTCACAATCATCCATCTCTCATTATCTCATCACCATCCTTTTGATCCTTAATATCTTAGAATTTCTTTTTTTTGTATCTAAAGTTTAGATCAATCCAAGGAATTACGAGGTTCATCTCCCACATTCCTAAAAATTGATCCTTGTTTTATGGTCCAAACTAGATCTCAACACAAGAAGAAAATGGAAACAAACAAAGAAACATCCACTTTGAGTGACTTGAGTAAAACCACACCCGAAATGAATCCCATTGGATCTAGCAATCCCTCAATCTTCCTCCACTTCCACAAGATCATCAAGAGGAAGGTGGCCAAGTGGAGGACATCACCAACAATGTTCTAGGGATGACTCAAGATGAGATTATTGAAATGGTCCAAAATCCCAAGACTCACAAAATTGTCAATGCCATGATGAAACTTAATCCTTCACAATACATGCTAGAATTGGAAAAAGAAGGTGCTAAACTCCCTTCTAACTATGATGTGAGCACTCTTGTGGAGAAACATCTTGGGATTATTCCATCGATAACATCCACACCTCCATTCCATAGTATCACTCAAACCATCCCACAAATCACATCATCCATTTCTCCAACTCAACCAATTATCAACAAGGGGAGCTCATTGCTTCATGCACTACAAACACACCCCCTTGTGAACAACCAAGACTTGGATGCAAATACCATATTAGATCAATCTATCCCATTGAATCTGCGACACCCATACATTTCACTCACCTTTGATGACCCTAATGACCCATCTTATTTTCACACAACATTGACACATCCTCTTAACAGACAAACCTCTCTCCCTATGACTTCACAAGGAGAAGGTGGGCTATTTGGACAAGGGGGAATCTTTCACCCCTCATCACCATATTTTTCTCAAGGGAACACACCACCCATTTTTCCACCACTTCCACCTTTGTCATTAACATCCACACCACTCCTCAATTTAGGGAAACCTCCTTTACCACTCCTCAATAAAAAAATTCAAAACAACCTCCTATCATAAATCAAAATGTCATACCAAATCCTCTGATCTTACCATTGATATCACAATAATAGGCGACAACCATCCAATCAACCAAAGAAATCACTGCACCATCCATAAACATGGTCTCTCAAGGACCAAGCATATCAATCACACCATCCACTACACAAATCCCTATAATCAATACAATGGTACCTCTCATCACAACAAAAAACACCATTTTGAATCTGCCACCACTTCCACCAAGAGAAAACATGGCCAACCATTATAGAATGATGTTGCAAGTATCTCAAAAATCCTATCAAAAGGAACTTCAATAGTTCCAAGATCAACAAGCACAAAAAATGGAAGCTGCACAACAAGCTACCCAACAGGCACAAGTAGCTCAATCTGCATGAAAAGTGCAACAAGTACAAGAAAAATAGGTTTCCCAAGCTCAAGTTTTGTTGCAACAACAACGAGCCACCCAAGCTTCCCAAGCTGTGCAAGCAGCTCAAGTAGCCCAAGCTGCACAAGCTGCACAAGCTGCATAGGCTGCCCAGGCTGCATAAGCTACTCAACAAGCCCAAGCTTAGGTACAAGCCCAAGCTTAGTTGCAAGCCCAATACCAAGCTTAGCAAGCACAAGCACAAGCACAGTGTCAAGCTACTCAACAACAAGCATATTAGCAAGCCCTGCAACAGTATCAAGCGCAACAAGAAGCAACCCAACTATTAGCCCAACAACAAGCATTGATGGCACAACAACATCAATACCAATAAAAAGCATTGTTGGCACAACAACATTAAGACCAACAACAAATGCAGTCATATCAGTAAGCCTTGATCACATAGCAGAGCTAGCAACAAACTCCCACCAACATACCCAACACTCCACCCATCACTCGAGCCATTCCACCACCTCAAAACACATTCACTCCACCTCATAATCCACAAAATGACATGACAACACAAATCAAATTTCTTTTGCAACAAGTTCTAGATCTCCAATATGGAAAAATGACAAAAACACCAAGCAATTTGTGCCCCTATCCATTCGATAGGAGCCTTGTGATGGTAACATTCCCAAAGGGGTTTGAAATCCCTAAATTCAACAAATATCATGGGATAGGAAACCCTGAAGATCAACATCAGGGAATTCCAAGTACATTGCATGGAGGTTGCATACGATGACACATATCTAATGTGACTATTCCCCCAAAGTTTGGTTGGCCCTGCCATGGAATAGTTCTCTTTCCTTCCTCTTGAAATAAAAAAATCCAAGAAATCATAGATGTATTCATTAAAAACTACTCTTTTAGCATAGGCATGGATGTGAGTTTAGAGGAACTATCTACTCTTAAACAAGCTAAGGGGCAATCATTTGCTTCCTTCCTACAACAATGACAATCCAAGGCCAATAAGAGCAAATGGACAATGCCAGAAGAAGAAAAGATATGCACAATCATTGCCAATCTCGAGAAATCTTTGTCATTTCATCTTAAGATGCAATGTATCACAACATATGACCATTTGATCCCCAAGGTGCTCAACATCGAATGATCCCTTATTGCATAAGGAGGGACACACACATATTAAGAAAATCAAGACAATCACCCTTCCACCAGTTATAACAAAATACCTCTCACATGGGTGAAAAAGAAAAATGTCACTAATGATGGTGTGGTGGATGCCAAGGTCATAATTAGTGTTCCAAAACAAAATAGGCAATCATACCAACAACTAGAAGGAAACAATCCAAACAACACCCAAGATAATGTGGTATCACAACAACCACTCAATAATCAATTCAACAATTTGAATAATCAAGGGTGACCACCCCTGTGGAACAAATATCCCCCCAAGTGAAAGTACACAACCCTTGGGGAACCAATTGAATCGGTCATGAAGAAACTGGTAAATGAGAATCTCATCAAAATTCCAACTTATGAGAATTATCAAGAACCCCAAGTGAAATGATCATGGTACAATGAAAATCACCTTTGCGATTTTTAGAAAATCAAGGGGTACACCGTGATTAGTTGCATGAGGCTGAAAAATCTAATCCAAGACCTCATCGATGACAAGGTCATAAATGTTGAACAATTAGTTGGAAATCAAGATCTTAAAATACACATGAATTTGATGCTAGATCATAAAAAAGGGAACAACCATGGGAAGACCAATTATGCCAATGTAAACCATATGTACGATCATGTTGTTGCATCCCTAGATGAATTGGTCACTGTTGTTAACATCAAGGGAGCCAAAGCTGATTGTGGAGTCACCACAAGTGGCAACAAAGTTACCATTGCTTGGTCATCACAGTCACCTAGAGCATCCACCTCAAATTCAAAATTCATTCCCAATGGCTATAATGTCTTAGACCAGCTAAAAAGAATCCCCACTCATATCTCAATCATGGAGTTGCTGAACATATCACCTGCACATAGAAAAATCCTAGAGGAAGCATTGGCTTCATCAATCATCTCGATGGATCTTGATGCTAACCAGTTCCAAGCTTTGGTCAGACACATCACCACCCCAAATCTCCAAACATTCTCTAATCAGTATTTTTTGACCCAACCATCTCACAATTGTCCAAGCCATTTTGAAGTCCTGGTTCATAAAAATAAAGTTAAAAGGGTCTTGGTGGATTGGGGCATAGGTCTAAATATTTGTTCACTCAAACTAATAAAGAATCTCGGATTCCTTGAGGATTCCATTGAAAAGGGTAAGGGTGTCACAATTAGAGCATATGATGATCAAGAAAGAGTGTCTTAGAGCACTATTCAACTCCCTATTCAAGTAGGGACAGCCATCATGGAAATCATAGGTCAGGTCCTTGACCTTGAGTTTCCCTATAACATTCTTCTGGGGTGTCCATGGATCCATGGGATGCAAGCTATCACATCAACCTGCTATTAGTGCGTCAAATTACCATATCAAAATCAAGAGGTCACAGTCCACAGTGATCCCGAGACCTTTGATTATAGCAAGAATCTAGAAGAAAAATATTATAAAATCCACCAAGTCCCAAAAAATGATGAAGGCCCTACAACTCCATGTATAGACCTAACTACCTTGGCCTCCACTTCTGAGACAAAGATGCCTACCATTTCTGATATATCTGAAATCAAGGTCATTATCTAAGACAATGGGTGTGGGGATTACAAAATGAAGAAAATTTCTTTTGTAATAGGAGAGTTACCTCAATCTCCTAGGTCTCATAGGAAACCACAACCAGCTAAAACATCATCCCAAACCTTCAAGGTAGACCCATCTAGATTCAGATGTTGGGGAGATCTAAGTTGGTAAATAGTAGATGAAAAAGATGTCTAAAGCTTGTTGTACCAAGATGAAAGTCCCACACCTAATCTTCCCATAGATGAGAGCAACAAAGGATTACAAATGATGCTTGGTATGGGATATAACAAAAACAAAAAACTTGGGCAGAATGACAATGGGTTTCTAGTACCATTCATTCCAGAGAAGCATATGAGAAATCTTGGCCTTGGATGTACCCCTCCAAAGGTAACCATACTTGGAAAAGGTGCACTAGTTAGAAAGGTCAAAACTCCCCCTCAACTATCAACATTCACCCTTCAGTTACCAATATCCATAGGTCGAGTCATAGATAGCTTCACCTTTGACATAACTGATGTGTGTAGTGATGAGGACCCCATAACTGACTTGCCCATGCTATTCAAGGATTCCTCCCTTCTCATGATTAGTACCTTGTCTTTTGAGTCAAACAATCAAACCCACGAGATAAGCTTAGTCTATCCCCAGCTCATCGATTATGACCAATGAGGACCACCAATTTTGGATATATTCAAAAACAATGAGGTGCTCTCAGAATTCATGGGATTGCAGGATACTATACCATGTGGAGATCACAAAGCTAGGTTTGACATTTTCTTGGACACATATGCCAATTACGGGGAAAGGATTGAATCCTTTAGTCATAAAAGTAAAAATTTGAGAATAATTTCTAGGTCTTTGAGTGAAAACCACACCATGGAACCCTTTGATCCAAAAAATAGTAAAAATAAAGGATGCATCCAATGGTGAAAACCTCTATGAGGTGCTAGAGTATGAAGGATTCAATCTTCCCCTTAGTGATATTCATTAGGAGAAGTTAGCAATCTTAGCAAAGAAGTGCAATCCAGTCAACCCAGAAACAAAAGAAATGCCACACACAACCTTCTATGCAGAATCACTTCTGACTGAGGAATGAGAACTTCTAGTTGAATTCTTAAAAGAAAGAAAAACTTTGCATGGACCTATGTCAACATGCCTGGGGTTGATCCAGAGGTTGTGGTTCACCACCTAGCTGTATATCCTAAAGCAAAGGTAGTGAGACAAAAGCTAAGGAAGATGCATCCATAAATAACATTGTTGGTCAAAATGGAGTTACAGAAGCTCCTAAATGTAGGGTTCATATGGCTAATTGATTATCCACAGTGGGTCTCAAATCTTGTACCTATTTCAAAGCCCACTAAGGGCATTCGTATCTACATAGATTTTAGAGATTTGAACAAAGCATGTCCTAAGGATGACTTCCCTCTCCCAAACATTTACATGATTATGGACATGGCAGTAGGACATGAGATGTTATCATTAATGAACAGATTCTCTGGTTACAACCAGATCATGATAGCTAAGGATTACCAACACAAAATTGTTTTACTTGTCCATGGGGGACATATTGCTCGAATATGATGCCATTTGGGCTGAAGAATTCAGGAGCTACTTATCTAAGGGACACGACACTAATATTTGATGATATGATCCACAAAACTATGGAGGATTATATGGATGATATATTGCTTAAATCAAAGAAATGTCAGGATCACATATCAGCTCTAAAATCCATCTTTGACATGCTAGAAAAGTACAAGGTCAGACTAAATCTTAAAAAGTGTGTCTTCATAATATAATTAGGCAAGCTCCTAGGGTACATTGTATCCATGAGAGGAATTGAGGTAGACCCCACCAAATTCAAAGCAGTCCTCAAAATGGAGGCACCGAAGAAATTGAAACAACTAAGAGGCCTACAAGGAAGACTCCAGTCCATCGGTCAATTCATAGTGCAACTAGAAGATAAGGCTATCCCATATTCTCATCTACTCCACAAGGGAGTAGCATACAAATGGGATGACAAATGTGGCCAGGCTTTCAACAAGATCAAGGATTACTTACTCACACCGCTAGTTCTCATGCCATTAATTCCAGGAAAACCCTTGATCTTGTATATATCAACAATAAGAACAACTCTCGGTGCTCTCTTAGCACAACATGATGAAAATAGGAAAGAGAGAGCTATTTATTACATCAGTTGAACAATGGTGGGGCATGAATTGAATTAAAAATCCATTGAGAAAGCTTGATTAGTAGTCATGTTTGCAGGGAAAAAAATTAGACATCACATGCTAGCACATCAAATAAAGCTCATTACAAAGATATACCCACTCAAGTACTTGCTTTATAAAGCAATGCTCATGGGGTGAAAAACTAAATGTGTTATGATCCTGATAGAGCATGATATTGAGTATGTAGAACAGAAGGGCATTAAAGGACAAGGAATTGCAGATTAGCTGGTAGAGGCACCGATATATTCAGAGAACCCACTTGTATCAGAGTTCCTCAATGAATCAATCTTCAACCTAAGTGTAGCGGATCACTGGAAAATTTACTTTGATGGATCCTACACACAATACGGGTAAGGTGATAGAGTATTATTTATCACTCCACAAGGGGATTGCATACCTAAATCATACAAACTATAATTTCCATGCACAAATAACATCACATAATATGTGGCTCTTGTCATAGGGTTGAGAATTAGAGTGCAATGGCAGATCATGGCACTCAAGGTCTATGAAGACTCACAGCTCATAATAAACCAAGTCAATGATGAGTATCAAATCAAGGATGACAAGTTGACTCCATACAAGAAGCTAGCAGAAAACCTCAAAAGGTTCTTCATTGATGTCACATTTGAGTAGATACCTAGAGTAGAAAACAAAGCAATAGATGCTATGGCTACAATTAGATTGCTATTGGATATCCCATGCAACGTCCCAAAGCAAGAATTCCTCATAGAGAAACTTCTCATACCAACATTTGAGGTATCAGAGTCTGAATTTGTGTGTGGAATCATTGGTCCTGATGATCTCTGGTATGGTGATATATACACCTACTTGAGAATAGGAGTCATCCTCGCTAATATAACTACGAATCTTAAAAAAGCCTTTGTCAAGAAGTCATCCCCTTTTGTCATCCTAGGAGATACCCTATACTATAGGAGCATTGAAGGAACCCTTTTACGATGCCTAAATGCTGAGGAAGCTTTGACCACTTTAACTGAGGTACACAACAACATTTGTGGCTCACATTCAAGTGGTATGACCTTGGCTAAGAAATTGTTGAGGAATGAGTACTATTGGCCTACAATGGAAAGAGAATCACATGACTATGTCTGTAGGTGCTTGCAGTGTCAACAACATGGGGATCTCATCCATGCACCAACTCAAGAGCTCCACCTAATCATTACACCTTGGCCCTTTTCACAATGGGGGCTTGATCTTGTTGGAAAAATTACCCCTACCTCATCCAGTGGACATAAGTTCATCATTACCGCCACAGAGTATTTCACAAAGTGGGTAGAAGCCATGCCCATGACCTATATCACAAGAAAGTAGATATCCAAGTTCATCCTAAACTACCTAATTTTCCACTACGGTGTCCCTCAAGACATTATCTCAGATAACGAAACACCTTTCAAGAACCAGGATGTTTGAGACCTATGCCAAAAGTTTAAAATACAACATTTTTCCACCCCATACTACCCCCAAGGAAATGACCAAGCTGAGGCTACAAATAAAACCATCTTAAAAATCCTCAAGAAAATAGTTAATGACACTGGTCGTGACTAGAATTTGTAGCTAAATCCTACCTTATGGGCCTACCAAATAAGTATCTTCACACCAATAGGTGCCACCCCTTTCTCCCTGGTCTATAGATCATAAGCCATTCTCCCTATTGAGATAGAGCTCCCATCTCTAAGAATATCATTGCAGAATCTCATCATAGATGAAGAATATTGGGTGTCACGGTTAAACGAGTTGGAACTATTGAATGAGTGGTGCATGGATTCCTTAAACCATTTGCAAGTGTACTAGAACCATCTCAAGAAGAGTTATAACAAGAAGATCAGGAGTTAGACCTTCCAAGTGGGAGAGCTTGTGCTGAAGGAGAATCAGAAAAATGTTCCAAATCCAGATAGGAAGGGAAAGTTTGAACCCAATTGGTTTGGACCATTCATCATCACAGCAAGTTATTGTTAGAAACCAAGATCAGATTTGCAAACTAGAATATCCTTCCACATAAGAGAAAAATAGAAAAAGCAGAGAGGTTGCAAAAGATGTGCAACATAATATTATTCGAGAATTCAATAATTACAAGATAATGATTTTCTTTATAAAAGCAAAGATGCATAAACCTAATCTTCTCTTGAGCAACAAGATAGGTCGATAAGATAAGGATAAAACCTATAACTTAGGAATTAAATAAAGCCTAAGTAAACTTATGCAAATGTGTAATTAAATATTAATTACACTAACACCCCCCCATAAGTGCAACTTAGGGAGAAGCAAATTATTATGCAAATATGAGTCTTGACAACAAGGCCTGATCAGGTACTCATGTACAAATGTAAAGAGAGAGAAAAACTAGTGGGAAAAACCCCCCCTTCAGTGAGATGAACTGCTATGAAGAAGCACTGGAAGAACTCTGATGAAGGAACACTAGAACCCCAAATCCGGAAAGCAAGGAAATATACTTCTATTTGCAAAATACCATATCAGAATCACAAATGCAACAATAGAACCAATGCCAAGGCACACTAGAAACTCACATACTGGATCAACCATGGAATCTGTGAACAACAGTAGATGAAAGAATGAAAGGACCCATAATGATGACAAATCTGGAAGTTGTGTCTCACGAAGCCAATGCCAAACTGAAACTAAAACTGCCCATAGGATGAGTACCATCAAGATTTTGGAACATTCACCATAAAAACATGGCCTTCAAATGAGAAAGATCTGAAGCAATGTCGATCAAGAACCATAAAATCCCAATGTGAAGTGTGAACCAAAGCAAACCAAAGATGTGTCCAGCTAAGAAAGAAAGAAGATAAAAGGAGACAATAGGAAACTAGAAAAACTCATGCGAGTTGTCACCAATGCGAAAAATGGATGCAAGAACCCCCCTTAATTGAAATTTATATCAGTTCGTTATTACAATACCCAATGATTGCAGAAGGAGAGAATACAAAACTACAAAAACATAAGAGAAAATGCAAACCTAGCACACGAAACAAAAATGAATGCATGCATAAAATAAGGTACACATATTTTTTAAATAACCTCAAATCTGCATAGAGGCCGAAACCAACTTTCCAACGCCGTGAAAATTGCAAAAAATGGATAAGTGAGTCACAAGATATGCTTCCCAGAGTGAAAATGGAAACATCTGACTTCTGAGGCTGAAAAGGGCATCAAAAAAGAAAAACTAGAAAATCACACCTACACCATTGTGTAGAGCGTCGAAAAATATTTCTGACGATATCTTGTTTGCAAAAAAAGGACGCCATATGCCCAAGATACGCCCTTTTCCATGAAAGTTGTCCAAAAATGTCTGATTTGGCCCCCAAAAGCCCTCAGGGGCTAAAAAAATAGAGCCCTTGGTCACCTGGGCGGACCAGGGGGCTAGTGGCCAGGGGACTTTTGCATGGCCCTTGGTCACCCATGTGGGTAGGGTTGGGGTTGGAAGATGCCGGTGAAGCCCTTAGTCACCAATGTGATTGGGGTGGGGGTTTATGAACCCGCAGAGCTAAGCTTGGGGGTCTGGACCCTGATAGGACCATAGGCTAAGCCCGTGGGGGGCTGGAAGTATTGAGTAGTGTTGTGTAGTGGAGCCACCAGTGGCGGTGACTGGTGGGAGGCCACCGGGTGGCGCACGAACGACGGTCTCCATTTGTATTGGTCGCGCAAACTCTGCACAAACTTTTTTATTTTTTATTTTTTTTGAAATTTTTCCAAAAAAATGCCTCAGAATGCGTGTTGGGGAGGCCGTATGGCCTCCCTACAATTTTTTTTGCCTCTCTAAATGATTTTTCCCAAACTGGACAAACTTTATATGAAAATAGGGGTTTTTGGGTGCTGCGAATCCAATAGCGAGGTCTGTTTGGGCCCAAAGTGCTCCAAAAATCAAGCGACCCCTAGATCTATCAAAAAACTCATTGAGCTTGAGACCCTCACAGATCTAGAAAATAGTGACAAAAATGAATAAAATAAAAGCCATTTCTGACCTTTTCCAACACTCTCAATCCAACAGAAAACCCTGATCTAATCCAAGATGCTACATAATGATGCTCAAGGAATGAAACCCTCGAGGGACCTTGAACAAGCTCTGCACTGTGTTCCTCCAAAAAATTTGAGAAGGCGCTACAAATCGAGGCTCTAATACCATGTTAGAAACCATGATCTGATTGCAAACTAGAAAAATCACCTTCCATAGAAGAGAAAAATGAAAAAGCAGATATTTGCAAAAGATGTGCAAATTGATATAGTATTTTTCAAATAGAAGTATCTTTCCTTTCTTGCTGGATTTGGGGTTCAAGTGTTGCTTCATTAGAGTTCTTCCAGTGCTTCTTTGCAGCAGTTCATCTCACTGAAGGGGGGGTTTTTCCCACTGTGTTTTCTCTCTCTTTACATTTGTACATGAGTACCTAATCATGCCTTGTTGTCGGGACTCATATTTGCATAATAATCTGCTTCTCCCTAAGTTGCACTTATGGGGGTGGTGTTGGTGTAATTAATTATTAATTACACTTTGCATACGTTTACTTAGGATTTATTTAATTCCTAAGTTTTAAACCAAGATCAGATTTGCAAACCATGTTATAAACCAAGATCAGATTTGCAAACTAGAATATCCTTCCATAGAAGAGAAAAACAAAAAAAGCAGAGAGGTTGCAAAAGATGTGCAACATAATATTATTCGAGAATTCAATAATTACAAGATAATGATTTGATTTATAAAAGCAAACATGCATAAACCTAATCTTATCTTAAGCAACAAGATAGCTCTACAAGATAAGGATAAAACCTATAACTTAGGAATTAAATAAAGGCTAAATAAACTTATACAAATGTGTAATTAAATATTAATTACACCAATAGTTACAAGTCAGGGGCATACTAGCTATCAACACCTGAAGGGGAACCTCTACAAGAGCCCATGAATAGCTCCAATCTTAAAAAAATTTGTGCCTAATATTACAAGGTGTAAATCCAAAAAATCCAAAAAAATAAAAAAAATAAAAAAAGGATTAAAAATAGGAAAGAAAAAAAATTGCCCTTTGGTGAAAACCACTTCAGTGGTGCTTTGGGCAAGTACCTTGGTGAAAACCTGGAAAAAAAGTGCCTTGTGTAAATAAGCACTTTCCATCCACCAGGATCTTTGCGGCTTACTCTTCATCATCCATCCATCACACTTCCATTGCATCCATCCATCATCCACTCACATCCGCATCATAGCTTGATATTGTGCTCGTATCATGATCCCTTCTAGTACTACTCGACCCATTCCCAAAGTCATTTTGTGTTGCCTATATCAGAGTAGTCTATTGTATCATGTTGGGGACATGTTCTTATACTTGCATCAAATTGGATTCGTGTATATTCTTGAAGTCTTCTTTAAAACCAGAAAATCCAAAAACATCAAAAAATAAAAAAATCCAAAATCATTCAAAACATATCAAAATTCAAAAACAAGTAAAAAATAGATTTGTCTTGTCAAACTATAGGTCTTTGAGCTCTAAACATAGGCAAGGTTGATCTTGGATCATCCCCCGATACACTTAGGTTAGTCCTTTAGGAGTTTTTCATAATAAACTAGCAATCCATTTGTTCATATCTCAACAATAATTGAGTTTGTGCCAGTTGAACTATGTAGTCTCTACATGTATAACATATGAAAGGATAATATTTTATTAGCCCCCGAGGCTCCTAGGATAGGTTGTTAGGTTAGTCTCCTGGTCAAAATATTAAAAAACCCCAAAACATTTGAAAATTTGAAAATTAAACTAGTTGCAAAATCTCAAAAATACCAAAAAATAGCCTCAAAACATTTCAAAAACATCAAAAGCATCCAAATATTTGAAAAAAAAAATCCATCCATCCCCATCTCACTTTCACCTAAAATAAACATCCGCTCATAATAAACCATCATCACCCCCAACCTTTGGTGAAACAATTGGAAACAAGTCTAGCAGGTTACAAAGAGAAAACTCGAACATCAAAGACTCAAGTCTAGGTTAGTAGGTAAACAAGTTGGTCAACTCTTGGTACTAATAGCTCATCATCCAATCAATCCCAAAAATCATCTGATAACATCATGTTCTAGGATGCATCCTTCCTACAAGGGACATCAACATTAGGCATCATTGTAGTTTAGTCTTGGCTAGTGGTATGAAGAACATTAGCTTGTTTGTTTACTTGATCTTTGTCTTTTAACTTATCTTATTGAACTCATTTTGATGACCTCTCGATGATGTCCAAACAAAAGGATTTAGAGAGAAAGGAATGGGGGAATGATCATTATCTATTTATTTGTTGTGCTTGTTAGATGTTCTTGCAATATAACCTTGGTCATGCATGCTTTGTTTGGTTTGTAGGGAGGGTGTCTTAGGTGTCTTGTTGACCACATAGGAAGGCTTTCATTTCTATGTTTTGGTCTGAGATATTTGAAATATCTGAACTACATTTTAAATGAGGTTTTGTATGTTAAGTGTGAATAAGAGTACTCCTATCTAATTGTCGAGTCAAAGTCCATCACACTAGGTACAATGCCATCCTAGTTCTTTATATACCTTGATGCATCGTACCTATGTGTATTATCAAACATAAGGTAATTAGCCCTATTAAAATCCCAATTCCTAATAAGTAAATCATCATCATCATCATCATCATCTCTAATAAAGTCCCATGGATCATGGACTTCTTGGATCCTCTTGTTTGTGTCTCATTTCTTATTTCTTCTCTCTGTGCTAACATGGTACCATTTCAGTTAATCAAAAATATCACCAATGCATCCATCCTGCATCCACAAACCGTCAACATACTGCATATCAATCATATCATAATAGGAAATACCAATCATTTCACATACATTAAATTTCCATCAAAATATAGATCTGTTATTCTAAGCATCTCATAAACCATACATTAACATCCATTGCTAATAAGTAAATCATCATCATCATCATCATCATCTCTAATAAAGTCCCATGGATCATGGACTTCTTGGATCCTCTTGTTTGTGTCTCATTTCTTATTTCTTCTCTCTGTGCTAACATGGTACCATTTCAGTTAATCAAAAATATCACCAATGCATCCATCCTGCATCCACAAACCGTCAACATACTGCATATCAATCATATCATAATAGGAAATACCAATCATTTCACATACATTAAATTTCCATCAAAATATAGATCTGTTATTCTAAGCATCTCATAAACCATACATTAACATCCATTGCATTTAATCATATAGGCATCACCCATCTCATCCATCTCACATGTGTTGCATCATCATCATAATCATCCATACATCCATCTTGAACCTCTTTGTCATGATATTGACCCTCAAATCAAAATTTTTGCTCGATCTCTCGAGGGGGCAATGTACCAATATACTTCTTTCCACTGGGGCATATGACGAAAAAAATTAAAAAATGAACTTTGATCTCAGCAAGTTTATTCTTTGAACCAACACAATAGGTAATTTGCTTCAAAGAGGGAAAAAATGTAGACACAAAAATTATCCTGATTGATAATGCATACTTGATTCCGACTTACTAACACCAGGTATGTGTAGGATTATCATGGAAAAAATAGGCCCTTAAGTGGCAAAAATTTAGAAAAATCAAAGTTAGGCAA
Source organism: Sequoia sempervirens (assembly GCA_007258455.2). Lineage (NCBI taxonomy): Eukaryota > Viridiplantae > Streptophyta > Pinopsida > Cupressales > Cupressaceae > Sequoia > Sequoia sempervirens. The sequence goes on along the minus strand of VDFB02270651.1, from coordinate 726,839,800 downwards.
CTTGTAAAATTTGAATAAGTTATCTATATTATTTTAAAAATATGTAAGAATATAATTTGTAGTAAATTGAATGTAGTTTCTAGAATACTAGGTTTATTTTTAAAAAAATCTATTTGGTGAAATTTTGAAATTTGAATGCAGTAGTACTTAAATTTCAGGGAAAAAATAAATAAATAATTAGAGGACTCATGTCCCGATATGATGCATATTTTTTTGTAATTTTTTTCTAAGTAAATAATTAATTATGAATTTTTTATTACAAAATATAAAAAATATAAAAACTCGTATGTTTGACCTCCTTAACTTAGTCAAAACTTCATGAAATTCATTTTTTTTTTAATCCTATAGTATCTGAAGCATATAATGTGACACATGTTTTAGATTCAAAAAGTGTGATACTGTTTGAAAGCTATAGATGTTTTTCAATGAGCCTATCAATCAAATCCTCTAGATTTTGCAACTTGCACAAGTAAATCAATTTAATTGATTTATAAATTCATCTATTTTCTTTCAAAAGGGCATCAAATTGGAATATTTTACAAATTTGAAATCTTCCTCCCAAATTTCTTTTCCTCCAACTTGGCATTTATGACTCTTACAAGTCCTTTTTTTGAGCCAAGTGGCAATAACTCATCTTCCACATCTCCCTCCAACATTTCACTTCTTCAAATTCAAATTCCACCTAATAGAATTTATGTGCACATTCATCAAAATGTGCTCCACCTCTCTCCATTCACATGTTGACAAGTGCCATCTTGCTATTGGTTGATCCTTAGTCTGGAATTCCTCCTTTTTGCTCATTCCTCCATCATTCTCTTCTATAAATAGAAGGCTCTTCTATTTATTTTGGATCCACAACTTGAAGCAAAATCATTATCTATAGGTTTTTGGGAAAGTTCATCCATCTTTCATCAAGTTTAGCATAGATTTCATTATTCATAGTTAGGTTCTTTCCATTTTGTTCATCTACATTTTCATCCAAGAGCTTATGAAGGGTTGGGAAAGGGCTACTTTCCACAACAAAGTAGCACTAATCCACTATGTGATAGGTATGCAGCATGCTTTTTATGTTCTCAATTAGTTTATTTGATATTTTTTTATTTTGTTTGCATTATGAAGCATGTTGTAGTACTTTATAGGAGGACTATTGTATTTGCATAGATTAAACGAATCCATGCTAACGTGTGTTGAAGTTTAAGCTATTTTGTAGATTTTGGTGTTTACAGCTATGATGGGTGTGTCGAAGGATCATGGGATTTTACAAAGATTGACCTACTAAGTGGCTACTATTAAATTCAAAGTAAATAAAATGATGAATGGAAAAAATAATTTAAATATTACAATAGAAAAATTATATGAATGGTTGGTGATGGAATTTTTATTATCTAATACACCCAACACATTCATGTGGATGATGAATTGAGTGCTCAATGAGTATATTTGTAATTTGTATGGTACACTATTTTGATGATATTTGGATATTTAGTAATTGTAAAGGGGCCACTTAATGCATTTTAGAATGGTATTAGAATTATACACAAGGGTAAGAGAAATGTCGATTTACATAGAATATTTTTACACTATTGTGTTTTTTTAATTTTAAGCAATAGTGTAAAAATGGGTTGAGAAAATATTGAATAGCATACCCCAAGAAGCACACTTGAGGTAAGTAGTTTCCATGGTTTAGAATTTTTTATAGAAACTTCATTAACAATTTTAGTAGTATTGTTACACCACTAATAGGTTTCAAAAGTGGAATATCATTTATGTGGATAAGGGAAATAACAAATATTCTCTAATTTATGAAGAAGAAGGTGGCATATTCCCCTTTCTTAGCATTACCATATTTTACCAAGGTTTTTTAGGTAGATTGTGATGCTTAACATGTACAATTTGGAACAATATTGAGCTAGGAAGGAAATCCAACAGTAGTTTATGGGTGATCCCACAAAGCTGGTTTACAATTTCTAGGAGATTCTGATTTTTGCTTAAATCACATATTTTTAGAAAATATAATGATTTAAGCCTTTAAAAGTTTCATTTAAAGCATTCCAATCGAAGAGGGTTTAATCAAACTACCTTAGATCAAACCCCCTTGGATAGAACCCTGCTAGTTTTAAACCATACTTATAACGGAGTCTCTTTTACACCTATCAAAATGCTAATAAAAAACCACTTTTGATTTACCTTTTTGGGGGATCAAATAAATTCATTTAAAATTATTTTTTGTAAGTATGTAGTCCTTATTATAAGCTTCCCAAAAAGAATAATATTAAATAAATTTAATTTTATGATTATATTTATTTTTTATTTCTTGTGAATGTAGGTTTTTCACTGAAAATCAAGCTCTTTGTTCTGCACATGTGGAAAAATAGAAGATTATAAAAAAAAAGAAAAATATTAGTGCACCATATATTGTAGTCCTTGATCTAACAAAAAAAGAAAAAAATGAATTTCAATACATACAAAAAAAGTTGTGTTATACAATTCGCCTATGTCTAAATTGTAATTGGTTTGACTTCAAAACTTGATTAAGGAAAAAATATTCAATAAAACACTATGAAACCAATTGGAAGCACTAGATATCATACTTACAAATTTAAATTAAAAAAAATTAATAATATTATCCTTCATGGAAAAAATGTTATGTGTTATACGGTGAGCGTCACTCCTTAAAAATGGTGTTTATTGAAAAAACCTAGTTTCCGAAGGAGATGGAAAAGGAAGTGCAATTTGATTCCAAAAGTTTTCAAAAAAATATATTCAGAATCTACATACAAAATTTCACAAATCACTTGTTTGCATCATCTTCAAATTCCTCATGGTTTAGCCGCTATACATGCCTGAAAGTGAAGATTTAGTTGAAAAATTAGTTCAGTATCTAGTTTGGCCAAAAAATGTAAACCAGTATTGTGGGATCAGGCTTATAGTGAGAATATAAAAGATGAAAGGAAGAAGTATTTTACCAATGATGTTGAATTTTACACCACTGTACAAGCACTAATACATTGGAGGCATTAATTGGTTCCTAAGGAATTTAATTGTATCTACATATCATAAGGATCTATGATCTAGGTGGATCTCCAAAACCCTAAAATTTTATAGTCTCAAATTTTGATGAAACTAGCTTCGTTAGATAAAGCTCATTGGCACGATCCTGATGCAACTTGTATCGCGTTAGAGGGAGATTGTACACAAGAGTTATGCCCAGTCAAAGTTTGTTCAACATGTGGTCAAATGATGCAGAGGGTTAGGGACTTTGAAAGAAACACCAAGTTACAAGACTAACAATGATTCACTCTCAACCTTTCAACTAGGCACCAACATGGAGATAAGGCCTCAACTTTGCATTCATGACTTATTTGCCTTCCTTATGGACCCAAACCCTAGGAAAACTATTAAGAGTCCCAAAAAAACTTGTTTTAAATGATTTCAAAGCCCAACCCTCTAACTTAGACACAAAACCAATTTTTCACCTTAACTAGGTTACTAGCCCAACTAGGCCTCCTGCAGTGATTTTTTTACTTTGCACTCAAACTTTCCAAAGGAACCCAAAATATAATGACTGTTTCAAGTGTGGTTTGTGATGATAAACAACATATCCAAACCTTGATATCACTTGCTTCAGACAAACCCTTCCAAAATCTGCTATCTCCTCAAAAACTAGGCCTAATTAGCCCACTTTTACAAAGCAACCCCCCTTTAAACTCAACCCCTGACCATGAAACTTTTAAAAATCTCCTAAAATGACTCAAAACCAAGGAATCCAAGTTTCTAGACCTCTATGACACATATAACATGCTCTAGCACAAACCCCTCCTCAACTTGCCTCAAAAACTAGGGCTTCTTAAAAACTAACCTTCCAATCACTTCCAAAAATTTCTCATTGACTATACACCATTAGGAAAACATATTTAGTTGATCCAAACTCAAAAACATGCCCCTCATTAAGGCAGATCTTCTGCTGCTACACCCTAGCCTCCATCGTCAAGCACTTTTCCCTTTAACAACTTGGTGTACACCTTGATATTCTTCCTTCCTGCACATTAGTTGGTTAAATATGTGTGATAAATGTTATTAATGATCCATTTCATAGGTCACATCAGCATTCTACCTTGAAATGGATCAATCATCCATGAAAATCACCAAAATTAGTGAAAAATCTGCACTTTTTTTAGGACAGTCAGCAATATAATGCAAATAACTGATTATAAACGTGTATCAGATCATTCAAGAGGTTAATTGAAAGTAAATACAGGTTCTTGAGCCATCCAATTGATTAGAAATTCAAAAGGAATCAATAGATCATCAAAAAGACTCAAGAAAATGCAAGAAAACTTATGTTTTTTCACTATTTTCTGTAGCAGTCCGTACAGTCACTTCTCCAAATGTTCAACCTCCATAAAAATGACCATTTTGGGGTTATAGAACCATCCCTAAACTGATCCAACTGATTGGAATTGATTACAATGCATAATTACCTCTAAAACACCTAAAACTCCTTTTCCCGCCTAAACTAAAATTTAAAAATTTGAAATTACAAACTAGAGATTTATTGAAATCTATCACCTAAAAACCATTGGATCTTCAATATCCAAGTTTATTTGACCAAAATAAAGAATTAGAACACTAATCAAACCCCTAGAGCATGATTTTCCCTTCACTTTGCATTTTTAACCTAGATTCCTTATCAGGAGCATTAGAACTTTTAACATTCTTATTACATTTATTCATACCAAATGCCATTATAGGCTCCAATAGGTCATAATTGATGCTTTGACTTGTTTGGAAGGTCCTCTTGACCCTTGCACTCTCCTGGTTCTTGACGTGCTCCTTGAAGGCCCTGGGTGCTCCTGCACCATTCTCCCCAGGAAAGAAAGAACTCTTGCCCCAAGAAGTGTCCCATGTGTTGTCACCAAAAGACCTTTTGCTCTCATGTGTTTTCATCTTCCAATGAGCAGGTATGTAGTCCCCCAAAGTCACTGTCTTTCTCTTCTGCCAATCTGCATTCTTGACATTCATCATGTGAGAGCCAAAAATCTGTTTTGTTTGTCCTTTTTGCTGCTTGAACTCAGTCTGATTTTGTGCCCTGTTTCTGCCTCTATTCCCCTGATTTCCTTGTGAAAAGATACCATCACTATCATGCTCAATTATAGGGCATTCAATGCCTCCAACCTTGATACTGTCCAAATCCCACAAATTCTGATTTTTAGGACTGTCTTCTTCACAACCCTGCTGCAACTTGTCTTTTTTCAACCTACCAATGTCTTCCCCTGTTTTACCCTGCTCATTTACCTACAAATGCTTCTCAAAACAGATCATAAAACTTTCATTTGACTGCTCCAAAGGCAAAGGAACCAACTGATATCTAACATCTCCTTGTGAACCAAATAGGTGTTAAGAAAACCATCATGCAATGTCCTTCTAACATACTGCCATGGCCTCCCCAAGATAATATGACCACAAGTCATTGGAATAACATCACAAAGCACTCTATCATGATATGAACCAATTGAGAAATCAACAAAAGCTCTCTTACCAATCTCTACATGCTGTCCTTGAGTTACCCAAGTGGCCTTGTAGGGAGTAGGATGATCAAAAGTTTCAATCCCTAGCTTGGTTACCATATCAACTGAAACTAAATTGCTATGTGACCCTGAATCTATAAGCAATCTGCATATCTTACCATGACTGAGACAATTTGTTTTGAAAATGGTTACCTTTGGTTCTTGATGAAGCCTTTCTCCTTGCTTGATCATGAGAAACTCACCATCAGTCACAGGGTCTGCCATAAATGTTTTTGGTTCCTCCTTCTTATCTTCTTCTTCTTGCACCAAGGTAGCTCTCCTTTCTCTGCCTTTATCAGCTTGTTCCCACTTAGGACACTTGAAGGAAGGATGCCCTGGTTCATTGCAATTAAAACATCTGCCTGTGAATGGTCCTCTACCTTGTCCAAATCTGCCTCCTCCTCTTGGAGTGTATCCACCTCTTTGATCAGAAAATATCTCTTTACCCTTGTCATTGCTGCTTTTATCATTACTGCCTTGTCCTTGCTCTCTATTACCTCTGCCCCTGTTTGAACTACCTCCTCTTCCACCATTGTTTGATCTTTCTTGCTTCCTTTTCACCTTTTCTTCTGCTCTAATGGCCAACTGAAAACATTCTCCCAATGTTCTTGGCAATTGCAAACCAATCTCATCTTGCAGATTGTACCTTAAGCCATTGATGTACCTGGCTATCTTCTCATCTTCTTCCTCATAACCTCCTCTAATACTAAGCTTGTGAAATTGCTCAGTATAGGACATCACATCCAAGTCCTTTTGCTTTAAATTCTGCCTCATTCTTTTCACATGAATGGTATAATCAGATGGTAAAAATTGCTCCTTGACCAAACTCTTCATCCTTGCCCATGTAGAAACCTTTGCCAATCCTCTAGCCAACCTATCATTCTGGAAACTTGTCCACCATGTCAATGCTGTGCCTCTCAACTTGGTTTTAGCAAACTTGACTTTCCTTTCTTCATCCATCTCCTCAAATTCAAAGTAGTTTTCCATGGCATCAAGCCATCCCAATACCTCTTCACTATCCATCTTCCCTTGATAGATAGGTAAGTCTATGTGACTCTTCCCTCCATGACCCTGTACTGCCTTCAATAACCTCACTAACCTCCTTTCCTCAGGGTCCTCTGTATCATCAGCTTGTTGTTCCTGATTTACCCTCACATGCTCTTCATCCTCTTCATTGTTTTCTTGGTCTTCTTGGTCTTCTCTCCTCCTACTCCTCTCAAGGTTATTGATCCTTGCCTGCATAGTGTCTCTCTCTCTTCTCCATTGTCTTTCTTCTTGATCTTGCAGGACCTACTCACTGCTCTGATACCATTGACTTTGTTACAAGACTAACAATGATTCACTCTCAACCTTTCAACTAGGCACCAACATGGAGATAAGGCCTCAACTTTGCATTCATGACTTATTTGCCTTCCTTATGGACCCAAACCCTAGGAACACTCTTAAGAGTCCCAAAAAAACTTGTTTTAAATGATTTCAAAGCCCAACCCTCTGACTTAGACACAAAACCAATTTTTCACCTTAACTAGGCTACTAGCCCAACTAGGCCTCCTGCAGTGATTTTTTTACTTTGCACTCAAACTTTCCAAAGGAACCCCAAATATAATGACTGTTTCAAGTGTGGTTTGTGATGACAAACAACATATCCAAACCTTGATATCACTTGCTTCAGACAAACCCTTCCAAAATCTGCTGTCTCCTCAAAAACTAGGCCTAATTAGCCCACTTTTACAAAGCAACCCCCCTTTAAACTCAACCCCTGACCATGAAACTTTCAGAAGTCTCCTAAAATGACTCAAAACCAAGGAATCCAAGTTTCTAGACCTCTATGACACATATAACATGCTCCAGCACAAACCCCTCCTCAACTTGCCTCAAAAACTAGGGCTTCTTGAAAACTAACCTTCCAATCACTTCCAGAACTTTCTCATTGACTCTACACCATTAGGAAAACATATTTAGTTGATCCAAACTCAAAAACATGCCCCTCATTAAGGCAGATCTTCTGCTGCTACACCCTAGCCTCCATCTTCAAGCACTTTTCCCTTTGACAACTTGGTGTACACCTTGATATTCTTCCTTCCTGCACATTAGTTGGTTAAATATGTATGATACATGTTAGGAATGATCCATTTCACAGGTCACAGCAGCATTCTACCTTGAAATGGATCAATCATCCATGAAAATCACCAAAATTAGTGAAAAATCTGCACTTTTTTTAGGACAGTCAGCAATATAATGCAAAGAACTGATTATAAACGTGTATCAGATCATTAAAGAGGTTAATTGAAAGTAAATACAGGTTCTTGAACCATCCAATTGATTAGAAATTCAAAAGGAATCAATAGATCATCAAAAAGACTCAAGAAAATGCAAGAAAACTATGTTTTTTCACTATTTTCTGTAGCAGTCCGTACAGTCACTTCTCCAAACGCCCAACCTCCGTAAAAATGACCATTTTGGGGTTATAGAACCATCCCCCAACTGATCCAACTGATTGGAATTGATTACAATGCATAATTACCTCTAAAACACCTAAAACTCCTTTTCCCGCCTAAACTAAAATTTAAAAATTTGAAATTACAAACTAGAGATTTATTGAAATCTATCACCTAAAAACCATTGGATCTTCAATATCCAAGTTTATTTGACCAAAATAAAGAATTAGAACACTAATCAAACCCCTAGAGCATGATTTTCCCTTCACTTTGCATTTTTAACCTAGATTCCTTATCAGGAGCATTAGAACTTTTAACATTCTTATTACATTTATTCATACCAAATGCCATTATAGGCTCCAATAGGTCATAATTGATGCTTTGACTTGTTTGGAAGGTCCTCTTGACCCTTGCACTCTCTTGGTTCTTGACGTGCTCCTTGAAGGCCCTGGGTGCTCCTGCACCATCAAAGCTGGTCAACTAGAAACAATAAAGATCATGAAACATTTCTCTACTAGTTGCATCATGTAGAGCTCAGCAAGAGCTTTCCAGTGCATTTTGAACGGACCAAATCTGAGTCTGTATGTGGAAGTTATGATTAGTTAAAGTTGTCAAACTTGGTCAAAGTGATGACATGGCATCACCAAAGCTTGACACTTGGTAGGACATGTGGCAGATTATGTGGTAGGAGCAGTGAGCTAGCACTGACATGGACCAAGTGATTAATAAGGATTAAACCATATTTATTAAATAAAAAATTGTTTGGTCTAAAATTTAAACAAAGTGGATTTGGTGGGATTTGATCCCTTCACCCATGCCTTAAAATACTCTTGCACCACATGCCTTGTCTGAGATATAAGGGGAGCTCCTCCCTATATATAATCCTTAAATAAACATAAAAATTGTTTTATTTTATGTAAACCATAAAATAAGGAGAAAATTAAGGGGGGCCTTAGGACAAATATAAAGCCCAATCCTTTTTAAAAGGATTTTAAAAAAGATTATCATGGCTTTAAATATTTTTATGAAAACAAAGATAAGGGGTTCTCATAAAAATAAGGGGTAAATAAGCTATATTTTCAAGATTTGTAATCTTGAAATAGAGATATAGCAAATATTTGTAAATATTATTGAGGAAACCCCTTATTAGTATATGAGCATGTATATAAGGGAGTATTATTTCTTTGTAAAGACAAGGCTTAGAAGGCATAGACAATGCTTAGAGACAATTTTTCTAGAAGAATTCTCTTGGAAGGAGAATTAGGAAAAATTCTCATTGGCTTTGTAATAGAGTCTTGATTCCTTAGGCTTTTGTACTCTTGTTTTGAGAGAGTGAGTTGCATTATTATTTCTTTGGAAGCATTGTAAAAGCAATAGAGAAGCTAGGCACAAACATGTTACTAGGAAGTTTCTATAGGTGCAATACAGAAACAAGAAGAGCTTGAAGATAAATAATCTTGAAAGCAGAATAATTTGTATTGTAGCTTGAAGACCATAGTGATGTAATCAAGTATTTTGCATAATATTAATGGCAAACGATGTTACAGTTGAGCGATCCTAGAGACGTAGCCCAAACATTAGGTGAACTTCGTTATCGAATCTTCTTTCTTTCATTCTTATATCTATGTTTTGAATGCTCATTTCTATGCTCTTTCATACAAGAAATTTGTCAATGATCAATAATAATAAAAGATGTGATCCATAAGTGAATCTAACAAATTGTTTAAGTGATACATAAGTAGGATCGGTTTACAGATTAATCTAAGATATATAAACTCCTAGAAGAAGTTAAATAATAAACATGGAATTTGGATTTCTTTCTGTTAAGGATATAGTTTTGTTCCAAGGAATAATTCAAGCAAAAAAAATTAAGTGGCTAATGGTTTAAGTAGTTGTCTAACATTTATAAGTACCCATGGATGCATGAAGTACATATGTTTAAGAGTATCAAGGAAATTTATGATTCTAATTTATTATTTAGAAATATTATTGAACAAATAAATTAAAATAATTTAGTAGTTGATACTAGTATTACTAATTATGATTATTTTATATGAGATGGTATATTATTAATGGAAAAAAACTATGTATTCTAGTTGGTCCTATGAGAGACAAAATTGTAAGAGAAATTCATAGTGATAATTTAAGTCAATAGTTTTATAAAATTAAGGCAATATTTTTGGCCAAAGATGAAAAGAGATGTGGCAAGGTATGTATAAAAATGAAAAAAATACCATGTATCCAAAGGATATGCACAAAACATAACCCTTTAGATTTCATTACTAGTACTAAGTGGTTGATGGATATATTTGAGTATGTAATTTTTATTAGGACTAAAAAACACAAAAATATTTTAGTTAATAACTATTTTAACAAATTTCAAGGTCCAATTCAACCTTTTATTTTAGTGTTATTTTTTAGCATTTTTTGAGTTTTTCAAGTTCTACTTCAACTAGTTTTAGCATGAACTTGGATTTTAAGTTACTCTAAATAAATAATAGGATACTTAGAAGATAATGATAATTAGTATATCGCTATTAGTTGAATGTAAAACTACTAAAAATAGTAGTTTCTTAACTTTAAGAATATTAGTTGTTCTATATAATTTTTTATTTGATTATGTTTTTGTACAATTTAATTATGCTAGATAGTTCGTGTGAGATGGATTTCATTTAAATAAAAATAATCTTATTTGTTTAGGTTTAGTTGTTGAGGAATAATATAAAGATTGTGTTGTTTTACTAGAAAAAGTATTGTTACATATATATATATATATATATATATATATTATATTTTAAGTTATATTATACAAAAATTATATGAATTTTTCTTAGATAATAATTCTATTATGTCACAAATACTCTTTTATAATTCATTATACTTATCCCATTATTAAAATCCTTAATAAACATAGACCATAATGTTATTTATATTAAAATTATAAATAATATTTATATCAACCCACATAGATATAATACATAATACAAACTATCACGAGGTAATTCAAAATAAATATTTCAATATCAAATATTTTATTACTTAAGAGGTGGTACTAAAAATTATTTCCCAATTGTGGGAAAACAAAGAAAAATGCTAGTAAAATTACATTAAAAACATGTTAGTGTTTGATTAAAGGGAGCTTTATCCAAAGCCCCTAAGATTGAACACCGCATGAATATGTTGAAAGAATGAAGAATGTTGTGATTAATGAGTTTTCATTGATGTCAACCCTACATTATGGATGTCAATTAGTATGACATATGTTTATAGAAGATTTACAAAAGTTCTTTTGGCTAAGTATCTACACCTGCAGTTTCAACAAATAGTGCCCTTCGGTAATTTGGTTTGTATTTGTTTGCCATTTCGGATCTACTCCTAGGGTTCTAGTATGTTGTTCATAGATATCACTAGCATCTTATTTTGGAATTTCAATTTTTTTGGATAAGTGGTTCAAAAGTTTCAAGTAATAGAAGATCTAAAGATATGGTTTACACAATTTTTTGTGTACTAGCTATAATTACCTAACTAGGCCACATTCCTCTGTGGATTTGAGTTAGAATTTTTGGGTTTGGGAAAAGGTTAATAGGGGTTAGTACACTATATTTTCCAATTGGCATGACATTTTTTGGTCCATGTATTGTATGGTGATGATCAATTGGACTATTTTGCTTTTGGGTTCTATACCTAGTTGACTTGATACATGCAAATTATTGTGAAGATTAAATATATGATGCAAATGAAAAAAAAGAGTTGTTATAGGTCCATGCCAACCTATATTTCTTATGTTTTGGGTGTGAAGGAATTTTTTTTTGAATTGGGTGCTGACTTGAGGCACATTTTGTATGATGTGAGGCTACATCTGATTAGGCCAACCTAATTGATGTTGGTGATGAAATTTGGTATATTTACAAGGTTGATTTGAGTTGATGAAGAGAATATCAGATGCATACATGATCCAAATACAAGCAATGATGCAAAATCTTGTAGAATAGTGCAAATAAATTGAGTGTTGAGAAAAGGTGTGCAAATACAGAGCAAAGAAAAGACTTGTAATATGAGTTGATTAGATTGTGTTATGAGCTTCAAAGGAACTCAATCTAGCATATGTTAGATTCACTTCTCTCAGTTAAAATCATGGTTGTGAAGCCATCTCTTTGTATCTTTCTTTTCCCTATCAATAGTGAGTTCACTTGGACAATGAATCCACCTAGAAGTGAGCCTTTCTATAATATCTTATAACCAATTATAACATATTTTGATTTAATCTTCATCATGGTTTTTCCATTCTTGGTTTTTCCATAATTTTTTTTTGTTTTTTTGTGTTGTGTGTGTTGTGTGTGTTATGGGTTGTTCATGCTTTCATTCCTTATAACATTTAATTATTCTTTGGCTATCAATGGTTTAATAGAATACTGATTCATGCCCCCTCTCAGTATTTTGTGTTTTCAACAATTGGTATCAGAGCTTGGTTCCTTGGAAGAAGCTTGACCTCTTTGGGAAGATCTTGGAGTTTGAACACATGGCTGATAGAAATTTTCCTATCTCTCTGAAAGTGATTCTTGCTATTGGATACAGAGGAGAAGATTGCATGTTTGAAAAATATGGAGAACTTAAAGTCACTCTTGAAGAAGTTGAAAAAATTAAAATTGAAAACAAATATGTGTAGGAAAATATTAAAGAAGAAAATTACTGCAACAAAAAATTGAGAGAGAAAATAAAGAAGTTAAGAGAAAGACATAAGGAGGTCAATGAAAAATTGAAACAAGAAAATGAGAACATCACTGGACTAAAAGTGCAAGTGGAAGAAAAGAAAAAAATTAAGGAATGTCTAAATGCAATGGTAAAAGGAAAGACTGATGAATTTATAAGGCTTGAACAAGAAGTGGTAAATATGAGATCATATCTAGAGAAAGAAATAATTCATGAAGACAAATTCAAAACAAGTTATTCAATGCTTGATTAGTTAATTTTAGGTCAAAAAACATCTAATGAAAAGGGTTGTTTTGGAATTGAAAATTGAGAAAGCTCAAAAGAAAATCACACACCTAATGCAAAGAAGATCAATGAACCAAAGAAAGATGGAGACAAGAAGAAAAATGGAAAGTTTCAAAATCAGAGAAAAAATGCTAGAAGACCTCCCATCAGACAACAAAATTCTCAAAGGTACTGATATTTTAATGGTATTTGTTATTTTTGCAATAAAATTGGACATAGAGCAATGGAATGTAGAAGAAAAATGAATTAAAATATTTCATCATTTACTAGTCAATGCTTTACATGCAAGAGATTTGGGCAAAGAATAAATGAATGCAAAAGAGAAATGATGAATGCATATAATAATGGTAGAATGATTCAATCTTTGAATGGTTACTATTATACATGCTATGGATTTGGACATAAGGTTAATCAATGCATATTCAAAGTGAATGAAAGGAATAATTCTTAGTGAAATTTCATATGCAACAATTGCAATAGGCCAAGACATATTACTAAATTTTGCAGAAGGAGAAATTCAAGCAAGGATAATTTGGTAAAGGAAAATAAATCAGTTAAAAATATTGATGTGATTGAAGTAAAGAAGGAAATGGGAAATATTTGGAGAAAGAAAGAACTTGAGAACAAGAATAAGAGACTACAAATGAATCTGTACCACCCTCTGGTGTAGATAATTCCTCTGGGAATTGAACCTAAGCATTGGATTAGGGGGAGAATTAATAGAAAAACTTATAACCCCCTATAGATATGAGGTGTCATGGCTTGACATGAAGATATGAGTTGGAGATGGACATAATGGATCTTTTGGAGAAGACTCTAGAATAAATATGCAAATGTAGAGACTTGTAGAGCGATTTAACGTTTAATGTTGCACATAGAAGGTTTTAGCACTTGGCTTTATTGTTTGGTGTATTAAATGTGAATTAATGCATAATCAAAGGGATTATATACCTATACTTTGTTTATTTCATTCAATTCTATGCATTTGGAGTGAACATAGAAAATTGAAGCAAATTCAAGAGTCCAAAGGTGATTTGAGAAGTAGAGCATCTGAACAATCATTTCGGTTGAGTAAGAAAAAGGTATTTAGCATTGTCCAAAGCTTAAATAGATTTTTTTTTTGAAGAATTTGAATTCAGTAGAGATGGCAACACCTACAGTGGTAAATTTGAGTGAGAAACCCCAACCTAAATTCAAGAAATTCCCCATGAAAGTGTTTGAGAATGACCTGCTTAGAATTATTTTGAGTATTCCATATAGGTTCTTGCCTACTATGGACATTAGGGCATACATCCATAGGAAGATGGAAGAATATAACCATACAAAACTTATAGACATATGGACATACCATTTGACTAGAGAATACTTCAACATCAAACTTGAATATGAAAACGTGGTGAAGAAGAAACTAAATGTCTAGTAGTGGTTCCCATGCTTCACCCATGACAATGAACTTAAGTATTTGAGAATATCATTAAGCAGAGTGTGTGATAAATTATTATGGACTAATATGCCGAGCTTAATATCTAAAGAAGTCATAAGGGAGATTACTCAACTTTGTGACATCAGACGTGTACCGGTGATAAAATCTGTATAGAACAAGGATGTGATGAAATCAACTAGAGACATATTTGACCACAAGGATTTCACTGTGAAAACCATATGGAATCCTTCTCTAAGGTATGTAGCTATGGTCATAGGATATAAAATATACTACACCAACAAAGAGAATTTTGTGTCTGCCACAACAATTTATGTAGCCCGTGAAATGGTGGAAAAGGGAAAGGACTATGATTTGTGTGAGTTGCTTCAACAACAATTTTTTGAAAATTTGAAGAAAACTAAGGATAAGAAATACCCCTTCAAATTTGGTTCCTTGGTAATTTTCTTGTTATTCTACTTTCTGAGGGAGCTTCTAGGAAGAGGAAATATTATATGGAGTAAAAGAAGACCCATATCCCATCAAATATTTAAACATCTACACAACATTGGTGATATGAAAGCTCAAGATGAGGCACTTACTACTTTCTTTGTGGTATTTCAAAAGAGAATGCATGAACGGGAGAGGATCCCTAATTTTTTTGTGGAGAAATATCGAGATGATATCACATTTTTTGTCAAAACTGATGAATGCATAATTGAGGTTGTGGAACCTAGAACTATCTAGATTGAACCACTTGGATATGAGATCAATGAAAATGAAGTAGAGGGATACGTTGGTATATTATTAAATAGTCCTAAGGACCATACTTAAAAAATACATGGAATGTATGAGGATAAATCCGTGGAAGTGCACATGGAACTAAAATATTCTGAAATAAAAAAGGAAGGTGAATAAAATGGTACATGAATATTTCAAGGACAGAGGACTCATAGATGAACAAATAAGAATGTTAAGAGGAAGGGAAGAGGGAGAAGCAAGAACAACAAGTTGGTCCCCCAGACCTAGAAGATCTAGAAGAATTGCTTCCACCATTCCCCCTAGTGTTCAACAACCATCTATATCAATTTCTTCTTCTAGAAAAACAAAGAGAATGAAGAACAGTGCTATGGTAATAGAAAAACCTAAGGTGGAAGAGGCCACAAGGCTAGGAAAGAGAAAGAATACTACTCCAGCAACCCCTACTACCACTAAATCAAAAAGAAGAATGAAAGAGAAAGATAAAAGAGAAAATGACTTGAGTGTACAATCTGAGGAAGAAGAAGAAGTGGCTGAAGATTCATTGTTGATTCTAAAATGAAATGGCACTGTTTCAAAGAAACAGAGAAAAGATATTTTTGATACATTAGATGTGTAGTGTAGAAAAATGTATCTTTGGACATTTTAACGCTCATTTGGGTCCTTCTTATGGATTTTGGCCTATTTTTTCCTAGATTTAATGTTGTTATGTGGTCAACACACTCACATTAGGTCGTGGACCCTTGTGAATCAATAGGAACTTTATCATGCCTTGTAAAAGTGTTGTAACATACTTTCACACTTTTCTAGGACCTTTTTAATATAATTCACTTAAATAACCTCTTTTTATCACTTATCAAGCCTTATTTCAAAGTGTTGTAAAGTGTTGTAACAAAATTTCACACTTTTCTAGGCTTGTCATCAATATTTTGACCCTTTCTTATGCTTAAATGGCCCCTTTATACACTTACAAACCAGAGGCTGCTTAAGTGAATTTTAAGGAATAATCCCATTAAACATTATTTAATACACTTTAATTCTTATCACCCACTTAAAATGCCTAAGTGGGACCAAGTCGCCACTAGGGATGACCTAGTCCCTCTTGGCTCAAAAATCAAAATTATTTCAAAATTCTGGCAGGATATTAATTTCTAAACCTTGAGGTCAGCCTGTGATGTGGTATTTTTAAGAAATTTTACATAATCATGTATAAATATAAGGTTTTTGTCTCCTTTTCATCCTCCTTAACCCCCATTCATTCCCTTAATTATTTAAGCAGTTATTAATCATTCACTTAAGCATTCTAGGTATTTCAAAGCATACATCCAGTGGAGCTTCTACTTGCATGTCTTCAAATTTCTACTTCAAGGATTTGGTGAGTTGTAGCATTGCATGCTATTCATTCATCATTCTCTTTTCATTTCATTTCATTTCATTTTCAAGGGTTTAATTACCAAACTGGGGTTTGACCAATGCAAACCCCTATTCACTAACTCTTAACACTTTTTCCCCTCTTTGAATATGTTTTGTAGATCTTGGTTGCAGATTTGTCAAAGAGAAAGGTGTGAAAAGTTGTCATTAAATCATCAAAGTCATTCAAAGTCAAAAAAACCCTAAAAGAAGCTTGGAGAACACCTACAAGTTAGATTCTATAGTTTCAGATCCGAAAAGCTATTAGGAGTTGATGTGCAGACCAAGAGCTATAGATTGCATCTTTAAATTTCCCAAAATATAGAGGTGGACTAAGTCACCATCAGTGGAAAATTAGTCCCACTACCAAGCATGAAAATTGGTTGCTACAGGTCTGAGTACCCTTTTGGCTGAAACCTGTTCTAGTAGAATTTCCCCAAAACAGGACTAAGTCACCCAACTTGGTGTAAGTGTCCCATAAGGCTTCAACAATGATTTATACAAGATTATAGAGCTCCTCTCCATCACTTTACAGTTTCTAGGTACACCTCTCTAATCTCATTAAGTTCTGTTACAATTTACTCGCATCTAGGACATTCACCTTAAATAGGTTTCAATCACCTTTGCATTGGAATCTCAAGGGAATATTCTTGAATAAGTCATCAAGGTTTTTGGGATACCTCTCTCATTTTAGGTGCAAAACCCTAGAAATGTAAGAGAGCCCCCTATCCCCAAAAATCTATGGTTCATTTTGGTGAGCCTGCATTTAGAACATCATATTTCTAATTTACAATGCATTTACATCTTAGGAATAGCTTACATTAACATTGTGTTTCATTTTGCATTATTTAAATTACATCCAAGGGTTTCCAAATTTGCATTAGTGAAAAGCTCATATATCTTGCATTTTTGCACTTTATTTCATTAAAAATCAACAAAATTCCACATTTTCATATTATATCTACATCTGAAAACCTAAAAAGCATAAAAATGCATTCAAAAATTCTAAAAATTGTCAAAAAAATCACTACCTGGACTCATTCACCACCCTGGGCGACTTAGACTAGTTGCATATTTTTTCAGTGCATTTTCTAGAATTTAATCTACAATTTCTAATTTTCTATTTGTTGTTTTAGCATTTCAGTTTTACTTTCAAGAATTTCAATTTTAATAATTTCATTCTTATTAGTTTACATTTCATTTGCATTCACCCCGCATTTACAAACCTTTGCATGAGTGTTTGGTGTCCTATTTCTAATACCTTAGTGAGAAGAAGTTTGAGACTCATGTTATCCCATGATAACAGACTCGTTGTGGATCTTGGGTTATCTAAAGTTTCCACTCATAGTATTGCAACTAGTACACTAGGCATGGATACTACCCTTAGCAACTCTTTGCCTTCCAATAACATGCAATTTGACACACAGAATGATCATATCCCACAAGAAAAAACTAATTCACATTCACGAGGAATTAACACATCTCCAACATCAAGTAAACCTAGAAATCATTTCATCCACTACAATTCCTACCATAGAAAACATCCATCACATGCTTGAAAGTGAAGAAGGCCTGGACATTGTGAAACACATAGTTGAGATATATACAAAACATCCTCCTTCAACTTCTAATGTTTCTTAAATAGCAAACATTGTGGTCATCAAAGGAGGACCTCAAACTCCTCCTTCCTCAACCAAAGCCTCAAGACCTACCTATACCACTCTTCAAGTCTCGAAAACATTTCAATAAGTTAGTAGTGCGATTCCTTCCTCGAGTATTCCTACTAGCATCCCTAATTCTTATGTGGCATCACATGTTCTATCTTGTTCCACACTACCATATATAAGCATTCTATTCAATTTCCCTACCACTACATACAATACATCACCACTTTCATTTCCACCACATGCCACTTATAATGAGCCTCTCATAACACAACTTTTCCAAACTGTTTCATCCATGCAAAAAAAAATATCCACCATAAACCAAAATCAAAATGGACCACCCACATTTTATGTTCAAAGCAACCCATTGTCTTTGGAAATATTGTGAACACCAATGGAACAAGGAGTAGAGATGCCTAGTTTTGACAAATATGAAGGGAAGGGTGATCCTTCTAACCATGTTAATACCTACACTGCCTTATGTAGTGATTTTGTCCTTGATGATAAACTATTAGAAAAACTGTTTCCTAGGAATTTAAAGGATACTGCCTTGGAATGGTTCTCATCTTAACCAAACAATTCAATTCATTCATTTAATGAACTTTTTGATGCATTTATAAATCATTTCCAAGTGCATATGACTCCCAAGAAGACCTTGGCTGATTTGATGAGATACAAGCAAAATGAGGAAGAAAAGATAATTGATTTTATTTCATGCTATCAATCACTTTATTCTCAAATTAATGTCAAGATTCCTGACCCACACCTTCAAAAGATGTTTATCAAAAAATTGCAAACTAAATTTCAGGACAAACTCACTATGATGAAATTCCCCTCCTTCATGCACTTGTGTAATTCCCTGTGTGATTATCACAATTTAGTTAGTAGTTGAGATACAAGGCTCACCTCTAATCAAGCTAAGAAATCTAAGTCCACTAATCAAAACAATTTCCAACCATTTAGAAAGAAAAACAAAGGGTTCTTATAGTTCAACCCCCGTCAACAAAAAAATAAAACTATCAACAACCAAGTAGTTGTTGTTAAAACCACAATTCCCTTTAGTTATGGAGATCTAAAAAGACAATTCACACCTTTACTTGATACCAGGTTCATAACACAATGTCTCAACTTTCACAACAACAAATGATTACCTTACCTACTATCAAAGCACTCAATCCTACTAAGCCTTTACCTCCTAACTTTAAATCCAATTATTATTGCCATTATCATAGACAAAATGGACATGACACAAAACATTGTAAGCATCTTAAACATCTTGTGCAAGACCTCATTGATTCACAACAACACAATAGGAAATTAGTGCCAAATTTTGTGTCAAATTTTAGTGTATTTTGAGTCATGAATTGAATAATTTGGTTGGTGCTAAACTCGGTGCAAATAGGCATGGTCAACTCGATGTTGAATTTTGCGCCGAATTTTACACTGGATTGAGCGATGGCTTTACCACTGAAAAACCATAGTGCCTCCGTTAGCACCTAAAATAGCATCGGGAAGTAACGTCGGAAATTGCGTTGAAATTGGTGCCCAATTTGGCTTCCTGTTTTGCTTCCATGTTTGCTCCCATTATTGCTTCTAGTTTTTCTTCCAGTTTTGCATCTAGTTTTGCTTCCACTTTTGCCTCCAGGTTTGCTTGCAAATTTTCTTCCAAGTTTGCTTCCAGTTTTGCTTCCAGGTTTGCTTCCAGTTTTGCTTCCAGGTTTGCTTCCAGTTTTGCTTTCGGTTTTCCTTCCAGTTTTGCTTCCAATTTTGCTTCCAATTTTTCTTATGGTTTTGCTTCCAAATTTGCTTATGGTTTTACTTCCAATTTTGCTTCCAGTTTTGCTTCTAGTTTTGCTTCTAGTTTTTCTTCCAAGTTTTCTTTCGGCCTTGCTTCCAATCTTGCTTCTGATTTTGCTTCCAGGTTTGCTTCCAATTTTTCTTAAGGTTTTTCTTTTAGTTTTGCTTCTTGGTTTGCTTCCGGTTTTGCTTCCAGTTTTTCTTCTAGTTTTGCTTCCAATTTTGCTTCCAGGTTTGCCTCTAGTTTTTCTTCTAGTTTTTCTTCCAAGATTGCTTCTGTTTTGCTTCTAGTTTGGCTTCCATTGTTCCTTCCTTTTTTTCTTCTAAAAATGCTTCTTGTTTTGCTTCCATTTATTAATTTAATATGTTTTATTTCAATTAAATTAGTTAAATATATCGTGCCTCTTAAATAACTCATATGATTATAAAGCAATTTAATTATTTAACTCATTTGATTAAATAACAATATAATTATTGTAACATGATCATCATCTATAATTAAAACAAGTGAGTCAAATATATATAATTTAATTGAATTTGACAACATCCATCCTCAATAGTAAATTAAAATCATCATACTTAATAAATATCCATCCAAAAATCATCAACCACTTTTAATATATATAAATTGACAAGTCATTACTGATAAGATCATCATCATATATAACTACAACAAGTGAAAGTCAACTATTCCAGTACATCAAAAACATGTCAAAATGATACATGTCCAACAATCGACATAAGTGAAAATGATAGATGTACAAATGATATAAATAAAATTGATAAACTATGTAACTCAAATTGATATAAGTCAAGATGATATATGTCCAAATGATATAGTGAAAATGATACATGTCAATATGATACAACTAAACAATATAGTACTGTAGGCCGAGAAAATGATACATATGATAGTAACCATGAAAAGAGTCATCATAACGATATATCAGAAATGATACATGATGTAGTCTATATGATCATGAATTTCACTAGTTACTATCACCAACTGTCTCATCATCATCATCATCACCATCGTAATCATCATCATCATCATCGTCATCGTTGTCGTCGTCGCCGTCGACTTCGTCATTGTAGTCGTGATCATCATTGCCATCGGCCTTGATGTCTTCCATATCTACGTCATCATCATACTCTGCCATGTGATCTATACCGGTAGAACCAATATTTTTTGGATCTATATCATCTTGAGGATCATCTTGATCTTCTGGAAGACCCATGTTCTATAAAAAAAAACATTTAAAATGAAAAGTTATTATTTATTTCATGCAATAATTTATTTTTCTATTATATATCTAATATTACAACATATAAGAAGAAACCATAATCATATTACATTATATCAAAGTGTACATACAATAATAAAATTTCCAAAGAGTTACAGCTAATACTGGTGAGTCAGGAGAAACTTCAGCTTTTAAAAACAAAGCCAATTAAGCTAGTAGACTTGTGGATTAGGCTTGCATTTGGTGGAAGAGGAAGAAAGATGACTAGAACTCTGGAGGCCAACCATAATGGATTTCGAGATTAAACCATGAGAGCATAAGAGAGAGCTGATATCATGTATCAAAACATTAAGCATGCATTCTTCCAGCCATTGGAGAAGGAGATGATTACTTTGCTTCATTTTCATTTGCATAACCATATCACAGCGTGCAAGAAGACCAAGGATGTCCAGTTTTATGTGGAGGTAATGGATGTGATCCAAACTTTAGGAGGGGAAAGAAGGTAAATGTATGATCCTAATGAAATTGAGGAAGAACAACAAGAGAGGGATAGGAAAAATAAAATCAATACAGAGTTTCAACGATTTGTCAAGTGAGTAAGAGAGCTATGGGAGCAGCCTCATCTAAAAGATTTTGAACTAGAGTTTGATATACCATTTAGAGAGCTTGGTTTTCATGGAGTTCCTTTCAAAGCCTCTGATTTTATTGTTCATATGGTAAACGGTTTGGTAGAGTTGGTAGAATTACCTTTCTTAGTAATCACTATTAGTGAGATTGAGATTGTTAGCCTTGAGAGAGTAGGACTTGGGAAAAAGGCATTTGATATGGCTATTGTTTTCAAAGAATCAAAGTGGGATGTACTCGACATTGATGCCATTCCTCAATCTTCACTTGATGGCATCAAGGAATGGCTAAACGCCATGGATATAAAGTATTATGAAAGCAGAATGAACTTGAATTGGTGGCCAATTTTGAAGAGTATTACTGATGATCTAGATAAATTTATTGAAGATGGTGGTTGGGAATTTTTGAATATGGAAGCTAGTGATTCTAATTCTAATAATTCAGAAGTGTAATATCAAGGATATGAACCCTCTGATGTAGAAGAGGAATCAGAATCAGATTTCATGTAGCCACCATCAAGAGTGTTACAAGCCAACAAGATGGAGGGAATTCTTATATAAGGATAATTTTGAATGTTGCAAGTACCAGCTTTAATGCCAAATACAATGGCAACATTGAAATTCCCTAGCAGTATTTATGTTAAGGAAATTTCCTTTAGATGCAAGGATTCAAATCACATCAACCATGTGGTACAAATGATTAAATCCCATTGATGATTTGTAGCAATGAAAGAGTTAAAAAGGTAGAGAGAGCTACATTGGTGACTCAGGAGAAACTTCAGCTTTCAAAAATAAAGCCAATTAGGCTGGAAGATGTGTGGATTAGGCCAACATTTGGTGGAAGAGGATGAAAGATGATTGGAACTCTAGAGGCCCACCATAATGGATTTTGGTATTCAACCATGAGAGAAAAAGAGAGTTTATCTCATGTATCAAAACATTAAGCATGCATTCTTCCAACCAGTAGAGAAGGAGATGATTATTTTGGCTCATTTTCATTTGCATAACCATATCATGGCATGGGAACCAAGAAGACCAAGGATGTCCAGTTTTATGTGGAGGTAATGGATGTGATCCAAAATTTAGGAGGGGAGATCTTGATGCCGGCCAAGAGGCATAAATTCAAATGAATTAAGTTCACCTACATGTCTGCCAAAGTTTACTTCTAATTTTTATGACTATTTTTCTTGACTATCAGAGTTTACTTATAAATTTGAAATTTATTTTTGGTCATTTTGATGAGGATATATTCAGCGAATGTGCAAGCACCTTTTGTTTGTATCACAAGCATTTGTGCATTGCAAGAATTTTGATTATCTATGGTCTACAATTATGTCATCTCACCTATTGGACCTTCTATTTCAATGTTTTATATGACCACATCTACTTGAGGTAGCACCTGAAAATCTTGCCTCCTTTCCTTAGCTGAGAAGTGGATTTGAATTTGGAAATACTGCACTTTAAAACTAGCTATGGTTTAAGGAGAGTTATTCTAGCTTTGTTGTTGACACCCTCAATCTTCAACAAGGAATTAGGTGCATGGACCGAAATGCAAGCTTTCAAACTTAGATTTGAATGTTCATAATTTGATTGATTGTGGTTTTCACAGGCAGTTTTATTTACATGACTATTATGGACTGTCAATATGTGTAATAGTGACTACATCCTTATCAAGTTTGGATACCCTTATTCAGAATGCCTTGGTCTTTGGACTCGATACAAAGTTGTGCATTGTTATTCCATATTTGTAACATGGAGGACATTTAAGGGGTACAACATATAGAAATTTAGTACTGTTATCCAAGGAAAACTTATAGATGGTGTATCAAGAACAACAGAAAATGCTTTTATTAGGGTTAATGCTTTCTTCCCCCACGTTGCTGATTTTTTCCCCAAAACATGTTTTTTTATTATTATTTCAATGCATCTCAAAATTCAATGTATTGATTAACATTTGTTACACATTTCAGCTATTTATGCAAATGATGCATATATGTTAACTCGATCAATGTTGTTACTTCGGTAGTTTGACTTCTATGACAACCAACCATTAGGCCATTGTTTGCGGGATCATGTTTGTGTTTTTAGTTAGCTTTTTTGGATACCTCTACTGGGTGTTGAGGAAATTCCATTTATCTTTTGAATGTTAAGAAGTCAAAGTTTCAAGGATTTTTCAAGCAAGTAAGAGAGCTATGGGAGCAGCCTCATCTAAAATATTTTGAACTAGAGTTTGATATACCATTTAGAGAGCTTGGTTTTCATGGAGTTCCTTTCAAAGCCTTTGCTTTTATTCTTCCTATGGTAAATTGTTTGGTAGATTTGGTGGAATTACCTTTCTTAGTAATCACTATTAATGAGATTGAGAATTGTTAACCTTGAGAGAGTAGGACTTGGGCAAAAGGAATTTGATATGGCTATTGTTTTCAAATACTTCAAGTGGGATGTACTCCACATGTACACCATTCCTCAATCTTCACTTGATGGCATCAAGGAATGGGTGAACTCCATTGACATGAAGTATTATGAAAGCAGAATGAACTTGAACTGGTGGCCAATTTTGAAGACTATTGCTGATGATCCAAATAAATTTATTGAAGATGGTGGTTGGGAATTTTTGAATATGGAAGCTAGCGATTTTGATTCTGATAATTTAGAAGAGTTAGATCAAGGATACGTACCCTCTGATGTAGAAGAGGAATCAAAATTAGATGAGGAAGGTTCAAAAGATGAATCTCTTGTGGAGTTAGAGGAGGATGAATAAGAATAAGATTCTAAAGAGGAGGAAGGTAAAACATGGGATGAATTAGAAGCCGAAGCAAGAAATGCAGATAAGGAAAAAGGAAATTAGTCTGACAATGAAGAGGAAAGGTGACAACAAAAGGTAAAAGCTACAGGAAAGTCTCAGGAACATGATATTAGATATTCAAGAGGAATTCCTACCAAGAGGCATAAATTCTGATGAATTGAGTTCATCTACATCCTTCTACTATTTATTCACATGCATAAATGATCATCTTGTAATATCCTAAGATTTGAGCTCTATTTACTCATCCTACGCATCAATAAACAACTCAACACAAGAGATGCAAATTGACATATTAACACAACAATATCCAACTAAGTTATTGAAACTCAACTATTGATACCTCATTCTCCATCTAGATTACAAAATCGTTCCACTTTTTGTTTTGTAACATATTCTTTTCAAATTGCTTTGGATGGCGACCATATTTCTCCTCCTGTCAAAACATGGAACATGGACTAGTTAAACTAATTAATATGCAATCATTTACTTTTTCCAAGGAAATAAAAAAAATATATCATTTAACATATTAAATATACTTACAAATGTACAGATCAAGGCATTATTGCCTTTCTAGCCATTGTGATGCGTGGCACAAAGTTTCTCAAGCCTAGCCTTGGAGGCCTTGTCCTGAAACATATACTAATTCAATTTAACTATGCACAAATAAAATTTAAATATCATTAGGCCTGTTAAGTTAGTCAGGAAGTTAGGGGCCACAAGGATTCATGTGGAGGGTGATTCCTTGATAATCATCCAAGCAATAATAAAAGGAGGAATTGATGCTTGGAATTTGCAAGGTGTGATTAGGAAAATTATTGAAGAATTAGCTATTTTTGAGGATTATAAGATTAGTCATGTTAGGAGAACAAGGAATATGGAAGCAAATTCCCTCTTGAAATGGGCTTTAATGTTTGTAGAGGTGGATGAATTTATAATTGAGGATTTTAGAGGAGTTTCAAATTTGGAGTATTTTTTGTCTGTTGCATTTAATGCAAGGTGGTGTTAGTTAGTAAGTAGAGGAATGTTTTTCAAAATTCTTGAAGGACATGAAGCATTGATGAAGGTTTTTTTTTCTAGAATAGGACGTATCTTTGGCATTAATGGTGATGTGACCAACAAATTTCTATGCAATGAAGTTTTTCCTAGCATTTCCTTCGATGCTTCTTGGTTTGCGGGAGTAAGGAGAGTGTTAGGACGATGGTGTGAAGTATTCTAGTGGCTAACATACTAGAGAAGAAATGGAAGCCAACTACACTCTGAAAGTGAGAAGGAAATTAGATCATTTTTTTGGCAAAGTGATGGTGAAGAGACTGTGTGGCTTGTTCCTGTACAAGGATGTAAAGGTGGTGCAATCTATGCAAATCATTCTGGGTAATGGCTTCAAATATTTGAAGCATAGATATCAGACTAATATGGATATATACTCTTTGATCATGGCATCGAGACTAGACTTAGGAGAGTCGGTGGAGGTTGTAAGGAAAGTGATGAAAGTGTTGGTACATAAGGATTTCTTAGTGGAAATGGAGAGTATCCTGGAACAGGCTATACTAGGACAAGGCTTTAATTTGAGTGAAGGCATGGAAGGTGTGGGCTCGGAAGTAGTAGAGATAAATTGCACATTCATTAGGTGGCCAGAAGGAAGAACCAAAGCTATGTGGAGAGATGGTATGGAATGGGGGTGGCAAGCTTTGACACTATGCATTGAATTAATGGAGACTGAGGAGATAATCGTGGGACTCAAAGCCATTGCCAGAGAGGAGTTGTGTGAGAAGAATGTTTTGCATCTGAGAAAGAAGGTGAAGCCTCTAACAAAATTGTGCCCATTGTGTCTGGGTAGCGCTTCTGGAACTTCTGCATAAACTCAATGCTCATTTTTTGCATAGTAAACTGTGTTTAAGGTACATGTTGATGTATAGTCTTAAGGGGTTAAGCCCTATTTTTGGTTTTGATATTGTAAATAGTTGGGATTTGGGTAGTAGTTGGTTGGATAGTTTTTAGGTAGTTGCGGTAGGGATTTTTGACCCATATGTTTTTATTCTATTTTAACAGACATGATGTGATGGTGCTGGAAGAACTTTTTATTTGGAGCTTTGTATATTTTGATTTATCTTAAATAAAATAAAAATATTATCACCGGTCACAAAAATAATTTAAATATCATTTAATAAATTTGATATAATCTTATGAGAAAATTTAAATACCTATGTACTCTCCTCACCGGACTTCCGTCGTGCATCCTGGCTTCGTGCTATAATATTTTGCGTCAAAGCTCAAATGGGTAGGGTAAAATTTTTTGTTGGTTTCTCAAAGGTTTTACAATTTATAATGAAATACAAAGAGTAGTAAACAATCACGAATTCAAATGCAATACAAAGATTAGTAAACAATCATAAATTGAATGAAGAAAAAAAATTTGTAACCTTACGTATGGTGTGACAAACCAAATTGAATTTGTCATCAGTTGTTGGCAGCACCTTGCTCTCTTCTTTTTCACGAC
Organism: Sequoia sempervirens; assembly: GCA_007258455.2. NCBI lineage: Eukaryota > Viridiplantae > Streptophyta > Pinopsida > Cupressales > Cupressaceae > Sequoia > Sequoia sempervirens. Next base: position 726,812,580 of record VDFB02270651.1, on the reverse strand, counting down.
CTTTTTTCCCTTTTTTTTGTCTAATTTCTTCCTTCACGTGGGAAATTTTTAAATTTTTAATTTTGATTCAATAGTTAGCGTTAGTTAACGCCAAATTTAGCGCTAAATTTTGGCCCATAATTTAATTAGTTTGGGGCACCTAAGGCAGAACCAAGTGCACCTAATTGAATGCCTATCATTGCTGTATAGTGACTATTTTCATTTTTGTGACCATTGTTGTCCATGGCTCTGTCATCAGCTCAGTACGATAGAGTAGTTTTTACTGTGGTCCCACAAGGTGCTTCTTCCTTCTCGGTGGTAGTGTAATGAAAGCTTCTATGGTGGCATGAGAGTCTTCATTCTATTCCTAATGGGGTTGCGGTGACTCCTGCAAGTCTTCTACCATTGGCATGTGGTAGTGTGATGACCACCACTGTCTCGCGGCTCCTTCATCAGCTCAGTGCGATAGAGTGGTTTTTACCATGGTCCTACAAGTTGCTTCTTCCTTCTCAGCAGTAGTGCGATGAAAGCTTCTATGACAACATTTTTATTCATAGAGGAGGCCATGGAGAGAGGATGTGGATGACATAGAAATACTAAATTGTTGAGAGGAAAGTGGGTGGAAATAGATGAGACAACATTGATTAAGCACTAAATTTATTTTGATATTTTGTTGTGTGAGAAAAAAATACTAATGACCTTTTCATAAATGTGTTTGATAGCATATCATGCCATTGGAAATTAGGGGGGATTCTTGTCTTACAGTTTACTTAAGGAATGCCATAAGTCGATTGTCAGCATTTACAAGGTATGTGGTTATATGAAACATTCATGTGTGAGAGGCATAGAGATATTATATTGCATTTTAATTTATGACTAAAGGTTCATACTAATTTACTATTCTTATATTAGGTGGGTGACCTCTAAGGAGATCAATGAATTTGAAGTGCCTAAACTTTGAAATGCTTCAGTAATATTATGTTGTACTTGGACAATTGAAAACCTATTTTATTCTCCCAACAAGCTTTTTTATTTTCCATTATAATTCTAGACCAAACAACATTTGTGAGGATGGCCTTTTACACCAATCTTAATTTGTATGAAGTTCATGAACCTATTTTCAAGTAGTAAATTCCTTTCGTAGATAGGAAATGTGAAGGATTCATTTAAGAAAAGATAAGTAGTATCTTTCTAAGGGTAATCCACATGCAAAAAGTAAAAAGCACATAAAAAAACAATTATATAGTAGAAAATCATATTCAATCAGTTTTTGAGAAGAAAAAATAGGTTTTGAAGGGCCCCTAAAACCCTTTACAATGATGCCAAGGTGCAAGAGAAATTAAACCACTAGGCCAACAGCCCAAAAAACCAAAAAGTTGACAAAGATGGAACATTAGCAACCCGTTAGCAAACCCAAAAACAAAAAAAACATTAGTAAACCTATTGAACCAAAAAAGGAAGCACCAACTACAAAAAATTATCTAAAACATTATTCGATGCCATGTTCTCCTTGATGAACTCCTCATGCATATTGATAACATCCTTTAGCTCATCAACAAAAAAAACAACCCTCTTTTTCATCTTGCTCCTCATCTTAAGGAACAGACCCGCCTGCATGTACTTCTCCAAAATAGGAGTAGAAGATTTTTCTTTCTCCAGTAGGTAAGAGCCACTAATCTCTTCAATCCTTTCCTCCATATTACCCAAGTCAAGTGATTTTTTGGTCTAATTCAACACTTTCTCATTCAGAACAGAAAGACCCATAGTAGTGGTCTTCAAAGAATTATTGATGATATTGACCACCATTTTCAACTCCTCTGACATCTTTCCCATTTTATCCTTCAGACTTGCCACTCTATCCTCTAACATTTTATTAACAATAATTCCAAAGAGTAAATTCTTTCCTCATGAGAAAACAATCAGCATCAGCTAGTAGCTTATCAAGCTTAATATGCATTGATTTCACTTTGCCTTTTATTTCCCACTCCTTTCAGTTACCTCTTAGCATAGCAACAAAAAGATGCTACCAATTTTTCATCTAAAGATTGAGCTCCTTAACCTCAGAAAATAACCACTTCACTAGGGAAAGCAGGTTTCTCGTCCCATCTTTGGACATTCTACAAAACATATTCGTGTCAATTTCATCCTAGTTAACCAAAGGCTAACCCTTTTGTTCCAAGTCAACAGGGGCATCAAAACAATCCCTATTCTATTCATCCTCTTCTTCGGCTGGGGAATTGTCGACCTCCACAACATCCACCTTTATCCTCTCCTTTTCTGGAAGATTCTCCAAATCATCGAATGCCTCCAGATGTTCCTTCTTCACTTCCTTCTCCACAGTAGAAAAATCCTAAGAACAAGTAACTGCATCAATCCCCTACATATGCATGGGGCCAATCTCATTAGGTTTCACCTCCATCTTAGAGTTACCCATATTAGTAGGGCCACTCAAATGACCATCCAAATTAACCAGCACCTTATGCCCATGCACTAGGGAGCTCTCTAGCAGACCATCCTTGCCAAGAACAGGGTTCCCCATTGAATTATTTTGAACACAATCAAAATTTGAAGGATCCATATCATCCACAGGATGACAACCCTTCAAAACCTATTTTCTAGAAGACAGTGTGGGATTCACATTTGAAATAGGGGAAACCAGCTCAACGCCTATCTCAATTTTCCTTTTGGCTGAAGCTTTAACTTTCTTCATGCCTTTGGTTTTCCCCTTCAAAGATTTTCTAACAGAATTAACCATAGTCTCCCCAACTCCACATCAGTCTCATAGCCCTTACCCCATTTTTCTGATTCCTTGTCCCTTTCCTCAGAGCCTCCTTCATAAATAGAAATATCCTCATATTCTGACTCTTCCTCATCCGAACTACCGACCCATTCACTGACAAAGTCCCCTATTTCATACCCATCATTTTTAACTCCCTTCTTACCAGGAGTTTTAGGGGAGATCGAGATAAACTTTGGCTTGATATGAGAAAAAATAAAACACATAATCCCTTGATGAAGAACCACATTCTTATGGTTTTTTTTGTGGTCTTCAATACTCTTCTCCATAGAATGTAACAGGTAAAAAGGAAATGAGACCAAAAAATTATGCCTAAAATGATTTAATAGCATAAAATGGTGAGTGTAAACCATAGAGAATCTACCTTCAAGGGTGAAGTAGTGCATAATGGCCAACATGAGGTCCCTCCAAAGTGGCTTTAGGGACTTCCTAGCATAACCTCCACTTCCAATTTCCTTAATCTTCTTCCTCTCGTCATGTTTAAAGAAATTTGCAAAATCCTTCTTAGTCGCTCCCCTGTCTTTGAAAATCTTTCTCCCAGCAACTAAAAGACTAGTTACCTCCGCAATAAAATACTCATCAATTTGAAACTCAATGCCCTAATAATGTAGATACCTCCCATTCCATCCTTTCACAAATAAATTTGCTGCATCAGGGTCCAGGCTTTAAATTCTCTGCATAAATTGAGTAAGCTCCCCCAATTCCAAGTGCTCCCACACAGTAGCATTTTTATGAAAATCTTCACAGGAACTCGGTTCAACTCTATAGTGGTCACCACCCATAGTGACAGGAAACAAACAAAAACCCAAGAACACTTGGAAGAAATGAAAAAGTAAAATGAACCAGGTGCTACTCAAAACAATACAACAAACACCCACAATATGTGTGGGCTTATCATTCCAAGTACAATCCTGCCAAAACTACATGTCCATCCTTCTACGGAAACCAAGGAAAGAATAATGAAATGAAATGAAAGATTTTAATGACGTCCACGAGACTATACAATCTATGGGCCTAAAAGAGCAAAGGGTCAATGTGCAAAACCCAACTTAAAATCATAATGAAAAACCTTTCCCCGAGAACATCTCACCTAGAAACAAGCCAACTGGTCATCATTAGAAATACACTTCATATTTAGAGGTAGTGATTCAAAATAATCCCATTCAGATCTCTTAGCCACTCCCATGTTGGAAACCCCATCATCCATCATGTTTGCTTCAGGAAAAACATGTGTGATTTTGATCTCCTTAAAAGAGTTAATAATAGATATCAAGTCATTAATAAAATTAGCAATTGACCATGAAGGGGGACATTTCATCACGAGACAATTAGTCACATTAAGAGAGTCCCCCTCTAGCCATAGTTTAGAAACACCTTGTTTCTTAGCCAAAACTAATCCATGATAAGTAGTTGCAGCCTGCGCATAAAAAAACAATTGTACAATAGAAAATCAGATTCAATCAGTTATGTCTTATTTCACTTGCACACTTATCTAAAAGACATAGGGTATTCAACATACATTGTTGTTACATAATGATGCACTGAGAAAATAATATATACAAAAAAATGCAAAGAAAATGTTTGAGATTTAACATGCAACCTACCGTGTTGTGCTAAAAGGAATCAAGATTAATTGGGACAAGAAATAAAAATAAAATTTTGATGACATTACTATTTTATGTCATTTGAGATAAAGAGCACATACAATTTTATATACATAGCAAATGAAGATTTGAAACTAGTAAACTGAAAATGTAAGCACTATAAGATTTTTCCTTAAACAATAATTCACATACTCACTTACAAAAAAGGGTGAAGCTTTTTTTATTCAAACTCTGTTTTCTTTAATAGACATAACAGTAAAAGAATATTTATGAGTACAAGAATATATACACTATTTCATAGAAAATAAGGAATGTTTCATTGAATATATTTTTAGAATGTAGGAGCTTCCTCTATCGGATATTTGGAAATTCCTACACATAAGTTATGCTTTAGAGTGAAAACACCCGGAAGTGTTTCACACTGGCTCAAGGTACAATCATAAATAAATGCATGTTTTCGATTATTTTAGATGGAGATTGGAGCAAATGCAGAGCCTGAGCGTTCAACTAGAAAAAGAAGAAGATATGTACATGGACGTGGACCTAAAATTGTTAAAGAAACAATTCAAACGAGTGATTGTACAAAGACAAGCATATTTATGATTTTATCTTTAGAATGTACAAACTTTCTCTATTGGATATTAAAGATGCCAGGTTGGATCAAAAACTGAATAAGTAGATTTATGATTTTATCTTTAGAATGTAGGAACTTCCTCTATCGGATATTTGGAAATTCCTACACACAAGTTCTACTTTAGAGCGAAAACACTCGGAAGTGTTTTAGACCAGCTCAAGGTACAATCCAACCTGCTTATGACACTAATAGAAATCCATTTTTTCCTGAACCTTTCATACCCAAAGGTTGCATCACAATCTATTCTTCCTACACATAAAAATGCCACATATCAAACCCTTCTAAATAAAACTCAAAATACCATGAAACAATGAGTCCCCTATATTAGTAAGTAAGTAGGTAGTCTATAGGGCATAGTTTGATTTTATAAAAGGATGCTCATGAAAGGGATCTTCAAGTGACAGTGAGAAAGTTGTTTGAGATTGCAGTTGATGGTGCAATAGCTAGTCTTAAAGGCAGTTAGCAAAGTAGTAAATGTGCAAAAAAATCAAATTGTACACAACAAACAATTCACAATGTTATCATGCATAATACCTTAAGTTTGAAGAAAAAAATATCATTGTATCTTGATGAAAGTAGTGACCTTAATGGTCAATCACTGGAAACCATGATTTTAAAACATGCTATTGTGCTTATGGAGGCAACATTTTAAGCAAGGCGATGAGTGGTGGTTTGGAACAATGGCAGGTATGAAGGAATTTCTTTATATGCATACTATACAATCTAGCATAAGACAACGTTCTTAGAAGAGATTGAAGGTGGATTATGGAACTCAAGGTTTACCATGATAAATATTAAAGAAAAGACTGAGATCTATTTAAAAGCCACTATCATGAAGATATTAGAGTTTTCAAATGCAAAACCCTAGTAGCTGGAGTAATGAACATAGTGCGAAAGAGGACAGTGTGCTAGGGCAGATTTAGGAGATCTCCACATTATCTAATCACAGGAAAACACACCATTTATTTATTTTTTAAAATTAAAAGAAATTATTCTAAACCCTATATAGGACACATTGATACTTCAAAAGCATCTGATTTATTTTTTTAATTAAAAGAAGTAATTCTAGACCCTATATAGGATACATTGATACTTCAAAAGCATCTAAAGGAATATGAGATTATTCAAACATATGTCAATTAAATACCTGGATTACAAATAGTAGCACAAACATTGTAACCCTTGTTGATCAGAGTAGGAATGAGATAAACAACGACTAATCCTGTGCCTCCTATCACGCACATCTCCTTACCATTCTCTATCATTCTTTAATGAAACACTTCTCCATTTTAGCGGGCTACGCTTGAAAATAAGGTTTCAACAAAGGTTTTATTGTATGTTTATTAAAATGAAAAGTCCATTCTGGTGGGCTATGCCTGAAAATAAGATTTCAACAAAAATTTTAGAGTATGTTTATTAGAGTTTTAGAGTATTTGGTAGGCTATATTCAAATGATTGTATGCGTATTAGAGTTGTAATGATGCCATGATTACCATACTACCACCGTCTCTTATTATACTTGTTGCGATATGGCTGTGTTTTTCCCTTCCCTTCTTTTCACCTCACTATTGCCTTGCTCAAGCCTTCTTGTTGTGGGGTTGTGATGTATACCACTCTACCGCATATGTTGCTCACCTTCACGATGGTATCGTGGTGTATGATTTTGATCATTACTTGAAGAGTGTCGATGAGACAATATTCTTTGTCTTACCAATATATCAATGTCTCATCGACATTAGATCTTATGTTCCTTTGATGTTGGTTGTCAGTGTTGATGATACAAGTTAATATCTCTTGCCGATATGCCATTGTCTCATCGATATTTTCTTTCGGTGGTATTTCTTTATATATCAGTGTAACTCTTCCATGTTGGGGAGACTCATGATTATCACTGTGGTATGGCAGTGTTTTTCCCTTCCCTTCAGCTATTTACCACACTACCACCTTGCTCAAGGCTTCTTGTTGTAGGCTTGCGGTGTATACCACTCTACCGCATATGTTGCTCACCTTCCCAATGGTCTAGCAGTGTATGATTTTGATCATTACTTGAACAATGTCGATGAGACAATATTATTTGTCTTACCAATATCTCAATGTCTCATTGACATTACTTCGTTATATCCAGGAGTTGTGTTTCGCTAAGCACTTGTAGATATACCTTGTCAATGTGACATAAGTGATTCTCTCCTTGATATGCCCATATCTTGTTGATATTTCACTATTTTATATCGTCGATGAGACATAAATAAGTCTCTTCAACATAGGGGTGTCTAAACTGAGACTAAACCTAAAGCTAAACTCAAAGCTAAAGTTGGTAGCTTAAAGTGGCACTAAACTCAAAGCTAAACTCGGAGCCAAAGGTGGCACTAACGGTGATGCCACACTTGAAGCCAATATTGGCACTATAGTCAGTGCTAATTTTGATGCACATTAATACCTAAATTAGTGCCGACTTGTCTTGATTGGCGCAAATAAACACCAACAATAGCGCCATCCCAATAAATAATGCCGATGTTTTCAAAAAATTGGCAAAAATTACATTATAACAGTGGGTGGAAGTAAAAATGGAGCAAATCACAGGGATTTGTTGTAGTGATTCTGGTCGTCTATCCATTGTTGGTGTTATTGATCAATTTAATAAGTCTATTGCCACTCCAAATCAAAACTTGCAAATTTTCACTGATCCAATCCCCAAACATAATATTTCATTTGTCAAAGCTAGTGAAAGTACAAAGAATGATGTGATGAATGTTGATATAGATGATGAACACCCTAATCCCATTCCACATATTACCCATGTTAATCCTATGGATGAAATGGTAGGTGTGATAGATGTTATCCCTCACAAGGCCAACCTAAGAAATCTCTTGATATTACTTTCTCCTCTAAGGACATACTTAAAAAGATCACTGATGGTCCTCTTAACATAGTTGACCATATCTATGACAAGCCCACTAATGGGATACTAATAGATCCTTCTTGTGGAGAGAACATGATCACCCAGGAGTTTTTGGTATTAGATGACCTTTATCAAGATGACTATGATAAACTGAAAACATGGATCAAAACACAGAATGGTTTTTCTTTCCCTACGATAGGATCGATCGTCCTTCCATTACAAATAGGACCAAAAACATTGGATGTGAACTTCTCCATCATCCCGTAGTCAAACCAATTTTGTTTGTTGCTAGGTCATCCAATGGTTTCGCTCAATGAAAGTTGTCCATTTTATTATTCACAAATGCTTAAAGTTTCCATTTGACAATGAACTATTCATAGTCCACCATAGTGGCTTTAACCCATTGTCTTCCAAATGAAACTTTTATTTAGAAGACTTTTGGCCCAAGCCCATGGAACCTATAATGCCTCAATAAGACTTCTTTTTCATAGCTTACCAAAAATTCAAAGTAAAGAAAATAACAAAATTATCTCTCTGCAACATGTCCACGTCTACCTCTGACACTCCTATCCTAGAAAAAACCATGCTTCAACATGAACAAGAACCAAAAAACCCAAAACAACCAACACTAGAAACTTCCTCGACATCATCCAAGAGACCACGCGACAATGAAAACAACTCCATCATACTTCCTCGAATAAAACAAGTTTACAAAGAAAAGGAGAAAGTGGATGAACCACCTTCCATGGTTCCTTTCGTTCCTCCCCTTAGGGAAGAAAAGCAGCCTATGATTGATCAACCTGCTCCTTCACAAACAAAACTCGACAACCAAACCAAAATAAATAGAGACGCTAGGGAGCATAGGTGTAGACTTCATGCCCTTGCTAACTTGTTACATGAAGAAACAAAGAAAATAAAAATCCATACTTGACAGTTCAGTAATCTATGATGACCCTCCTCCCCAACCACAACAAAACAATCCCATACAACAATCACAATAAGAGTTACATTCCTCATTAGAAATTATCATTCGTCCTCTTGTTGTGATTAATCTAGATGATGATGACTAGATTTCCAAAATCAATGAAGAGGTGCATAATGATTTGAACACATTGTTTCCCTCTTCCATGAGCTTAAATGAAAAATATCCTATAAAGAGTGTTGAACCTTGTGCTTCCCCTAGTTTGGCACTTTCTCTTGTCCCTTTGGCCAGTTTCCCTGCTCTTAGCATATCATGAACATGACTAGGAGGAAGATGAATTGCTTGATCGGTTGACTCGCATTTGCCTTTACTAGTTCTTTTCATTTTATTTTAAGATGATCCCCGGATGTTCATTGTCTCTTTTTGTGCCATTCTTCTATTTTAGCTCGGTTCTACGTCAGATAATCTCACTTTGCTTTGTGGTTTTTGATGCATTGAGATCTTATGTTCTATGTTGACCTTAAAGGATTTTATCTTTATGTTTTCCTTTAGATGATAAGGTAATCGGAGATTATTCATGTCTCTCTTTTCTATGTTGACCTTAAAGGATTTCTTTGTCCTTTTTATTTATCTTGATGCGATGTAAGGTGATTCCATTGTCTCTTTCTTTATGTTGACGTTGATTTCTTTTATTTTTCTTCTTCCTTTGATGATCGCAGGCATTGAGACATTCATGTTGCCTTCATGTTGACCCAAAATATTTTCCTTTTTCTTTTTCTTTTTCTTTTTCATTTTTCTTGTGTTTCCCTTTTGGGGATGACACAAAGTGTTGAGAGACCCTATCTCTCTTCCATGTTGGCCCACAAGGTTCTTTATTTTTCATTGTTTTAACTCTCTATGTGTCATTCTTCTAGTTCTATGTATTTGGGGAATGATGACAATTCTGAGCTCTATAACAAACCATTGCAACAAATAACATACTGATCCCAAATTCATAGATCCCTTATGCGTTTGGTGTTTTCATTTTGGGGGAAACCCCTTCCCTTCCTTTTTATTTTTCTTCGCATGACATAGCCTTACTCAGAAACATATGAATTGGCATAGGGATTTCCAAGTTGGCTCTCATGTCTTCTTTCTTGTTTGCATTTTGTATTTTCTACTTTAAAGTAATTACTCATAGTACAGTATGTAGCAATTTATTTAAAGTGGGGGCATACATTGGCATTATTCATTCGCATTATTCCTTTTTTTTTGGTTTTTAGTGTGGCCTTCTTACTTCATACGATGCACTTTTCACTTTGTGGATGACATTGGGCATAGTGTCCTTCATGATCATGATCTATCTTAGCATATTACATTCCTCCTAGTGGCCTGATGTGATGCATTGCATCCCCTAAGTTGTGAATTTTCTATTCTTTGATCGATCCTCTCTTGGAGAAATTAGACATAGTGTTCCGTAAGTTAAAGACCTCGCATGAACTAATCAAGAATCCTTTGAACATTCTTTGCATGTTTCATTTTTCCTTTTTTATATGGCCACCTTGCATAACATAGCTTGCATGCCTGTGATGCCATCGTTTTTTTCCATGAGCTCCAAACATATGAAATTTTGCTTATCTCATGAAGCTTGAAAGTTCATTTTCATTTTTGGTGCCTTATTAGAGTTATAAGGAAGCATAACTTATGTATGATTGAGCGGGAAGCCCATTCCAAGGCATGAATTTCCCCATAGCCACCTACATGTGTGTGAGTGCATACCAGCCATGAGTGTAAGTTTCTCACATTTTAGGCCTTCTCACCCGATGGACAACCATGAGTTATGTCGCCTCAGAGTGGGTATGCATTTTTCCAGAAAAAGAACCTAGATCTGATCCATAATAGGATGGAAAAATGATCAAAGCTTTATTTGATTCTCTCTTTCCTTTTCTCCCTTTCATTCATTATATCATTTTCATTTGTGCTAATGTTTGGTTTGCCATGGGATCTTGATCATGAGGGCTTGATCACCCCTCTTGATTGTTGTTGTCTCATCTTACCAGCATGAGTGCATTTGGATACCTCTTGATGTTCATGTTTGACTACTCTAGTGTGAGTTTGAAGCAAGTTCATTCTCTCACTAAAGTGGGGGCTAAATGTAGCGTAGAAAAATGTATCTTTGGGCATTTTCATGCTCATTTTCGTCTTTCTTATGTATGCTGGCCTAGTTTTTCCTAGATTTAATGTTGTAATGTGGTCAACACATTTACATTAGGTCTTGGACCCTTGTGAATCAATAATAACTTTATGATGCCTTGTAAAAGTGTTGTGAGGTGTTGTAACACACTTTCACACTTTTTCTAGGACTTGGGTATGTATAGGATCATGATGAGCCAAAAAGTGGCAATATGAAAAAAGTAGCATTTTACATTTACCTAAAAACGTGAAAATCCTGAGTTGAATTTTTTTTGGATTGGATTTCAGTACATTGCTCCATAGCAATGCCCAAGCCAGAGTAATGCATATCGGATATCTGATAAAATTGGATATCCAATTTGCATCAGGTAATATATACCCAAAAAGTGGCTACCACAGGTCATTTTAAACCTTGGCTACAATGTATCAGATAGTGACTGTGAGGGCGTATCTGATATCAGATTTTTCCTGATATCTAATTTATAAGGTAAGTTTTTGTTTTTTTTTTTGTTTTAATCAATTTTTGTATTAGTTTTGTATAATTTTAACTAGTTTTTTACGGATTTTTATTAAAAACTAGGGTTTTTTACAATAATTTTTATATATATTATGTAATTTCAATTAGATTAATCTATTTTCAACTTTAATCAGGTATTATGGCTGAGAATCAAAACCCACAAATTGCAAACTCTCCACCACCTATGTTCCTGTCAATTGAACAATTAATTGGTGAAAAATTGGAGCAATTGAGGGGCATTTATGATTTTTATAAGACAATCCCTCGATTATCGTAGATGAAAAACATGTTGAAAGAAATAATTAAAAATATAGAAACCCTCTCCACCAAACATAATTCCATTCTTTCATGGTGAGAAACCATGAGGGAATATTACTCTAATGGATTGTCTTACAAAGAGGTGAAATATCTCGAAATAAGAAAAGCCCAAATAGCCTCTTTATTTGTTAACCCCCACACTGGTCTACCAGTTAATGTTAACAAACCAAAAATTTCTATAAAATAGTGCACAAATAAGGACATTATAGATAACTTTTGGGATCATTGGTGGATGGTTTTTGATAAACCACCCAACAACAATATTGATGCACCATTTTACTTTATTAAAAAATTATACGCTGAGTTTTTGTTAGGGAAACATGTCAATTACTTTGACTTAAACCCTTCCAAGGCGTCGGTGGAGGTATGCCCCAAGATAGACAAGGGGAAGTTAGATTAGTATAGGGTGCATATGTTCCCCCTCCTCCCCCTCCTCAACCACCTCCTGTACACCATTTAGATATTAGCAAGGATGTAGCCACACAAACTTTTATGGCTATTCACTCTTTGAGTGATCTTTTGGTTTCTCATACTACTATAGTAGCTCAACCACATGCTAGTGATGTTGGCGATCGATTGAGTGTTGTTGCATCATCCTCCTCAAGTCCACATATCTATGTGCCACATACTTGCACTATGTTCCACTAGATATGCTTGGGTCCTCTGTATAGCCTACTGAGCATCCTTTCGACACTTCCAAATTTGACCTCCATGATGTGGATGATATAGGAGATTAGATGTAGGGGATTGGATCACACCCTACAGAGTCCTGTCCTGCTAGAGAGGTGGATACTAAATAGTTACACAGGTAAGATTTAAGTTATAATTTCATAACTTGCATTTGTTTTTAAATGAATATTAATAAGAGATAGTATCAAGTACTAATATTTATTTGCATGGTCTATTTAACAGTTGATGTCTGAGTAGGAGATTTTATAGGTTATTGATAGCATTGTCATGGCCATTTCATTTTGCCTCAACATGCACACGGTATATATTTTTTCACTCACTCGTGTTTACATTTTTTTATTATATACTTGCTTGTCATTTGAATTGTCATTAATGAAATTATATATTAAATTATATGTTTATCTTTTTTTTCTCTTATAGAAAATACCTAGTGTGAGTGAGGTGCAACACTGTCCCGACTCTAGAGGCATAATGGTAGATAAGGGAAAGATAATTGAACTCAAATTTGATTGAATTAAGATTTTTAAGATCTTATAGTGATTATACATACATTGACATAGATTGGTAGTTTCATATTCTTGTCATTTTTATGTACATGCGGTTATGAGCTACACATCCTTGTTGACAAGTGTCACAATGCCTAAAGGAGTAGGTGTTGGAACACCTCAAGGAGTAAGTGTTGAAACACCTCAAGGAGGAGGTGTTGAAACACTTGAAGGAGATAAAGAAAAAGAGATTCCTAAAGAGGTATGTGTTTATTTTATTTTATGTTTGGTAAATATGTTCCTATTACCGATAATTGTATGCTAACTTGTATCACTTTTATGTTTTTGTTCACATATATAGATTAAAATTTCAAAAATTGGTTTGATTGGTTCTTTGAGAGGGGCATATTCTAGGACTTCTGACTGTTTGAAGAGATGTAGACATGAGGTAATCAAGATTTCAATTTTAGAGTTCAATTATAATTTAATGTATATTGATTTTGATGTTAATTATTCAATTTTAAATTATATAATATAAATAATCTCAATTGTGGTTTGAATTTTTCTTTTGTAGGTACCTTCAAAGCCAAAGAGTGCTTCAAAGAGGCAACATTTTGATGATCCACCAGTAGTTTAGGATGAGATAGACATTTTGGCATGTATATTTTGAATAGATATCGAGATGGCATATGCCACATGTTGTAAAACTATGTTTGAGTTGGCGTTGATGCCATTTTTGTATATGGACATACACTTGATTATTGGATAATTTGATATATAGAAGTTGAGAATCAAAATAATTTGTTCCTCATGTGCATGTTTAAAATCTTCAAAAAATTAATCTTGAGCAATCTTTAAATATCAATGTACAATAGCATAAAAAATAATGGTTATACTATATAGTTCACAATAAAAAATAATGAATAATGGTTAAATTTATATCATATATTGCTTAGTTATATTATGGTTATATTATATATTTTAAACAACTTTGATGACAAGAACAATGGCAAAGTTTAACATTTTAACTTTAAAGTTTAAATACACAAATGTCATTGTCTCACACTACATATTTCATATTGGATTATCATTACATATTTAAATTCAAAAAATATCATATATCCTTTATAGTTGATATAAAATTTTACTATTTTCTTCTCCTTCTCTTACAAACTCATGTTTTGTTTCATGTAGCATTTCTTAGAAAGTAGACTAATGATAATTATCATGTTTTGGTGCAGGAGCACCCATAGGCCTATCATTCCTCCAAGAGTCAATGTTTGAGTTTTGTCTTGTTTTGTGTTGTTTCATGTTAATAAGGTCATTTTATACCATTAATGATCATTTGGAGTCATTTTGGAAATTTTGTAGGTCGTTTAGGTAAAAGATGTAAAAAATCACCAAATGTTGTCAATGTTGTCAATGACAACTTTTTGAAATGTTGTTAAAAATTAGTCGGAGTTCAGTTGGAGGTTGAAAAAAAATTGTAAGGGCATAAATAAATATTTTAAACATGACCTTAGGGTTGGAGAAGTTGAAAATAAGAATTTGTATCTTTGAGGAAGAATATTTATGTGTTTTTCTAATGCCCTGTGTTGTTCTTTTGCTTTTGTATAGTCTGTACGATCTTATTATGATTTGTACATGTGTGGTATGGTTAGATAATTGAGTTATCTTTCAAATTCCTTTGGTTTGGTCAAATTTAATGGAGATTTGAATAAGTTATAGTAATTATACCACTGGCATCCTAGAAGTTGTTTTTCTTTTGAAATTTTTGTTCTGCAACTCATACAACCAAACTGACTATTCCAATATGACCGGGTAGGTATGTTTAGGTTAGTTATGGTCTCCTTTTGCACCCAAATAGGCTGAAGCAGTCTGAGTTATGTTTAATCGGTGAAATCCCTTAAGAGTTCAAAGTGCAAAAGGGAAGCAATCTTTGACAAGTTGTTACTTAGAAACCATGATTCCTACAAATTTTTTGTCTAAGGCTACAAGATTGTGTTGGGCCCCTCTACAATAACCTCTCTTGGTTTTTGATATCTCAGAGGTGTTTTCCTATGCTGACAAGTTTTCAATTGAGGAATAAGTTGTCAAATCCAAGTATTGTAAAGTTGCAAAGTGGTGCAACTTTGATTTTGCAACTAGTACGACCAAACAAACTATTCTAACATGCCTGGATGGGTATGTTTACACTAGGCATGGTCCTTTTTTGCACCCAAATACACCGAATCACTCTGAGCTACATTGGATCGATGATTTCACTTAAGAGTCTAAAGTTCTAAAAGGTAGCAATCTTTGAAGGGCTATTTCTCGGAAACTATGATGCTTACAGACTCTCTTTCTGAGGCTATGGGATCATGTGAGACTCTCTGCAATAACCTCTCTTAGTTTTTTCTATCTTAGAGGCGTTTTCTTGTGGTGATGAGTTTTTTGTTGAGGAAAAAGTTGTCAAATGCAAGCAATGTAAAATTGCAAAGTGGTGCAACTTTCGTTCTGCAACTCATATGACTAAACGGACTGTTCCAACATGTCTAGATGGGTACGTTTATGCCAAGTATGGTCCTATTTTTTACCCAAATGCACCGAATCACTTTGAGCTACATTGAACCGACGATTTCCCTTAAGAGTCCAAAGTGCTAAAAGGAAAATATCTTTGAAGGGCTATTTCTCAAAAACCGTGACGCTTACAAACTCTCTGTCTGAGGCTACGAGATCATGTTGGGAACATCTACAATAACCTTTCAGATTTTCTATCTCGGATGAATTTTCCCATGGTGATGAGTTTTTAGTTGATAAAAAAGTTGTTAAATGCAAGTAGTGTAAAGTTGCAAAGTGGTGCAACTTTTATTTTGTAGCTCGTACGACCAGAATTTTTTTTTCAACACATCCGGATGGGTAGGTTTATGCTAGGTATGGTCCTCTTTTGCACCCAAATACATTGAATCACTCCAAGC
>VDFB02270651.1:726701628-726790199 GCA_007258455.2 Sequoia sempervirens | reverse complement strand
AGGGGGTGAGTGAGAGATAGAGAGACCTAAGAGAGGGAGAGGGGGTAGGAGTGAGAGACTTGAGAGGGAGAGTGATGGTAGAGGGTAAAGGGTAGAGGGTTTAAGAGTTTGGGGTTTAAGGGTTAAGGGTTTAGGGTTTAGGGTTAAGGATAGATAGGAGAGAGAGATAGAGGGATTCAATGAGAGAGAGAGGGAGGGAGTGGGGGAGAGATAGAGGGTTGAGTGTTAAGGGTAGAGGGTAGAAATTAGAGGGTTAAGGGTAGAGGGGAGATAGATAGGAGTGAGAGAGAGAGAGAGACCTGAGAGAGGGAGAGGGGGTAGAATGGTGAGACTAGAGAGAGAGAGAGAGAGAGAGAGAGAGAGAGAGAGAGAGAGAGAGAGAGAGAGAGAGAGAGAGAGAGAGAGGGAGAGAGATAGAGGTAGAGAGGGTTTATGTTTAGTGTTTAAGGGTTAAGGGTTTAGGGGTTTAAGAGATTAAGGGTAGATGGGAGAGGAGACAGAGGTGTGAGAGAGAGAGAGAGACCTGAGAGAAGGAGAGGGGAGAGGAGAGTCTTGAGAGAGAGAGAGAAGGGTGAGAGAGATAGAGGGTAGAGGGTTTAAGGTTTTAAGGATTTAAGGGTTAAGAGTAGAGGGCTAAGGGTAGAGTGGAGAGACATAGGGGTGAGTGAGAGTGAGAGAGAGGGAGGGAAAGAGAGAGAGGGAGAGAGTGTGGGAGAGAGATAATATTTAAATATTTTATATATTAGTAATATATATTTATATATATATATATACATTAACTAAAACATAGAAATAATATTTAAATATTATACATAATAATATAATATATCATATATTATACATAATTTCGTAAGAGATAATCATAAGTTGTATATTATATATTAAATTATAAACTATATTACATTTGTTAAAATAATATATAAAATATATCAGATATTTGATTTTAATCAAAAATTAGATATCCTATTTAATCGAATATCCGATATTTCTAACACAAACCTTAATACCGAGGGGTTAGCCTCGGTCTTGCTTGGAATTTGGCTAGGACATGCCAATCCTAAGAAGTCAACACAAAAAACGTGTTTAATAACTTACCTTGCTTTTCTAGACTTCGCCCATGTGGCTGACGACTTTTTTTTACCCAAAATTGATGAAACCAAAAGTGTTTTTTAAGGAGATTCTCAGCTTTCCACCAATATAAATTATGCTTTACTTTGAATTTAATAAATAATTTTATTCATTTTCTATTTGAATTACGCCTAAAGTCTAGATTGATAGGTTGATTGAAAAACATCTATAGCTTTCAAATGGTATCACATTTTTTGAATCTGAAACATGCATCACATTCTATGTTTCACATACTATAGGATTAAGAAAAATGAATTTCATGAAGTTTTGACCAAGTTAAGGTGGTCATAAATACGAGTTTTTGTATTTTTTAAAAGTTGTAATAAAAAATTCATAATTAATTATTTACTTGAAAAAAAATTACAAAAACAAAATGCATCGCATTGAGACATAATTCCTCTACTTATATCTAAAATATTATAAAAAAATGTTATCATTTTATTGTGGTTAGGGTGGTTAGATAGATAACTACTTTTTATTTTTTCCTTGAAATTTAAGTACTACTGCATTGAAATTTCAAAATTTCACCAAAAAGATTTTTTATTGCTTTTAAATAAACCTAGTAGTTTAGAAACTACATTCAATTTGCTATAGATTCTATTCTTACATATTTTTGAAATAATATAGATAACTTATTCAAATTTTTACGTCAAGTTGCCTAACTCTATTTTTTTTTGAATTTTCATCCCCACTTAAGGGCCTATTTTTTCCATGATGATACTGCAAATACCCAAATTTTTAATATAATTCACTTAAATAACCTCTTTTTATCACTTACCAAGCCTTATTTCAAAATGTTGTAACAAACTTTCATGCTTTTCTAGGCTTGTCATCAATATTTTGACCCTTTCTTATGCTTAAATGGCCCCTTTATACACTTGGAGGCCCTACTTAAGTGTATTTTTTAGAATAATCCTATTAAACATCATTTAATACACTTTAATTCCCAACATCCACTTAAATACCTAAGTGGGACCAAATCACCACTAGGGGTGACCTAGTCCCACTTGGCTCAAAAATTAAAATTATTTCAAAATTCTAGCGAGATATTATTTTGTAGGCCTTGAGGTTGGCCTGTGATGTGGTATTTTTGGGAAATTTTGCATATTCATGTATAAATATAGGGTTTTCCTCTCATTCTCATCCTCCTTAACCCCCATTCATTCACTTAATCATTCAAGCATTTATTAATCATTCACTTAAGCATTCTAGGTATTTCAAAGCATACATCCACTGGAGCTTCTAGTTGCATGTCTTTAGATTTGTACTTCAAGGGTTTGGTGATTTGTAGCATTGCATGTTGTTCATTCATCATTCTCTTTTCATTTCATTTCATTTCATTTCATTTCATTTCATTTCATTTCATTTTCAAGGGTTTAATTACCAAACCAGGGTTTGACTAAAGAAAACCTCTATTGACTAACCCTTAACACTTTTCCCCCTCTTTGCATGTGTTTTGTAGGCCTTGTGTGCAGATTTGTCAAAGAGGAAGGTGTGAAAAGTTGTCATTAAATCATCAAAGTTGTTCAATGTCAACAAAACCTTAAAAGAAGCTTGGAGAACACCTACAGATCAAATTCTACAGTTTCGGATCCAGAAACCTGTCAGGAGCTAAAGTGCAGACGAGGAGCTATAGATTGCATCTTTGAATTTCCCAAAATCTAGAGGTGGACTAAGTCTCTATCAGTTGTGAATTAGTCCCACTTCCAAGCCTGAAAATTGTTTTCTACAGTTCTGAGTACCCTTTTGGCTAAAACTTGTTCTGGGAGAATTTCCCCTAAATAGTACTAAGTCACCTAGCTTGGCATAAGTGTCTCGGTAGGCTTCAACAATGATTTCTATAGGATTCCAAATCTCCTCTCCATCACTTTCTAATTTTCAGGTGCACCTCTCCAATCTCATTAAGTTCTGTCACAGTTTACTTGCATTTTTAGTTCATTTTGCATATCATAATGTGTTTTCAAACAAAGTGCATTTTATTAATTTTGCATTAGTATTCAATCTCTTTTATCAATTCCTTGCATCTAGGGCATTCCCCTTAGACATATTTCAATCATCTTTGCATTGGAATCTCAAAGGCATATTCTTGAATGAGTCATCAAGGTTTTTGGGACACCTCTCTCCTTTTAGGTACAAAACCCTATAAGTGCAAGAGAGCCCCCTATCCCCAAAAATCTATGGTTCAAGATGAAGAAGAAGTTGAGAAAGAGAGCGAAGCCTTTCAGATACATATACATAAGCAAATGAAGGAAAGGAAGAAAAAGAAGATACACAATTAGTTACCCTACTACCTTTATATAGCCAGTTAAACACTATTTCAATTAATGCCAGGTGCAAGTAAGATACACAATTAATAGAAGATTATAAATAATATTCCTTATAAATATGGTGAAATTATGAATTGCATAGAATTATTAAACTATAAATAAAATATTTTTTTATTTTTTTATTTAGAGTGGATGACTCAAATTAATCCCAAATCGGCACCTATTTATAGGCTAAAAAATCAAATTGATAGGGAGAAATGTAACAAAAAGTAAAACATTAAAAAAAATCCAAGCATAAAAATGGATCAAAGTGAGAGTATTACAAATCAACATAATTAGTTGTGCATAATGAAAATGCACAACTCCACATGTAAATAATGAATCATCATTATAATATAATTTTAAATGTTTTAAAATGTTTTCATATTCTTAAACAAAAATTCCATTTACAACATCAAATGTGTTGGGAAAATCTATCATACTAAGAGATAACCCTAGAAGGTTACCTAAAAATTTGGAGACTTTACATCTGTAACATACTCTTCCATAGTACCTTCATATATTCTAAGAACCTTCATTGTCATCTTGCAACTAATTTTTAATAATTGGAACACTAGAATTTTTTGATGTCTCTTTAGTTGCACTAATATTAATCACTATCCACATTAAAGAAGAGTTAGAAAAATCAAATAACCTTACTAAATCACAACCTATCTCATGGCACTCTAGCCAATGTCTAATCTATGGTTGGGGATGAACCCATCCAAAATGGGTGCTATAGGTTAAAAGTAGCATTCAAAATAACTTTTGACAAGTTGAGAATTAATTTTGGGTGGATGGGTGGTCATTATGTAATAATAGTGATATCATAAACCAAACTTGGGCATTTATTTTTGGTACCCAAACACACTTTAAAAAGTATTCTCTTTCAATTCCCTCATGGTTGGTAGCTATTGAGAATGTAATAATGAATCTTAATTTTTGATGTGTTGGTACCATTAGTTCCTTTTGCATGTTAAAATGAAGGTTTATGATATTTTAACATACAATTGGAGCTTTGTGATTGTTTTCCACTGAACTGAATTTGTGAAAAAAATTATCAAAACTACACCTACAGGGAACACCATTTGAACCTTCTAACCTCTTAGTGTTTTCAGTGTCTTGTATAGATGGGTACTTGGATCCCACAAAATGAATTTCTACGAGGATTCTTAAATGAGTTGGACTTGTGAAAAAATATAGTGAACCAAATTTTTTCCATTTGATGGATGCACTTCAGATGGGCAATTAGGATTTTGCAAAGGGACTTAACAATGTGGAGATATTGAAAGGAATTGGAGATGCAAGAAAATACAAATGCACTAGAATCAATAAATTTCAAAAGAAAAATTTCACCTAGAATTCAAGTTCATGGATGAAGGACATAGATTAGTTTCCTTCATTTTCTTCCTTTTGTAGGCAAGGAAAAGTGAACCTAATTTGGTTTGGCTTGAAAGGTAAAACTTGCAAGACAATTTATCCTTAGTTTTAACTCACTTTTGTAACTTCTTGAAGTTTTCCTATCCTTCTTAAATAGCACTTCAACATGGAGACCCAACTTAGAATATTTGCATATTAATTAATAACAAAGAGAACAAATGGCTATGGAAACATATAGAAAATGGATGAACTCAAGAGAAAGGGACATTATAGACTTGAATCTCAAAATTTGGCATCCTCCTTTTTGATCATTATAATATTTATACTCCTACCTAGTTCATGTTATTCTTTGTAGTTATCATTATCATCAATGGAGGAAAACAATTTTTTTTTTTTTTTGAATTTCTCCTTAATACTATTTATTACTGATTTTAATCTTATCCATCCAAATTGGCCCAATTTCCTCCTTGATGTTTTTCACTTTGAGAAAAAAATAAATTGAATCTTTGTCTTTAACTTTGAGCCAATTCAATTTAGTTATGATCTTCATTCCTTGAGTTTTCCTAGTCTAAACACACCTCAACTTATGTTTGGTATCATTCATTGCATCAATTAGAGAATCATTGTTAAAATCCTTCTAAAGAAGACTTTCTACACAATAGAGGTCTTCGTTAAGTTTATTCTCATGCTTTCTACCATGCACAATCAACTTCTTTCCTATAGTTTGAAAAATATTTTTCCAGTATTTTTACATTTTTATTCCAAAGTTCAATATGTGATACCCCTGTCAAAAAATTACTACTAATCTCTCGCAAAGTGAATATTCCACCATTGTAGTCTTGATTGTTAAGTAGCTTTTTGTTTAGTTTGAACTTATAGTTTTTCCTCAATTTATTATTGGTATTGCTTCCCTAAATCAAAACCCTAACCTAAATTGCATGATGGTCTAAGATAGTACAAGGGTGAACCTCCACCCTATTTCCATTATCAATAAGCTCAAAACAAAAAAAGATCATTGTAAACATGAAATCTATCAAGTATACAATAATTTTTTCTTCCTTTTTTAAAGATTATATTGTATAAACATTTGATAAACTACATACATTTTATATTATTTTCTATATAATTGAATATTTAATTATAATTTTTTTTCCCTATATATCCATTAAAACTATACATCTAATTGCTACAATTAAATTAAACTAACTAGATTATATCAAGGAAATCAAATTCTCCTCTCTTCACTATAACTTATCTTTTCTTACCTTGACAAAATCTTTTATGCAATTATGAAAGTCAAATTACAAAGTTCCTTTCTTGGGAATCGACCAATTGGTGTCCCGTTTACTCAGGAAAGAGACAAAATAAATGTATAATATTATCGACATACACTGCAATATATGAGAGGTGCACAGGTCATTTCAGAATATTTGTCTTTTAGAGGATTATATATGTTTATTCTTTATATCATAGATTTTTTATTTATTTTTTGTATTGAAAGTAT
The DNA here is from genome assembly GCA_007258455.2 of Sequoia sempervirens. Taxonomy (NCBI): domain Eukaryota; kingdom Viridiplantae; phylum Streptophyta; class Pinopsida; order Cupressales; family Cupressaceae; genus Sequoia; species Sequoia sempervirens. The sequence goes on along the minus strand of VDFB02270651.1, from coordinate 726,783,881 downwards.
GCAAATTACAAAGAGGTTGTAGTAATGAACTGCAGAAAAAGCACGAAGAGACAAACCAGCAACAACTAAAACAACTTCAACAGTTACAAGGCACCAACAGCTGTAAAAAGAGTAGAAAAAACTAAACACAATAACTACAGCGGACAAAAAATAGTCCCAACAGCGAATACATCAATCAAAATTAACAACTACAACAGGAAAAAACATGATAATAGCAGCTAAATCCGATAAGACCAATCATGAGTATTGAAGAAAATCAATCCTGAAAGTAAGGCATTAACCCCTTTGCAACAATAACCTTTCTTTCATTGAACATCTGATTAACCTGTAGTTTGATCTACTGGATTTGAACATCAATCTATAAATTCTTCTCAGCCTCGGCCTGTAAATGAGAAAAGAGAGGAATCAGACAATAAAAATTATTGGAGTAAAGCCCTGGAAGTGCAGCTGCCTAGTGATCACTGAGATTATTAAGGACTGCTTTGCACCTATTTCTCCAAATATAAGATAAGATGACATGTCTGACTCCATCAGCAATGACATTCTGATGTAACCCAACCCCAAGAAGAGCTTCTTTCCAGCTAAGATCATGCCCAAAGATAGCTGGAAGATCATGGAAGACAAGATTCCATTGCCTTTTAGCAGATTGACATCCCCAAAAGATATGCCTTAAATTTTCTTTCCTTTGACAAAAAGGGAAATTAGCTGGTTGGATCATCATACATTTCAACCTATCATCAATGGGTAGTTTGCAATGTAAAATATTCCAAGCAATTAATTAAGAATCAATATTAACCTTTGATTTCCAAATCTGGGCAGATAATTTACCCCAAAAATTTCTCATTGAACTTGCAATTCCACTTGGAGTTCAATCTGGAACTTAATAGCAAATTTGGGAGCAACTGAAGGTACATTTTTTTCAAAGGAAAGAAAAGAAAAGGATAAGAGGACAGCCACAACCAATCTTTATAAAAGTTACAATGAATAGGAGTGCATATCTTCATAGTCAGCTCAATCGCGACCAAAGATTGAACAAAAATTAGAAACGCTTTGTATTGATTGCTAAGGTTAAATTGAGCCTTGATAGAGTGCCATTACAACCAACTCTTAGTGTGAAAGTCCCAAAGATCACTAACATTGCAGAGTCCTTTTTTGAACAAAGAGTAGGAATGTTTTTGAAAACTCAAAGCAAGAGGTTGATCTTGATAAATAATATGCTTATTCCACCAAATAGAAGAGGTGCAGAGACTAAACCCATGTTGAAGCGATTTTTCTCTCCATTTTAAAAGATAACATGTGTGTTTCCAAGCTTTCCAAATAGATTGGAGAGGAAGAGAAGACTTTATAGAAAAAAAGGGGCATGAAGAATTTTGTCCAGCTAGCCTACATGCTGCCATTTGCCCTTGACAGAAGCAAGTTTAATATGATTTCGTATAAGAAGCTTCCAAAGTTCATTCCCTTGGACAACTCGAATAATCCATTTGGTAGCCAAACAAAAACCTTGAGTTCTTGGATCTAAGAGCCCCAAGCCACCTTTGCTCTTAGGTTGAATACAATGGGCCCATGATGTGGAAATAAAGCCTCTATTACCATCCCATTTAGCCCACAAAAATTGATGAATAATTCTAATTAACTCATCATACCCCTTTTTAGAAGGCATCCAACATGAGGAATAATAAACATGCGTAGCAAGAAAATTTTTATTAGCAACCTGTATTCTTCCAGCCAAAGATAAAAATTTATTTCCCCAAATAAACAACTTGTTCTTGAGTTTGTTAAGGTACCAATTCCACGTGGCTGAAAGAGAAACCCCAATGCCAAATGGTATACCAAGATACCTCATTATTTCCTCATGCTTAATTTGTTTCCACTCATGAGGAATCCAATGGGGAATAGGACCAGTTTGGATCATCAAAAATTCTATTTTACTATGCACAAGTTTAGAACTTGAAACCTCACAGTATAGATCAAGTATTTCCAAAGTATTAGAGATGTTATTCTCAGAATTTTGCAGAAATAATAGGATGTCATCAGCATAATGAGAGTTAACTACAACAATATTATCAGAAATATGAATTCCTGTAATCAGCTTCTTATCATGGGCACTTTGAAGTAAGTAACCCAAAGCATCAGTTGTAAGCACATAAAGGTAAGGGGCTAAGGGACAACCTTGCTGGATAGATCTTTGTAAATAAAATGGATCAATCATCATGTTATTGATAATAATTTGAGCATTAGCATCCTGAAACAACATTTGAACCTGAGCTCAAAATTTGGGGCCAAAACCCAACCATTCAAGCATTTTAAGAATAAAGCTCCATCGAATTCTATCATAAGCTTTATCAAAATCGAGTTTAATCAAAATAGCCTTTTGACCAGAATGTTGAGCCCAATCACAAGTTTCCCATGCTAACATTAGATTATCAAGAATGAATCTACTAGCAATAAAACCTGTTTGTTCAGCTCAAACAATTCTTTGCACCACCGGTTTGATCCTAATGGATAAGGATTTTTCTATAATTTGATAGGAAGTATTAAGAAGGGTGATCGGACGCCACCCGAAAATAGAATCTTCATTTTTCCCTTTAGGAAGAAGTTTGATTATGCCACCATTAATAATAGGGCGCAATGAACCATTTCTAAAAGCCTCCAAGTATAAACAATAAAAATCATCCTTAATGTGTTGCCACATAGCTTGGTAGAATTACATAGGAAGGCCATCGATGCCATAGAGAAGAGAGCTTTTTCCAACTCTTCCAAAGATAAAATTATATCTAAGAAGAGACTATAATCAGAGGCTAATTTGAGAGGGATATAAGGTTTAATCATATCCTCAAGGACTTGTTGGATATCCTACCATTGGTCATCTTGGAAAAGATTTTCATAAAAATGTTTAAAAATGTTGCATATATCAGTAGTGTTGGATTGAGGAACATTAGCTTCATCCCTTATTGTGCCAATTCTTTCCTTTTTATGCTTGTAATTGAGATAATTAAAAAAGAATTTGGTGCCTTTGTTTCCTTCTTTAATCCAGTGAAGTCTAGATCTGATTTTAGCCCCTTGTCCTTTGTAGTTATCAAGATGATGCAATTGAGCTTCTCTGGTAGCAATAGAAGTTTGAATTCTTATGGTACTAAGATCATTATTAAGGAGTTTTCTAGCCTGGGAAAGTTTTCCTTGAAGGGATATCTCCTTACATTTGCGTTGCCATGCCATCTTTTTGCCAAACAAACGCAAAAAGTTAGTGCACTGTGTAATAGCCTTGCACCACCAGTCAATCCAAGACTCCCCTTCATTGGGTTTAGGAAGGGAGGTCCAAATCCCCACAAGAGTAGACAAACAAGCAGGATTCTTTAGATGTGAAACATTTAATTTGAAAGGACGAGAATGGTCAAAATTTGAAGTGGGAGATGGGCTAATATTGCAAATTATGGGATAATGATAAGAAAGAGTAGCTGAGAAATCCATCTGAACAAACAATCCCTCCAGATTTTGGGCCAAAGGCAAGAGAGGAGAAATGTAAAATCTGTCTTAATAGATTTTATTAAGACAGACAAAAATAAATTTAAATCAACTCTTACTTTGAAGCTCCATTTGATGACATAGATATTTGTCTTGTTATATATTATATATGTGGTGCCTATTTATCCAAGCAATTACTATTTTGTACAATGCCCTTTATTAAATATTATTTATCATTACATTTTTTAACATTTCAAAGAATATTTGTGTATTTTAGTTTTATGTTTTTTATTAGTACGATCTTTTATTATTTTAATCTTGATAAATATTTATGGTTTATAGAGATTTGATGTTTATATAATTTTTTTAAAATTAAATTCAAAAATATAATTAAAATTAGAAATCATTGTAACATAAATATATAATTTAAATTATTTAAGAGATAATACTTCTTTAAGATATAATTGTACTTAACTTTCTTTTAAAATAATTTATAAAATATAATTCAAATTAGAAATCATTTTAATATTAATATATAATTTAGATTAGCTAAGAGACATCTCTTTTATAAAATCTTGTAGGATATAAATCCTTCTACTTGCTAAGATTTTTTTATTGGATAAAAATGTTATTTGATTAAAGAGTGTATATTTGGTAGAATTCAAAATAATATTTAGTTGGAAAGAAAAGCTAATGTAATAGTCATTGGTATAACTAACAAATTGTATCAAGTGGTGAATTACCATTCAAAATCTTCATTGATTAATAAGATGCTATTGTTGTTCCATTAATTAGTCATATGTTAGTATTTGTCTTCTACATAAGAAAATGTTAGCCAACCTTATTGAAAATTAGTATATTTATTAAGATCAACTTATAGGATTGTAAAGTAGTATGTTGGTAACACCTTTCTCTATCGACCCCATACATGCATAGTGTGTAATGCATATTAAATGTAAGAAAAGAAATTAGATGATGAAATAAATATAAATAAAATGGTTTAATTTAAGTGTTATATCTAGTTTAAATAAATGAAAACAAGCACTACCAACCATATTTCCCTAAATAATAATGTTAAGTTTGAAACACTACATAAACATGTTTTTCAAAATTGAGAAAGAAATTGCAATTACTTAGCTTCATTTTTCGTAGATAGATGTCTTCTTGTAATTCATGTTTGGTGATCCAATCCTACTTTGTACTATAAGATTTAAGTTTATGAAGCATAAAAAATTCAAATATTATATGCACTCACCTAGGCTCAACCCTACACTTGCAAAATTTATCCTCACACCTATAATTTTAACATGTGATATATGAGTTCTAAACCTTTCTTGCAACCTCAACCTTTAAAATTTTAATCTTCAAAAATATTGATATCATTGTTATCTAGGCTTGGTGGTTCCTTGAAATATTGTTAGAGTTTTTTGAGCTAGGCAAGGTGATTTACTACCATACTTTGACCTAAGTCAACCCCCTAGATTAATTTGAATAATTTGAACATATTAGAAGACACGCCAAACATAAATGCAAGTAATTATATGTTTCTTAAATTACGGTATCTTTAAAATGTAACTACACTCTAGTTGATAATGAATGATGGGCCCAAGCCAACTCACTTCTAGCTAGTCATTTATCACAAAATCAAGCACAAAATAGTTAAACTAGAGCATCTTATTTTGACAAATAAACTCCTTGAGCTGAGAGTAAAATAATATTCTCAAGACGTGTATTCATGAGTGGAGGTGAAGAAATTTTGGATTCCAATTTGTGTGCTTAAATTGGGTCCCTTGTTTTGACTTATGTTATAATAAACAATTGTTTGTTTCAAATATATCCTTGGATATTGCTAAATTTCTTTAGTTCTCCACTCAAAAAGTCAAGTATTATCTTGGAAATATTAAATATTAGTGGTCCAAGGGGTTGAGTTTAATTGGTTAAAGAATCGAGTTCTCATTGTGGGGACCCAAGTTCAAATCCCAAAGGGACATCTAATATCAAATTATAAGTTATGACTCTTGGTCTTAGATAGGTGGTTTCTAGTATTCTCTCATTGTTGTGCTCACAAGATCTTGTATTGGTTTCATGTTGATGCTTGTAAGAGAATAATCATTATAAATGATTAATAATATAAAAGAATCACCATAACTAGGTAGGGAATCCAAAAATACACTTTGGTTCTTTTGAAAGTTTCCTAAAATTCTCTAATGCAAAGGAGATTTTGGCTCATGGGTTTTACCTATCCAGCAAGACCATATATGTCTCACTTAGCTCTCCCTGCAAGGTCCTAACTAGTTGGCACTCCCCACAAAGGGAACTTTTTTCTGAAAGAATTGCTAAGTTAAGTTTTGTAGGATCTCGATGCCCATCTAAACCTTCCTATTCAAAATTAAATGTTCAATTCAATCACCTTTTCTTGCATGAATAGTGAATAGCTAGGTTTTCCTACATTTGACCACTTATAAGAGGGTGATTAATCTCCAATTTCTTATTTAAACTTTATCCCTTTCCTTGGGTATCTAATTAATGATGGCTTTGTTAAATTTTCTACCCAATGTCCCTTTTCTAATAACTTTATTGTATAAAAACAAGAGATCTTTGTAATCCAATCCATATATTTCTTATAAAACTCAATAGGAAGCCCATCAATTCTTGGAGATTTATCATTCTTAAATGATTTTATGCCTCTTATAATCTCCTCCTTACTAATATAGTTTTCTAGGATGTTGGCATGATCCTTTTTGATCTTTCTAGGAATTAATATCATATAATGTTTATGTGCTTCTCTATAGTCATCATTATCATCATTGATGGTGAATAGATTTTGATAGAACTTTTCGATCTCCACCTTTATTTTAATTATGTTACTAATCTTAACATTATCCACCCAAAATGGCCCAATTTCCTACTTGATGCTCTTCATTTTGAAAAAAATGAAAAATAATTTTGAACTTGTGTCCTCAACTTTGAGCCAATTCATTTTAGTTATGATCTTGATTCCTTGAGATTTTCTGGTCTAAACAAACCTTAGCTTAAATTTAGTATTAGACATTGCCTCAATTAGAACCTCATTATTAGAATTTTTATCAAGAAGACTCTCTACATAATAGAGGTCTTTCTACCATCCAAAGTCAACTTCTTTACTATAGTTTGAAAAAATATCCATTTGTCTGCATTGTTATTCCAAAGCTCAATTGGACGATGATCTAAGATAGTACAAAGGTGAACCTTCTCCCTATTTCTATTATCAACTTGCTCAAAACTAAAAAGATCATTATGAACATAAAATCTATCAAATTTACAGTAATTTTTTCTTTCTCTTTTTTGAAACTTACATCATATAAACATTTGATAAACTACATACATTTTATATTATTTTATATGTAATTAAATATTTAACCATAAATTTCTTTCTCTCCCTCGCTTTAAAAAAAAAAAAAAAATCAATCAAAAGTACCCATTAGAACCCTAAATCTACTGCTAGTATCAAATGAAACTAACTAGATCATATAAAGAAAATTAAGTTCTCCTCTCCTTACTATAACTTGTCATAACCATACTCTTGACACCACCTAACTTTTCTTTATCTTGACAAACTTTTTTAGCAGGTATGCAAGTCAAACTAGAAAGCACCTATCGTGGGCGTGGACCAATTGGTGTCCCAACCCCTAACGTTGAAGACAAAACAAATATAAAGACAAACCAGAATATTTCCAAATCGTCCGTGACGTGCTTCATTTTATATTAAAACTAAAATAAAGAGAAAAGTGATAGCGGCCAAACCAAAGTCTGCTCTAAAAGTGTCTTTTTGTAAAGTCACTGCTTATAATTCAGACATAGGCTCCATTTTCTTTTTGTCGTGTCAACCTTTTACTTACAAATCAAGTGTAAAAAAGGAAGATAAAACCCATCTATTCGGGGAAAAAACAAAAGAAACTGTACAAAATTATCGACGTTCACTCCGATATATGCGAGCTGGGAATATTTGTCTTTTAGAGGATTATATATGCTTATACTTCAGATCAGAGATTCTATTAAGAAATATTAAAAAACATTAAATCAACTTTTAATATGAAATTCCATAATGAAGACAATAGATATTTGTTTCGTTATACACGTGGTGCCAATTTGCCTAGGCAATTAGGATTCGCTAAAATGCTTAAAAAATGAATTTGTTTCAATTCCATAGAGGGCTCCATGTGTTGTCTTGTGGTATTTGTCTTGTTATCAGCGAATTCCAAATTGATATTGTAAAATAAAAAATTTGTTGTAGTAAAAGTTAACTTTTTTAGCAGTTTTTAATTAAATACTATTTTTAATGCATATAACTTTTTATTATATTTTTTAGATATTGGAAAGAATATTTATGTATTTTAGTTTTATAGTTTGTATAAGTATAATTTCAAACAAGTTTAAGTATATATTTATAATTTATCAAAATTTAATTTTTATGTATAAAATTTTCAATTTAAATTAGAAATCACTATAATTTCAATATATAATTTATATTGATTAAAGAGGTAACATTTTTATAAAAATATGTTGTAAGATATAACTCTATATATTCTTCTTTTAAATTAAACTATTAAATAAAATTAGAAATTAGAAATTATTTTAACACTAATATATATAATTGATGAGGATGCAACTCGAAATTTAGAAAATAACCCACAAACAGGAGAATAATATATTTTAATGGAGGTTCTTACATACAGAGGATCAAATCCTCAGTTCTAAACACATGCAAGTTACAGAAAGGAATCACCCTTTCAATATGCGAATGTCCCCCAAAAGTTACCCAAAAATTAGAAACCCGCCCATAAATAGAGCTCCTCTTTAGTTTGGAGCCAAAACGACATTCAAATTTGAGTTTAGGCGGTTTGGCGCCGAAAAATTACAACTTGAAGTTCAAATTTCAAAAGAACATTTGCAATTGTATCTTCTAGAAAGTGCGCCAACTTCCCGGGCCATAACTTTTGATCTGGGACTCTGATTCGCGAACCATTTGAACCGTTGGAAAGGTCTCGAAGTCAAGAACATGTTCAAAATTTGTTACGCCAATTTTGGCAAGTTTCGGGGCCAATCTGGGAACTCTAAATGCCTCAAATCTAACTCGAAAGATTTTCAGGTGCAAATATGGAAAACTAAAACTACAATATCTTTCAACCCAGGAATACAAAATGAAAACCGTAAATTGAGAATTTCATTATGACGAAAAGAGTATCCAAAAATGTAAAAATATCTAAAAACTAAGAAACTTGAAATTTAACTATTTTTGGGTGATGCAAGATTGCCCTTACACCACTGGATGCTCCTGCATCAGACACCTAGGGTAATTTGAGAAGTGACCCCATCACGTCTCAAATGGTTGAGGAAAACCCAAATGGTTGACCTCTGCCTTAGGCAACCAGGATGAGTCTTCAATAGGTCTTCCTTTCCATTTCACTAGATATTCTTCATACTGCCTGTTCCTGGCACTCCTTTCTACACGACTATCTAGGATTTCTTGAATCTCCTCCTTTTTTGAAGTAGGTGCAGGAATCCCACACTGTTCCATCATTGGTACTTCCTCTGCGCTACCTTCATGATACTCTGTCAAATCTGAAATGTTGAACACAGGGGAAATGTTGAATCCATCCAGCAACTCTACTTCATATGCATTGCCAAAATCATGCCTCTTCAAAATTTTATAGGGACCGGACTTCTTCATCTTCAATTTGTTATATGTTCCCATTAGAAACCTTTCTTTCCTCAAGTGGACCATCACTTCATCACCAATCTGAAACTCCTTATACCTCCTCTTTTGATCTGCCTTAGCCTTATACTACATATTCATCTTGTTAATATGTTCTCTTACCTTCTCATGTATATCCTTGATGTGTTCTACAAAATCTTTGGCTTCAGCACTTATTTTCTTCTCTTGGTCCATCTTCCTCAATTATGGAGCTATTCTAGGGCTACCTCCATGCACAATCTGGAATGGTGATCTACGGTCTTTTGTTGATAGAATTGTTTTAAGAAAATTCTGCCTGGGGTAAGATCAAGTCGCATCCCTTGGGTTTATCTCCTACCAAACATCTTAGTAGGTTACCCAGACTCCTATTAACAACCTCTATCTACCAATCTATTTGTGGATAGTGTGCAGAACTAAACTTCAACTCTGTCTTCAGCTTCTTCCACAAGGTCCTCCAAAAGTACCCCACAAATTTGGTGTCACAATCTGAAACAATACTCTTTGGCAGACCATGTAGCCTCACCACCTCTTTGAAGAATAAGTCAGCAATGTGGACTACATCATGGGCTTCGACATGGAATGAAATGTGCCACCTTTGAAAACCTATCAAACACCACAAAGATCGAATCATTTTCCCTCGTGGTCCTTGGCAAACCAAGAACAAAGTCCATAATTTCTTATATCCTCCCATGGCCTCTCCCGTATAGGTGGTACGATATAAGCCTCGTGATTCGCTCACCTCTTTAGCCATCCGGACATACCCCAGGTAGATTTGTATGCTTTCTTCACATCCCCGTGATAAATGGAGGCCAATAATAATGCCTAATGATAATGGCAATGGTCTTATCCCAACCAAAATGTCTTGCCATTCCTCTCCACTATGCTTCTCCTTTATTAGGGTTCTCTCTCATGGAACTCCTCGATACACACAATTGACTTCCTTTAAATAATATGCCATCCTGGATTATGAAATCTAGCCACCTTGTCCTGTCCACTGTAATAGGTTCCTTGCAAGATTTCCAAGCCTCTATGAAATCAGGATCTTCTGCGTACAGTGTCTTAAGTTCATTTAACCCAACCACTTCAATCAGATCTTTGTCATCAATGTATGCCTTCTACTTAAGGCATCTGCAACCTTATTTGACTTCCCACTCCTATGTTTCAAAACAAAGGTATAACTCTGCAAAAACTCTACCCATTTCATATGCCTCTGATTTAATTTTCCTTGACTATTTAGGTACTGCAAGGCCTGATGATCAGTATATAGAACAAATTCCTTCGGCAACAAATAATGTCTCCATTTCTTTAATGCTTGAACTATTGCATAAAATTCCTGATCATATATAGAATAGCTTCTCTTGGCATCATTTAACTTTTCACTGAAATAAGCAATGGGCTTACCTTCTTGGCTCAACACTGCTCCAATGGCACAACCACTGGCATCACAATCCACCTGAAACACCTTGTTGAAATCTGGGAGGGCTAGAATAGGTTGCTCTGTCACCTTCCTCAGCTCAACAAATTAAAACTTTTGTCACTCCACTACTCCAATTGAATTCTTTTCTATCCCCTCTCATTGTTTCAATCAAGGGTCCACAAATACTACTGAAGTTTCTAATGAACTTTCTATAAAAACTAGCCAAACCATGGAAAGATTTCACCTCGGTAGCAGTTCTTTGGGTAGGCCATTCCAGAATAGCCTTCACCTTCTCTGGGTCCATCTTGAGACCTTTTGCTAAGACAACAAACCCCAAATACACTAACTCCCTCTTCACAAAACTGCACTTCTTCAGATTAATCAACAGTTTCTCTTCTCTTAACTTCTCAAAGGCTCTCCGAATATGCATCAAATGCTCATCCAACATCTTACCGAAAATCAAAATATCATCTAAATACATAATAACAAAACTTTCCGTGAATTCTTTTAGTAATTCCTGCTCATGAGTCGCGATGAATGTGCTTTGGTGCATTGGTTAGCCCAAAGGGCATGACTAAACCACTGTGATACAGCCCTCTTGGTCTTGAAGGCGTGATTCCATTCATCTCCCTCTCGAATCCGTGATCCGTAATATCCACTCTTCAGATCAATCTTTGTGAAGGCATCAGAGCTCCACTCAAACAACGAATAAATACATCCCATCCCGCGAGGAAACTGTGACTTGATTATTATCTTATTTATGGTCTTAATCTGTACACATCCTCCACTCCCCCATCCTTTTTGGTGCTAGTAATCGCATACATGGACTCAAACTTCCCATATCAAATCCTTTCAACAACTCGAACTTGTCTCTGCTCAACTCATCATTTTTGCCGGAGTCATTCTATGAGCTGCCTTTTATTTGGCAACCGGGCTCTAGGGAATCAAGTCAATCTAATGATCATCTTCCTTATTGCGGTAAAACCTTAGGTACATTATCAAACAATATCCTGAAACTCATCCAACATCCCAGAAACTTCTTCTGGAACTTTCTCACTATCCTCATTACTCACTCTAGGAATCAATGCATAACACACACGCTCATGCTTCATATCTTCTAAAATTTTTCTTCCATCTGCATAACAAATTCTAGCACTACTGCATACCTTTTATTCAGTCTCCTTTAGGGGTTTCAACTTGTGACGAACCCCATCCTTTGTCAAGGAATAAGTGTTTGCATGGCTATCATGTATAGCTCGCCTATCAAACTGCCACGACCTCCCCAACAACATGTGACATGCATCCATGGGGATGATATCACAGAGTACCTCATCATGGTAGCTCCTAATCTTGAACTTTACTAGGCACTGCTCATTGACCAAAACTTTGTGGTCTTTCTGCAACCAGGCAATCCGATACGGATGCGGGTGCCTTTCCCTCTTCAGCTTCAACTTTGTGACCATCTCCTCTCGACACCAAATTATCACCCTCCCACCATCAATAATGACATCACAACATTTTCCTTCACACTTGCACCTTGTGCTAAATTAGATTCTTTCTCCTCTGCTCTCGTTCCTTTTTCTCTCACTACCGTGGCTCTTTAATCACTAGGGCTCCCCTTCAAAGATCATCTGAATGTTCAAATTGGGCCTCTACCCTGCATATTACGCGCAAACCTTCCATGACTTCTCTCTCTCGCCTTTTGGTTCCTTCCTTCTTCCTTGGTGTTAGACATTCATAGGCTCGATGCCCTTCTTCACCACACTGGAAACATGTTCCTTTGAAACCACCTCTTCCAGATCCTTGTCCATATCTCCCTCATCCTCTACCTCTTTGATCACCACTGTTTTGATCATAAGGGCGGTAAAAGTTGTCATTCCTTTGGCTTCGGCTACTACCCACATCTTCACTTTTCTTTTCATCATTATTTCGGCTCCCTGAAGGTCTTCCACTGCCCCTTCCACTTTGACCTCCTCATCCTTTATGCTTGCCATCAAATCTTTTGTTCAACTTCTCTTCCACTTTTAGAGAAAACTGATACACATCCTCAATGGTGGTCATTCTGACTAGGCTTAACTCCTCCTGAATGCTTGGTCGTAACCCATTAAGATATAAGGCTACCTTCTCCTTATTAGCCTATGTGTGGCCCGTTCTGATGATTATCTTATGAAATTCTTCAGTATATTCTTTCACAAATCTGCTTCCTTGCTTTAACCCTTGCAATTTCTTTAATAGATCTAACTCGTAGTCCATTGGTATGAAATGCTTCTTCAGTTTCTCTACCATGCGATCCCATTTGGTGATATTTCCTTTTCCTCTTCGATTTCTTTCCAACTGGACCTATTTCCACCAAATACTAGCATGGCCCTTCAGCTTCATATTTGCAAACTTAACCCGATCTAAGTCCTCTATTTCTTCATACTCAAAATATTCTTCTAGCTCGTTGATCTAGTTGATCAACTTTTCCAGGTTCAAACTTCTAGAATAACTAGGGACTTCTGCTCTGGGTCTTTTCCTGATCTTTGAAATGGCCCTTATTAGCCACATTTGGTCTTTATCAATTGCTTCTTCTTCCTCTTCTGCATTTGAACCCTCTTCCTCTCCTTCATCCACACTTTCCTCCCTCAGGTTTAACCCTCTTCTCAACTGCTCTTGTAACGCATCAATCTATCTCTTGAGGGCTGCCAGTGCATCTCTTCCACTAGCATTTCTGCTGCCTCGACCACCTCTGGCACCACCATGCCTACTAGGCATCACTCTTGGAGGCATCTTCCTTGACCTCGACCCACAACCACAGTCCTGGTGCGAACTGCCTCACGATCAGCGATCTATCCACATGCTCAAGAAAACTAGCTCTGATACCACTTGATGAGGATGCAACCTGAGACTTAGAAAATAACCCACAAATAAGAGAATAATTTTATTATTCAGAAAATGGAGCTTCTTACATGCAAAGGATCTCAAATCCCCACCACTGGATGCTCCTGCATCAATAATTTAGATTAATTATATGACATCACTTTTATTAAAACTTGTAGTATATAATTCCTTCTACTTGCTAAGATTTTTTTTATTAGACAAAAATGTTACATGTTAAAGGGTGTATCTTTTGTAGAAATTAAAATAACATTTAGTTGGAAAACAAATCTAATATAATAACCATTGGCATAACCAACAAAATATATCAAGTGGTTAATTACAATTCAAAATATGTGTTTACTTAGAAGAGGATATTTTTGTTCATTTGATTAGTCATACATTAATAGTTATCTTTTAGATAAAAAGAAATTTGAAAGTTAGCCTTATTAAACAAATAGTTTATTTGTTAAGATCAAATTTTATAAGATTATAAAGTAGTATGTTTCTAACACATCAACCCACTAGCCCATGCATATGCATAAAATGTGTATAATGAATATTCAATAAAAGAAAAGAGATTAGATGCTCCTAAAAGAAATTAAAAAAAAATCATATAAGTGTTATCTAAAGTTCAAAATTTTCAAATAAGAACGACTAACCATATTTCCCTAAATAATAGAGTTATGTTTGAAACACTACACAAACACACTTTTCAAAATTGAAAAAGAAACTTCAAGTGCTTAGTTTCATTTGTCAAAGAGATTTTTTGTTGTAATCCATGCTTGGTGATCAAAGCCTAGTTTTTATTGTAAGATTTCAAGTTGTGAAGGAGAGATTCAAAGATTATGTGTGTTTAATCTAGGTTGAACCCCACATTTTTCAGATTGATCCTCAGACCTACAATTTTCACATGTGATATATGCAGTTTTGATCCTTTGTTGCAACCCCAATCTTCAAAAATTTAATCTTTAACAATATGTGTACCTTTGTTATCTAGGCTTGGTGGTGTCTAGAAACATCATTAGTGATTTTTTCGGATAGGCAAGGTGACTACTATATATTTACCTTAGTCATCCCCTTATATAAATTTGAAGAATTTGAATAAATTGGAAGACATACAAAGAATAAATCTGAATACCTGTATGTTCCTTATGATTTCATGTGCTAATCTATTATTCCTTAAATGATGGTTTATTGAAAATGTAACTACTCTCTACTTGATAATGAATGATGGGGCCCAAGACAAATCATTTCTAACTAGTCATTACCCATTAAATCAAGAATAAAATAGTTAAATTGGAGCATCCAATTTTCATTGATAAACACCTTGAATTGAAATTTACATAATATTTTCAAGATGTGTATTCATGAGTGGAGGTGAAAGAATTTTTATTCCAATTTGGGTGTTTGAATTAGGTCCCTTGTTTTGATTCCTGGTGTTAGAAACCATTAGTGCTTTCCAAGATCACCTTGGCTACTACATCAAATTTTAGGATGAAGTTCATACTATGAGTGTATTGTAGTTTATGATGCTAAATTGAATCTATAAGATAAAGTTGAGGATATCCTATTTATTTTGTTGAGACCACTTAAACTATTTTTGTATTATAATCTTTGAAGAAAAGTAAAAATGAAAGGATGCAAACACGAAGATTCAAATACAATAAATGGGACCTTATACCTTATTTATGCTTTATCATCTAAAAGTGTTGAAGGAGAGTGTTTTTAATGTTGTGCTTGAGTTGCTGAATATGATGTATTGGTGGTGGAAATATGGTTGCCTAGTGAACCAAAAGCATGTTTTTTATGAGTTGACTGATTAATAAAATGGTAGCATGATGATAGTACATGAATGGATCCTAAAATGAATAACGTAAGGATAAGATATGAATAGATTATTAAATGGAAGATGATACCTTCAAATTATAGATTTTATATGAAGAAAACCAAGGGATAAGATAATAATTTTTAATAGAAGGCTAGGATTTAATGAAGATGGACACCTAGATTGAAGGCTTAGCCTTGTGAATAGTGCCACAAGATTGGAGATAACTAGTGTACGAGTTGTAAGTGATAGAGATGCTTACACGTGTGTGAGAAAAATAAAATATATGGGAGATATGTTCACACATGTGTGAGGAAAGGAGTGGGGATGAGTTAATATACTCACACATGTGGGATTATGAAGTGTTTTGAAGTGAAATTCAAAGATAATTTTAAGAAAGCATGGTCACACATGTGTGAGTTCTAAAGTAGTGGGATAAGGTGGAATTTTCACATATGTGAGAGCATGGGAGGAGAGTTTTAGGATAGGTGACATTAACCTTGTATTCCTATATTACTCTCAGGTGTCTCCATGTTCCTTCGAAAGTGTTTAAGGGGGCATGAGAGGAGAAAAATTTAACATTTGTTCTTATTATGTACATATTGTATTTTTTTCAAAGAGATGGACACATATCAATATTGTTACACATCATAATGAACAAATTTTTCCACCTAGGTGCCCACTTTGGGAATGTGAAGAGTCATGTGTGAGGTGTACATGATTGGAAGATGAAAGGTTGTCCACTAGTATTTCATCGAGAAGTGGAAGTCATCAGAGCATCTAGAAAGGAAAAGATTTTTTTAAGCTATAAGCTAGGCACATGTTTGAGCTATGTGAATAATTACTATTTTAAATTATCATGTATTTTGGTTCTCCAAGAGGGAGGCACATATTTTTTACAAACTTTGTTTCTTTCCTTTTCTTTTAGGTTGCCATTTGGGGGTTTCCCTTCCATAGTGTTCTATAAATTGGAGCCATGAGATGGTAGTTTTGTGTTACGTTTTTGTAGGTAATAGGGTGCAACTAGATTCATTAGAAAATATAAATGAAGTGTATTGTTGTATATCCCTTCCTAGAATATTTATAATATACTTTCTCTCTCTTCTCATGTGGAGTTTTTCTCAAAAGGGTTTCTTCATGTAAATTTGGTTTCTAATTTGGTTTGCTAACTTTTCTATTATGTTGAGTGTACAAAAAACATAATATCATTTGGTTAATATTATTTTCATATTTGAATATACATACATAAGTTATTATTCCATCTTTACTTCACCACTTTTTAACATTTGGTATCAGAGCTCATGGTTTGGTTGAGAGAGGAACACGTTTCTCTTAAATTTTGAAGGTTTTTTGGCTATAGTGGGAGCTTTTGTTTTGTGGTATATTGTAGATTTATGAAGAATATTGCATAACATGTCTTCTACCTCTCACCAAGACAATGAGTAATTCAACAACACATGCTTCAAGATGTGGAAATTAAAGATGGTGGATCTTCTTGAAGAGAGAGATCAATGGTTGTTAGTTTCACAATAAAGAAAACAAATTGCAATGTTTGATGAAGATTGGAAAAATTTAGACAAGAAGACACAAGGAACCATTCCTTTATGTCTTGCAGATTTCTTCCTCTTAAATGTCTTCATAGAAGACATCAGATAAAAGTTGTAGAAGAAGATACCTATGAAATCTATCAAACTAAAAGTTTTTCTAACAAGTTATATCTCAAAAGATGTATTCTTTAAAGTTGAAAGATGGTGATTCTATTACGAACCATTTAAATGCATTTAATTTGATTATAAGTCAACTTGCATCAATAGATATTAAATTATAAGATGAAGATAAATGTATTTTATTTATTTTTTCTTTTCCCAAATATTGGAAAAATATAATTGTTTGAATCATAACTAGTGGTAATGCAAAGACATAGATGGACATCCTGGTTTTCATACCTCTTTCAAAGGAGATAAGGAAATTTTTTATGAATTTTTGCTCTCAGGATGTCTTAGATGTGTGGGGTAATTCAAAAAAGAAAGGGCCTAAAGGGGATAAAAAAGGGATACATTTAAAGGACACTCTAAAACTCGTGGAAAGAGGAGCGAAGTGTTGGAATTATGGAGAAAGAGGTCTTGTGAAGGAGTGTAAGAACAATAAAAAGAATGTTGATTCCTCAACAAAAAATTGCTCTGATGATAATTTTGATGTTTTTTTTATTTCAACTAACACTATTAGTAGTTATATTTGTATTATTGATTCAAGATGCTCTTACCATACGAACCCTCACAAGGAGTAGCTTACTACATCAAAAAATAATATGATGAGGGAAATTTTTTCCTTGGTGATAGCAAAAAAATAGGATTGTTGGTAAGGGAAAGGTAAAGTTGTGTATTAGTGGTAGGAGGATTAAAACCCTTGATAATGTTTCACATATTATAGGAATTATGAGACATTTAATTTTAGTATCCAGGTTGAATGATTCTAGAATGCATGTGGCATTTGTAAGTCTAGTTATAGGTTGGTAAGAGGGGGTTTGATGATAGCTAAAGTGTTGGAGTAATAAAGTAATCACCTAATTAATTAATTAATCATTAATTAATTGGGTCACTTTATGCTTTATTACACTTAAGATAAACTTAGGAGTGCTTTTATTTCATTATTTTCTTTAATTAATTAGTTGCTTTTTGCATGATTAAAGCTTATAATATTAGAACATGTTGTCTCATTCATTCCTATGAGGACACTTGTCATGTTCTAATCTAGCCCTAATCTAGGGTTAGATTTCATCCTTTCATAAGGATTGCTTCATTGTAATTATAATTTAATTCTAGATGACAACAAATTCACCTGGTAGTTGCATCAATAATAATTCTTAGGTTATTAAGCACAATCTTGCTTGTTGATCTTTTCTATATTATGATAGGTAATCACTTGCAGGTGTTTCATGGGAGCTATGGATTGAATCCATCGATTCTAGCATGGTATCAGAGCCCAGATCTGTAGCCCCCTATTCAATTTCTAGACGGATCTAACCTTGAGTAATTTTTTGGTGCATCCTAGAACAAAATAGAGCTTTCCATTGAATCCAAAGCATCTAAAAACTTTAAGATCACCTATTGTTTTGCTCAAATCTAAGCAGTTGCAATGAAAGGAATTTTTTTTTAGAGGCATGTAGATCTGTACAGATCTGTGTGCCTCGATTAGTGTGCACAACAAGTACAGGGTTATTTTTGTTTTTTTAAAAAAATTCCATTGGTCAAAAAAAAATTCAGGGTTTTTCTTTTTTTACTTGAGAAAAAATATTAAAATTTTTTATTAGTTTTTATTGAAAAATGAAATCAAAAAATTCAAAAATCAAAAGGATTTTTTTGAAAATCAAAATCAAAAAAGAAACGTAGGATTTAATGCTCATGCCAAGTACATAATACACTGATGTAGGCATACCAAACCACCGCTGACAGCTCCTAATTGCCATCAGTCTTTTTCAAAATCTGCCAGCTCTTTTCAGGAATTTAGGTAGCAGACAAAATAGTGAGTTAGAATATTCCAAGTATCTCTGCCCTATCCACGAAATCTGGAATGCATTGAAACCTGTGGCGGAAAAAAAAATGAGGCAAAGAATATTATGATCTCTAGAGAATATATCGGTGACCTAATTTTTTTCTGACTGAGGGGTGGATTTCTTTTTGCAGCAAAGGTAGTCAAATTTAAGCTAGCATTTTGTAGACGTCAGCATGATGTCATCCATGCAGCTAACTCTCTAGCCCCCTCCTAACCCCAATCTTCCTTCAAGGAGTAGTTTTTTTTTCTTTTTGGCATAACATGGGCATATAGTGTCAAAATCGAGCAAACGAGATATCATCAGAATGCTGGTTTCACAAACTTTCCAGTGGTTCCTGTTATTCTACGTCAAAGTTAGATCTTCATCTTGCACTTCTGAGCTCATAGCTTTCTACTTGTATCTCTGATTTTTCGTGATCCAAGCAGCATTGGGAAGGTATTTGAGAGCTCTTCAGATCTATTCATGCACTTTTTCTAGAATCTGCCCTAGGTACATTTTATTTAGTATTTTGTGTTTTCACACTTTGCTTAATTACATGGATGTCTTGGCACCTGGAAATGATTTGTTTGCGTGAGATGACATTATTTGATCTACTTTATCAATATTGAGGGTTTTAGTCTTTGATTTTTTCTTTTGAGTGAGTATCATGGGTATTTCTATTCATCCTTTTGTGATCAACTTGTAAAAGGATAACTATGAGTCTTGGAAAAATGGCATCTTGAAACATCTTAGGTGGCTTGATATTTTTCCTTATTTGTATGAACACATACCTATATCAGATACACCAAGGAGTTTTTCAGCATGGGAAACATTGTAGATCATATTGTAGGGTTTATATGTTCTAGTGTTGATCTTGACACTATGTATGTTGTATCCGACATTGAATGTCCCCACATACTTTAGACACGACTTTGGGAGATCTATGGAGACCCTCAAATCTCTCTATACCCAGAGGATCCTGTTGTAGATTGTCTCACCCCTCTTGTAGATGCAGATTCCATACCCTTTGATGATGATACTTTAGAGGAGCTTGAGTATATCATAGGTCTTGCATGTTTGGATGGTTCAAAGACTTTCATTCATTTTCCCACTCTTCAGATCGAGACTACATCAACATCTCTTGTTGTTCTTGATTAGTTTGACATCACCATATATTTGGAACTTATTGATTCAGTGCAAGAGGACATCATACATCTTCTAGACATAGCTACTTGGGATTCATATCTTACAGACATATCATCCTTGTTTGTAGAGTCCTATATTATAGATCTTGAGGATTACTTTGAGGAAATTCATCTCCTCTTTGTTGACAGCCACATCCCCATTGTTGTCTCGCCATCTTCATCACCTTTGTAGCTTGTTCTACATTAGTCTTCATAGGATCTTAGATCACCATCATCGCTTTCTACCATGTGGATAAGTGAGTAGTTTTTACAGGCATACATCTTGAGACATATTGGTTCATCACTCTTCACAGGGTTTCTTTGACATCGTCCTTTGGATCCATTTCTTCCCAAGGGGAGGAATGTTATTTGTCACTTCAGGATATCTTTCCAGATTCTACATTAGGCATCCACCATTGTGACAAGAGTTTCTTCATTGTGGGGGGGCCTTCTAGTCTCTTTCTATCTCTTATGGAGACCATTGTATATGTACTTATGTGACAAAGTTTTGTATGGGGGGTATTATGTAATCCACCTTCTATCCTTCTTCTATTAGTGCATTACATTCTTTTGTTTTCTCTCTTTTGCAGGGGAGTTTTTCTCTTTAGGATTTCTTCTTTTCTCCAGTTATGAGAGATTAGCTTATTGTACATGGGTACCTCATTAGCCATTAGGGCGGGACCCATTCATGCATCCATTCAAGTATTTAATTATCATAGTTTAGTTTCTCCCTAGTTCATCTTAACGGGGGGTGTTGGAGTAATAAAGTCATCACCTAATTAATTAATAAATCATTAATTAATTCAGTCACTTTATGCTTTATTACACTTAAGCTAAACTTAGGAGTGCTTTTATTTCATTATTTTCTTTAATTAATTAATTTCATTTTGCATGATTAAAGCTTCTAATATTATAACATGTTGTCTCATTCATTCCTATAAGGACACTTGTCATGTTCTAATCTAACCCTAATATAGGGTTAAATTTCATCCTTTCATAAGGATTGATTCATTATAATTGTAATTTAATTCTGGATGGACACAAATTCACCCAATAGTTGTATCAATAATTATTCTTAGGTTATTGAGCATAATCTTGCTTGTTGATCTTTTCTATATTGTGATAGGTAATCACTTGCAGGTGTTTCATGGGAGCTGTGGATTGAATCAATGAATTTCTACATAAAGGATCTTGGATATGGACCTTTTTTTAGGCTAAATACCACTACTTTTTGTAACTCTACTAATTTAATTCACAACCAATTTAATTAGCACTAAAAATGCATGTATGGTGTGGCACCATAGATTGGGTCACATTGGTGAAAAAGGTCAAGATTAAGACCATTCTTAATAAAAAATTGGTTGATGGTATTTTTGATTATTCAGTTGGAAAAATGATTTTTGTTAGCATTTTATATTTGGTAAAAATAATAGATCATCATTTCCTAATGGAATTAATAAGGCAGAGATATTATTAGAGACCATTCATTTAGATGAATGTGGACTAGTGGATGTTGACTCTTTGGGTAAATCTCATTATTATGTCTCTTTCATTTATGATGTCTCAAGATATACATGGATTTATTTTATCCATTCTAAATATGAAATTTTCATTAATTTTAACGAATTTAAGGCATTCGTCTAAAAGAAATTAGAATATAAGATAAAAGCTTTGAGATCTAACAACAAGGGTGAATATTGTTCTAGGGAATTTGATGAGTTTTGTAAGCATGTAGGTATTGTTCAACAAAAGACTACTCCTTACATTCCCCCAAAAAATGGGGTAGAAAAATAATAAACCATACCTTTATGAAAAGAGCTAAGAGCATGTTAAGTGGTGCCAAGCTTGATAAATGCATTTGGGTAGAAGTTGTAGGTATTATTTTCTATTTGGTTAATAGATATCCTTATTTAAATATTATTGATAAAAACAATTATTAAGTGTGGATAGGTAGAATTCCTTTTATTTCACACTTAAGGGTCTTTGGTTATGAGGATTTTGTTCACATGCCTCAATAAAAGTGATCTAAGCTAGATCCAAAAGAACCTAAATGATTTTCTATTGGTTATCATGAGAATGTAAAAAGTCATAATATTTAAAATACTCTAACACACAATAATATTATCTATATATGTGATTTTGAGGGAGTTTAAAGCTTACTTGCGATATGAAAAACCAAAGGATAAAGATAAAACAAATATAGTGCACTTTGAGACAAAGATTAAGAAGTAGGAAGGTACACATGTGCAAGAAAATTTTGATGGATCTAAGGATGGAGAAGAAGAAGAGGGTTCAAATACTTTAGAGGATGTGTAATATGACCACATAAAATAAGAAGAAGAATAGGTATAACCAAAAGTACTCTTACCTTGAGGAGTTCCACAAGGAAATGAAATCTAGTTGATAGGTATAGCCCACCAAATTTCCTATTTGTCTTTGATTTGTTAAGTACTAACAATGAAGCTAGATCTTTTAGGGATGCTCTCTCTTTGGATAAAAGTGAGTCTTGGATACATGCTATGTAGGAGGAGGTGATGACCTTGGATAGTTGTATGACCTAGGATTTTGTTACTTTTCCTAAAGGAAGGAGTCTCATTGGTTGTAAGTGGGTGTTTAAAAATAAATTTGGTACAGATAGTTGGTTAGAGAGGCACAAGAATAGATTGGTGGTCAAGGGTTACTGTCAAAGAGATGGAGTTAATTTTGGTGAAATTTTCTCTCCTATTGATAAATTAACTTTTGGGAAAATTCATGAAACTATTTCTCATTTTTAGCAAGAGGAAATTTTGGGGCATGGATGCAAGTTTTAAAAACACACCTTCAATTGAAGCAAAACCTTTGATTTAAGGTATTTTATTTTGTACCTTCAATAGAAGGTCTACCTTTGACCAAAGGTCAAGGAACAAATAAAAAGCATTTAATCAATGACCTTCGATTGAAGGTGTCAAAAATGATATCTTTCGCATCTACATCAAAATCTCCTTAGAAATTTTAGTTTCAAACCTTGGGTTGGATCTTCAAATGAGCTTAACTTGACAACATATTTTGCAATATTGTAGCCCTTGAAGCGAGCTTTCCAACAAGTACATAGTTTCGATACATTTTCATTTTATCATGTATTTAATTTTAAATTTTTATTGAACATAGTTTTTTCTAGAAAGATCAAGCTCTTTGTTCTATAGAGGTTGAAAAATAGTAAATCATTGTAAGAAAAATTCAAAAAATATCCTTTCCCTTGGTATTGTTGTTCTTCTTTCACCAAAAAAAATGGATTTTGATATATACACAACAAGTTATGTTGGATGAAACACATGTATGTCCAAATTATAGTTACAATGACTTCAAAAATTAATTAGAAAAATATGTAACCAAACATTATGAAAAAATGTCCTTTCCCTTTATATTGATGTTTAAATCTATATTTCAAAATTTAGAATTTTAGGATCTTTTATATAAAAAAGGTTATGTTGGATGTCACAAACGTTACTTTTTGAAAATGTTGTGTTTTATTTAAATCTATTTATTAAAGGAGATGTTGAAAGAATCATGATTTACTTTGAAAAAAAAATTAAAACAAATATATTTAGAATTTACACATAAATTGGTAGAAATCACTAGTTTGCATCATCTTCAAATTCTTAATGGTTTAACTACTACAGGTCTTAGAAGATGAAGATTCAATTAAAAATATTGATGTAAATGTCCATCTTGTGAAAGAAGTGAAACACAATATTGTGGGATCACCCAAGTTTATAAGATTCTTATTATCCATTGCTATTTTTTTTTTAAAAAAAAATGAGAAAGAGAAAATGATTAGTAAAACCATTTTCTTACATGGGGATCTTGAGGAGGAAATTTATATGTGATAACCTAATAGTTTTATTGTGAAAGGAAAATAACAATTGGTTTGCAGGTTAAAGATTTCTTTGTATGGTGTGAAATAGTCACCTAGGATGTGGCACCCAAAGTTTGATTCTTTTCTATTGTAGATGAATTATCTTAGGAGTGAAGAGGATGCTTGTGTTTATATAAATGTTATTGATGATTAGATACTGATTATTATCTGGTATGTTGATGACATGTTTATTAATAACAATAAGGTAATGATTAGGGAGATGAAGAAACCAATTTTTTGGCACATTTGATATGAAGGATTTGGAGGTTGCAAAATATATCCTTTGGATGGAGATCAATTGAGGTTAGGTTCAGAAAAATCTATGTTTAACTTAGAGTACATGCTGATACCATTTTCTAGAGGTTTAATATCCAAAATAGTAAGCTAGTTAGTATTCCATTTTTGATTGGTACTAAGTTGAGTTTAGATATGTGTCCTAGTTTTGTTGATGATTTTGAGGAGATTTCTAACTTCCCTTATGCTAGTGTCAATAGTAGTTTAATATATTCGATGATTTTTACTAGACTAGATATAGCCCAAGAAGTGGGAGTTCTAAGAAATTTTATGCCTAACCCAGGTAAAGAGCATTGGAATTTTGTTAAGGGTATGTGCAGGATCATCATGGAAAAAAAAGGCCCTTAAGTGGCGAAAAATTTAGAAAAGTAAGAGTTAGGCAACTTGACATAAAATTTTGAATAAGTTATTTATATTATTTCAAAAATATGTAAGAATAGAATTTGTAGTAAATTGAATGTAGTTTCTAAACTACTATGTTTTTCTTAAATCTATTTGGTGAAAATTTGAAATTTCAAAGGAAAAAATAAAGTAGGTGTTTGTCGACTACCTAACCATAATAAAATGATAATTATTTTTATAATATTTTAGATATAAGTAGAGGAATCATATCCCATGTGATACATATTTTTTTGTAATTTTTTTCTAAGTAAATAATTAATTATGAATTTTTTATTACAACTTTTAAAAAATATAAAAACTCATATGTCTGACCACCTTAACTTGGTCAAAACTTCATGATTTGTTTTTTTAAATCCTATAGTATGCGAAGCATAGAATATGATGCATGTTTTGGATTCAAAAAATGTGATACCATTTGAAAGCTATATATGTTTTCAATCAACCTATTAATCAAGACTTTAGTCATCATTTAAATAGAAAACGAATAATAATAATTTATTAACTTCAAAGTAAAGCATCATTTATATTGGTGGAATGCTGAGAATCTTCTTTAAACTTAACCCTTTTCATTTCATCAATTTCGAGTAAAAAAAAAGTTGTCAACCACATACCCTACACATACCCATCATATCACCATTTTTTGTCCCATCATGATCTTGCACATACCCTTAAGAGGGTGTTTAGATATTTGTTAGGGTAATTCTTATTACTATTTATATTATCATGGTACAAATTATTAGGAATGTGACTTGGTAGTTGAAGGTGAAATGAAGGAGAATGGAGTGTGTCCACCTTTTAGGAGATGGGAAACTTAGGGGGCTCTATTTACTCTTGTTTCATTCAAGGAAACCTTGGAGATCCCAATATAAAGGTGCAATTGAGAGAAGGGGATGTGCTATAAGGTCTCCTAGGGTGTGATTAAAGACAAAGGGGGGGTTCACCACTAATCTAAGTCTTAGAAGGAAAAGAAAGGAAAGTAACATGCAAAATCTAACTATATAACCTAGAAAATGAACTCAAATCAGAATAGAAAACTCAAAATAAATAGAGGTGTACATACAAAACTGAAAATTCTTGAAACAAGGTGTACAATCTCAAAATTATGACTTTTGAAGCATAATGGGACTCACACGCCGGTAGGGGAGATTTAGTACTAGTTTAGGGTTTCGGGCCAAAACCAGAATCTACAACTGGTAAACCAAGATCTACAAAAAGTGTCTAAAAACTAGTATACTGGGATTGATATGCCACTAGTGGTGATTTAATCCCAATATTAAGGTTGATCTAAAACTTTTATAGCCTCTAGTGTTCTTCTGTAGCTTCTCTCCCTTCCAAACTTTGATTCTCAAACCTTGAATTATGACATGTACATGACCTTCCCTAATTTGGAAATGAAGGTGACAACTTTGACAACTTTCTTCAATCTTTCTCTTCAATGGATGTTCAACCTAAATCTAAAAAATCATGTGCATCAAAGAGAGGGAAAAATGTTGTTTTGTTAGTGGATAGGGGTTTTCCTTGGTCAAACCCCGTTGTGGAAATCAAAGCTTGAAATGAAATGAAATAGAATGGAGGAATGATGAGTTAACAAATATGCTATTTTGCAACTCACCAAACTATTGATATTAAGGCTTCAATCTTGTATGAAATGGCTAGCATGAACTTAGATCTTAACTCTTGATTCTATGTTTTGGATCTTGACTTGAAAGCTTGCTTGAATCATAAGAATCTCCATCACAAATGTTAGCTTAAAAATAAACATGATGCATTATGACTTTGACATGATGCTTGAATTTGAATATAGTTTCAAAATACTTGATAATCAACACTTGATTTCTCTTGAATTCTCTATAATGCTCTCACATGAATTCTCATAAAATCACTTAAATTGCTAGGAGAAATTATGTGAAATGACCTTGTATTTATACTTGTTTATGCCAAATTTCATGAAATTACAACACTACAAGCTGACATCTGATCTAGAAGAATAAAATCCTACCAAGAATTTGAATTCAAAATAGGTCCAAGATAAGTAGGAATCATGCGCCATTTGGGGCGTATCAATCCCAGTAGCCTAAGCTTGGGACACAAATTTTAAAAAATCTTAAGTTTTATGCCAAATTTAGGACCAGGCCCTGAAACTTAGGTGGGACCCATATACTCAAGGTGACATATGAGTGCCAAATCACTAAAATTGGGCTATACAATCCAAAATCACTAAATTATGTTTTTCTATTAGGTATGTGTCAGGATTATCTGCAAAAAGATGCATTAAATAAGGCTTGTGGATGCAAAATAAGTCCAAATAAGGCATAAAGAAGCCCAATTTTAGCAGTGAGTTCCGAAACAAGTGTGAAAATTTAAATGGATACATTTTTTCTACTCTACATTTATCCCCCACTTTAGTGAGTGGAGGAACTTGGTTTAAATTCACTCTAAAGTAGATAAAATCACATCAAGAGGGGTTTAAATGTACCGGTGCTAGTGATATAGGACAACAACTATCAAGAGGGTTCTGCAAGCCCCCAGGATCAAGATCCTAAGGCAAACCAACATAGGAATAAAAGAAACACACAAGTGAATGGTATAAGGAGTAACAACAAGGTACAAGCATACACTACCAAAGACAAAGAGAGAAAAATAAAAGAAAAATGGGTGGTCAAGCATCGATCATTTGTCCAACATGATGTAGATTAGATCTAATATTTTTATCCAACAACATTTACAGGTGGAACATGATTCCCACTATATAAACCAAAAAAATACACACAAGGGATAGTGGAACCTCAAGTCGTCCACTAGGTGAGACCCCACAAGATACATATGCACGTGGCCAGTATGCACTCACATAGACAAGCAAGTGGCTATGGGAAAGTCAAGCATAGGTTTGGCTCCCACATACTAGCCATACTAAATCTATACCTCTTGATAATTTTTATAAGGTGCCACACAACACTAAAGTAGGAATTCACGAGGCAAGCAAAGCTTCATATGCTTGACACCCATGAAGAAATAGGATGGCTCCATAGGCAAGCAAAGTGTGTTATGCAAGGTGGCCATATAAATGATATTGTAAATGAAAAATGGTGTGAGGTATATTCAAAGGATTTTTGCTTAGTTCATGTAAGGTATTAACTTAGGGAACATTGTGCAAAATGTCTCCAAGAGAGGACCAACTGAAGAATAGAAGATTCACAATTTAGGGGATGCAGTGTTGGGAAATATCAGGGTCATCTCAGATAGAAACATCTAAGAACAACAGTTCCTTCAACGATTTTAATTTCTTCACATTTCTTCAAAGACACAACTACTATACCATAAAGTGGAAATAGGCACAGTCCGTTTCCCACATTGACCCTTAGAGAGAAATCCATGCAAAATAGTTTCATTAACACCAACATAAAGAACCATGAAATATGAAACAAAATACATGAACACATAGATATACGTGGGGAAAACCCTTTCAGGTAAAAAAAACCACACTCCAAAAAATAGTTTCAATAACACCAACATAAACAACGATGAAATATGAAACAAAAGACATGAACACACAGATATACGTGGGGAAAACCCTTTCAGGTAAAAAACACCACACTCCAAAAGCCCAGATCACCATTGTATTATTTAGCAACAAAAAAGTTACAATAAAATATCAAGCTCATGGCCTTTATAGGAGATTTACATCTTGTTCCATTTTGGAGAAAAATATGACAAAACAACCCCTTGTGACCATCTCTCTAAGTGAAATACATCTCACAGCTACACAGCTACATGACTCGACCATCAACCTCTTAGTCTCTCAGTCACATAGTCACTCAGCCTACACCTTCTACAAGATCCATCTCTCCCATGGTGTCACAACCTCTTGGAATACACTCAAGTTCTCAACTAGTCCATGCCCAGCCTCACAGCCTCTCTGCTTGCATCCAACCTCTCACTGTGCATCTAACACCTTGGCTCTCTCAGCTTGTTCAATGCCCAACCACTGGACCTACACATAGTCTCTCAGCCTCCATGCATCCTCTCGGTCTTCACCTAGTAGCCTCGGCCAACACCCAACCTTTCAGCCTCACATCTAGCCACTACACCCTTTGGTTATTGCCACTCATAGTTGTCGCCACTCTCTGCTCCAAGCTTCAAGCTCCGAGAGAGTTCCCCTCAGCCTTCACTGCATCCAACCTTTCATCCTATAGCTCAGCTTGTCTAGGGTCAACCTCCACTCTCAGAGAGCTTCAAGCATGACACACGAGAGAGTCCAGGGTCATTGTCTCCATCACTAATAGACTATTCAACTACTGCACCCCTTTATGGTTTCACCTCGAGCCATACGCCATCATCCAATGCTGGCCATTAGATAGGAAGTCAAACAAATCTCCACCTTCAAGCTTAGGGTTCTTCATGAGTCACCGAGTCAACCATCGAGCACATGGCCCCACATGGCATCGGTCCTCCACATCATCGCCACTTGTCAGCCTCCATCACAATCCACCAACCTATCGAGTACCAAGTGGTCCCCACCATCCATGCGACAACCAACCGTACAACTAATATCACCATCCACATAGATAGGTCCCACCATACATTGGCTATGTAGCCCAATCGGGAGAAACTCGAACACTGTGACATGGTGACAAAGGGATCACTCAATTGCTCAAAAATCCAACTTCCAAACCTCATGACAGAGGTTACAAAGTTCCTAGAAGCCGCCACATCTTGATAGAAGGATCACTCTATCACCCGAAACTCCAACTTCACAACCTCCAATCAGAGGTTAGGAATTTCTCGATCACTGTGACCAACACACTATCACCCAATTACAATCTTTTAAAACCCCATGACATAGGTTTCAAGGTTCAATATTTGGGTGATAGGTTGCCAAAGGAGGAAAAGATAAGCACTCTAGGAAGCGACCAAGCTAGTAATTTGAGTTACATTTCTCAACATGCAGTGTGTTGCATCAAGCCACTAAGAGGAATATACTATGCTAAGAGAGATCACACTTTTCAAGGACATCACACCCAATTTCACCATAAAGAAAAAGAAACATTGCATGAAATAGGAAGGCTACGTAATGAAACATGAGAAACTCAAAAAGAATAATGCCAATGTATGCCCCCGCTTTAAAGAAATTTATAAACACCATGCTATGAACAATTAATTTAAAATAGAAAATGAAAAATGCTAACAATAAAGAGGACATGAGAGCTTATTTGGAAATCCCTATGCCAAGTCATATGTTTCCAAATAAAGCTATGTCATGAAAAGGGGTTGCCCCCATAATGAAATCCCAAATGTCACACAAAGGATCCATGGATTTGGGGTTAGTATGTATTTTCTACAATGTTATTAGAGAGCTCAGAACTATCCTCATTCCCCAGATACTCATGGAACAGGAAGAATGACACAAAGAGAGTGAAAAAAAAGAAATTTTTTAGTTCAACATGGAAGAAACCTAAATGTCTTGACACCTTGCATCGTGCCCAAAAGGAAAACATAAGATAAATGAAAGTATAGAAGAAAATATTTTGGGTCAACATGGAAGAGACCTAAATTGCTCGATGCCTTCCATCATCCCCAAAAGGAAAACACAAGACAAATGAAAAAATAAATTGTTTATGACATAGAGAACAATGTAGATACAAATAGAGGAATTTCATAAAGAGAGAGAGATACATCAAACAAAATAGTATGAGGGATCACATTACACACATGCAATCACATACATAACATGAAAAAGAAAATAAAGGAAATAATAGTAAGGCATGTGTGATTCAACCTATAACAGGTCGTTCCATATCCCAATATTATTCATTATATATGGAAGGTCGACAACTAACCAAAGGGACAACAAAAAGTGACAAACTAGGAAAAGGATATCTAATTCTTGCCCCACTGTGTGCAAGACAAGAATGAGATGAGGTAGGTGATGAGAAGGAGCTCCTTGCATTTTGAAATGATTTGCAATGAATGTAAAGCATGTAATAGTGAGCATATTGTGATCCTACAACTATTACATGGAAAGGAGCGGAAGGAAATGGTTTAAGGGATTATTTCTATGATATCAAACTTTTTAAATATTTGTTTTAAGGCACAACACTCATCAATACTATGTCCAAGAACTCTATGATACCGACAATGTGATGTGTTTGTGTTCTTAGGATTTGGTTTTCGATTCTCTCTCATGGGTGGTAATGTAATAAGTCCTTGGCTTAGAAGTATGTGTAAGGTTCTTTTAGTTGTAGACAATGATCAAGGAAATTGTAGTTTCTTTAGTTTGTAATGCCTTTGTTGCCTGCTATATTCACAAATTTCCTAAGTTAGATGTTGAAGAGGAGGATCTAAGATGGTCCTATCATCTCTATCATCATTACAATGCATTGATTGTTCTTTAGGAAGGAGGACTTATTTTGGGAGGAGGATCTTGATATCCTAACCCTTTGGTATCTTTAGTTGGTATTTTCTCTTGGAGTTGATGAATTTCATGTTTCTTGTTGTATCACATCCTTTTCTACTTAAAATTGTGAACCCTTTTCCATATGTCTCTTCTAGGTTGATGGGAGTGTTGGTAAATCTATTAACATAGGATGGTTGAATTTTTGCTTGATTAGAGGAACTAGGTTCACCTATTATAGGGAAGTTAAGCTCAGCTTGTGTTTCTATTTTAGGATGTAGAAGTCCAAACATCTCAGGTTGTGTTGGTTTTTTCAGGGAAGGATAAAATGATGCATTAGTCTCAATGTTGTTAAGGAAGTCTTTTATGAAGTTTTTCATGTTGTAATCATCTTATCCAATTATGTCAACATCATGAGGAGGACATGAATTAGGAATTGAGTGAGCATGACTGATTTCAGTTTCATTAGGATCATTTCCAAAGGCACAACTTGACACATACACTAATGACTTCAAGGACATCCAAAGGTTACCAAAGCACATATCAAGGATGAAATGCAATGTAATAACCTGGAATGAAATTAAGAAATCCATGAAATGAACCAAATTAAGTTAGATGAAATTAAATGAATGTAAAAGGGATTCAGTAAACTGAAACAAAAATATAACAACAACAAACTAAAGCATAGAAACAAGGTTTTTTAATGTTACAAAATGCAGTTTTATATCTAACACGGGACTAAATCACCCAAAGGGGCATATGAGTGTTAGTTGGAGTTTTTGAAGGCCTGGAATCCTAAAAACTAGTCAACATAGAATTCCCAAAAATAAAGTAAAACAACCTAGATTGGGACTAAATCACCCAAAGGGGTGAATGAGTCCTAGATGAATGTTTTGACTCTAAATTCACCAATTTTTGAGTGAATGTTAAGGTTTATAACTTGTATTCAATCTATACTAAGTGTAATTATATATTTCAAATGAAATTCAATTATGCAAGATGCAAGAAATGGAAGCTATATGCACTTTCACTAATGCGAGATTTAGAAGCCCTAAAGTCAAATTAACTAATGCAAGTTCTAATGCAAAGTTAATGTAAGCTAGATCTAGGACTATAATGCACTCCAAATAATAAATAAGGTGTCCAAAGGCTGGGTTCACCAAAATGAAATGAAGGAGAATCATGTGTGTCCATCTTTTAGGAGATGGGAAACTTAGGGGACCCTATTTTTCTTTTGTTTCATTCAAGGAAACCCTAGAGATCCCAATCTAAAGGTGCAATTGAGAGAAGGGGATCTACTATAAGGTATCCTAGGGTGTGATTAAAGAAAAATGAGGTGTTCACCACTAAGAAAATATGTAGAAAGAAAAGAAATGACAATAACATGCAAAACCTAACTATATGACCTAGAAATTGAACTCAAATCAAAATAACAAACTAGAGATAAAAAAAGGTGCACCTGGAAAACTAGAGATTCTTGAAAGAAGGTCTGCAATCCTAAAATTAAGACTTTTGAATCAAACTAGGACTCATATGCTACTTGGGGGGATTTAGTTCTAGTTTAGGGTTTTGGGCGAAAACCATAATTTGGAACTAGTAAACCAAGATCTACAAAACATGTTTGAAAAGTTGTATACTGGGACTCATATGCCACTAGTGGTGATTTAGTACCAATATCAAGGTTTATCTGAAACCTTGATATCATCTAGTTTTCTTTTGTATCTTCTTTCGCTTTCGATCTCTGAGTCTGAAACCTTGAATTCTAACCTGTAGACGACTTTTCATAATCTGTCAAGGAAGGTGAGAACTTTGACAACTTTGCAACTTTGAAAAATTTCTCCAATCTTGATCTTGAATGGATCTTCAACCTAAATCTACAAATAACACATGAAAGAGAAGGAAAAATGTTATTTTTTTAGTGGATAGGGGTTTACCTTGGTAAAGCCCTATTTTGATAATCAAACCTTGAAATGAAATGAAATAGGATGGAGGAATAATGAATGAATAAATATGCTATGTTGCAACTCAAAAAACCCTTGATATGAAGGTTGCAATCTTGTATGAAATGGCTAGCACGAATGTAGATATTGATTGTTGATTGTATGTTATGGATCTTGACTTGAAATATTGCTTGAATCATAAGAACCTACTTCACAAATGTTAGCTCAAAAACAAACATGATGCATGATGACTTTGACTTGATGCTTGAGTCTTGAATATAGCTCCAAAATTCTTGATAATCAGCTCTTGAATGCTCTATAATTCTCTCATTTCAATTATCATAAGATCACTTAAATTGTTAGGAGAAATTATGTGAAATAACCTTGTATTTACACTTATTTATGCCAAAATTATAAAAACTACAACACTACAAGCCAACATCAGATCTAGGAGAATTAAATCCCACCAAGAATTTGAATTCAAATTAGCTCCAAGGTAAGCAGGACTCATATGCCAGTTGGGGCATATGTGTCCTAGTAGCCTAAGCTTGGGACACAAATTTCAAGAAATGTTAAGTTCTATGCCAAATTCAATACCAAGCCCCAAAATTTAGGTGGGACCCATATCTCTGATGTGGTATATGAGTCCCAAATTACTAAATCTAGGCCATACAATCCAAAATCACTAAATTATGATTGGTTATTAGGTATGTGTCAGGATTATGCTTAGAAAGATGCATTAAAGAAGGCTTGTGGATGTAAAATAGGACCAAATAAGACATAAATAAGCCCAATTTTAGCAGAGAGCACGCAAAAAAGTGTGAAAATGTAAAGGGATACATTTTTATATACTATAGAAGGTTTACTGGTGGATGTACATTTAATTTATTTGGAGGATGATTGAGTTGGATGAGTAAGAGACAACCTAAAATTTCCTTTTCCACCACTACATAAGAGTATAGATGGTTGTTACACATGCCTCTATTGAGGTGGTATGGTTATAGAGACCTGCTAATGGCATTGGTTTTGATTATAGGACAATGAGTGTTGGATGTTAAGGTCAATGTTCTATTAATTTGGAAAAAAAATAACATATCATGCTCATACTAAGTATGTTTATGTTAAATGTCTTTTTATGCAAGACATGGTTGAGAATGGAAAGATCATAATTGAAGAGGTTAACACTTTGGATATTTTCCAGATTCTCATACAAAGGTAGTGACCACAGATAATTTCTCTTGGTGCAAGAAGGTCGTGGCCTTCAATCATCATACCTTATTTATTGTTTATATCTCTTGGATGTAATTGAGAATGTTAGGATAGGTGAAATTAATCGTTCATTCCTATTTTATTCTTAATTGTCTCAATTTTCCTCATAAAGTGTTCTAGGGGACATGAGAGGAAAAACATTATATATTTGTTTCTATGACATATTATAATTTTATTTTCAAAGAGATGGACATGTCTTGGTGGTGTTGAACATCATAATGGAAAACTTTTCCCTCCTAGGAATCCAATTTTGGAATGTGTAGAGTCATGTGTGGGGTACCCATGATTAGAAGATGAAAGGTTGTCAATTGGTGTTCCATCAACAAGTTGAAGAGTCATTGAAGAATTTAGAGAGTCAAATATTTGATTTTCTACGGGCTATGTTCCCATGTTGGAGCCATGTGAATAATTATTATTTAATTATCATGTATTTTGGTTGTCAAAGAGATAGGCATGGGATTTATCAAGTGGTTTCTTAGCTCTTGTTTTGGGTTACTATTTATGGTTTTCCCTTCTAGAAAGTTCTATAAATTGGAGCCATGGGTGTTGCATAGGCGGTTGTTGTGGCGCCAAAATATCGACCTATTAATGCTCGATATAGTTGTTGGATTTATACAAGATCCAAGATCTAGAGGAGGTGGCTAAACCATGTCACAAATCCCAAGCATCGCACTGGCCCACGTTGAGGAGACCAAGGAAAACACCTTGCAACAATCCTCCTAGTGCAAGTGAGGGGTTCGAACCTATGACCTCGGCTCTCATACCAATTGTTGCATAGGTAGTTATCGTTGCACCAAAAGATTGACCTACTAATGCCTGATATAGTTGTTTGATTTATACAAGATACAAGATCCACATAAGGAAGTTAAACCATGTCACAAAGCTCAAGTGCCACACTGGCCCATGCCGAGGAGACCAAGGGAAACATTTTACAACAATGGTATGGTATTTTTATTTTTAGTCCTTGTAGGTAGCATGGTCCTCCCATATTGATTAGAGAATAGCAATGAAATGTACATTCTTGTGTACCTCTTCCTAGAATATTAATAATATATTTGTTTGAGCTCTTCTTGTGTGGATGTTTTTCTTGAAAGGCGTTCTCCACATATGGTTCACTAATTTTCATATTATGTTGAATGTGCAACACACATAATATCATTTTGTTAAATATTATTTTTATATTTGAATACGCATACATAAGTTAATATTGCAACTTTACTTCACCTTCTTTTTCAACAAAGAGGGAAAAAATTATAAATGATGGTGGATTTATAGTTTAATCCATGTGAGTGCATTTGATGGCTAGGATTAAATGGACAAGGATTAAGGATGACTTAGATCAAATGGACAAGGACTAAGAAAAAATGATCTCATTTTATTAATCAATCTTAGGGAAGAATTATTTGATGATGAATGGTAATGAAATTTAATGTAATGATGAATTATTTAACTAATTCATGGGAAAGTTAGTATAGTGAATTGGTGGTAAATTTTGATGTCTATATTTTTCCCCTCTCTCATATGGCATCATCACTAGAGAAAGTGGAATACTATCAAATAATATTATAATATAGTGACTAGAAATGAATGAGGATTAGTTGAAAGATGCCCCAATTATTGGAAGGATAAGGAAGGATGACAAGGAGGGAGTTTAGTACGCATCCTTGAGAGGAAATGAAAGTTCAAAGAAAATGGGTATGATCTCAAAATGGAGAGATAGGGGGATGAAGGTGTAGCGTAGTAAATTGTCACCCTAGACAATTTCACACTATGTTTTATCCCCACCTAAATTATTGATCCTAATTGAGTCCTTAATTTCCCAAATTATGCATTCTATAGCTTATTTTTATTGTTTTTTGAGAAATTAAAAGATTTTAATAAACACATCCATTTAATGTTTTTTCCTTGACACCTTATGTCCTAGAAAATGAGGTGAGGATTGGAATTCCCTAGGATTTCTAAGTCCTCCTAATTTGTCGGGACCCAATTTTGAATATGTCAATGTCGATCTTTTAGCATTCAAAATTCAAATTGCAAATGTCATCTATCAAGATTTATTTTTCAAGAAATTGGCTAAATGGCTATAAATACCTAGTCTTTTCACCATTTGAAACTAGAAGGAGATTTTATGAGAAACAAATATTGTCTCTTAGTCAAGAGCAATACTTTTAGCGCATTGTTGCAATAATTCAAGTTCTTAACTAAATTGTGGAAAATTGTTAATTTTCTAGGGTTTAGGACCTATAATGACAATATTGAATCTCTCTCATTCAAGAACAAACCCTAGAGAGCTCAATGCAAAGGAGAAATAGATCTTGCAATAGGGTTGTCCTAGGGACTGAATATAGACTAATAAAGGGTTTACCACCAAGTTAATACTTGGAAAGAAAAATGTAATGCAATATGAAATTCTTAAACCTAGTTTGATAGAATGAATTACTAAATGACCTAAAAATGAAATTAAAAAAAATAGAAAGCTACAAGATGGAATGTGTGCACTTGGAAATCTAAAGATGGATAGAAGAAAGTCTAAAATACTAGAAATTCTAACTTCAATGCTGAGTGGAACTCATTCACTAAGCTGGGTGAATCAGTCCTAGATCTAGGTTTTTGTACAAAAATAAAAATCTGGCAACTGGGTATCTGAATCTCTAAAAATTTGAATCTTGACCTAAACTGGGACCCATTCGCCAAAAGTGGTGAATAAGTCTAGTTAGAGTTTTCTGAAACTGCAAGGTCTGAATCTTCTCTCCTCAATCTTCCCAATTTTCTTCTTCAAGTTTCCAAATGATAATCTCTATAAATCAACCTGTAGGTGCTCTACAATGCTCTCCAATGTGTGATGATAACTTTGACAACCTTATGTATTTTGAAAACCTTCTCCAACTTGCTCCTCAATTTTTCTTCAATCTAAACCTACAAATCACACACTAAAGAGAGGGAAAAAATGTTGTTTTGTTAGTGGATAGGGTTTTTCCTTGGTCTAACCTCGTTTTGGAATCAAACCTTGAAATGAAATGAAATAAGAATGGAGAATGATGAATGAACAAAATATGATGTTACAACTCACAAAATCCTACCAATGAAGTGCTACAAACATGTATGAGATGGCTCCCATGGATTTAGATCTTGAATCTTTCTTGAAGAGGATAGATCTTGAATGAAATGCTAGCTTGAATCACAAAACCATACATCACAATTATTAGCTCAAAAACAAACATGATGCATGAAATCTTTGACATGATGCTTGATGGTTAAATAATGCTCTAAAATTCTTGATAATCTAATGCTCTTGTGAACTGAAACTTGCTATAAAAATGCTCTCACAAAAGTCTTAGGTGAAAATGAGTGAAAGAACCTTGTATTTATACTTAATTTTGCAAGAATTCCCAAAATTAAACAACACTACAAGCCGACATCAGATCTAGGAGGATAAAATACCACCAAAAATTTGAATTAATTTTGATTTTGGGTCACACAAGACTCATTCTCCAAAGGTGGTGAATGAGTCCCATTAGGCATAATTTATGCGACAATTTTTAAAAATTATTAGAAAGGTGTGAAACCAAGTGAGGAACCCAAAAACCTAGGTGGGACTCATTCACCCAAGGTGGTGAATGAGTCCCAAATCACTAAATTTGGGCCATTCAGCCTAAAACACCTAAATTATGATTGGATATTGATTTGTGTTAGGACCATCCTCAAAAAGATGCATTAAACAAGGCTTTTGGATGCAAAATAAGGTCAATTAATGCATAAAGAAGCACAATTATTAATGAAAACCAGGTAGAAAAGTGTGAAAGTGTGTTATAACACTTTACAACACTTCAAATAAGGTAGGATTAAGGTACATTTTGGTTCAGTTAATTGATAAAACCTTAGAAAAGTGTGAAAGTGTGTTACAACACTTCACAAGACTTTAGTAAGGTACCATTTAAATTCATTAGTTCACAATAGGGAAAACTTTAAGAAACACCCCCCCTTGGTGAAGGTGTAAAATCATAGTGAATCTTGTATACTTCTCGATAAAAATATTAATTTTAGTGGTGAATTTTTTCATTTTTCATGAAAAAAAAATAATGTCCATTAGCAAATCTTTTCTAATCACTAGAAGTCTATGGAAAATCTAGGCAAAATGCAAATTTTTTAAAACCACTAAATTTTTTCCATTGGCGATTAAAATATATTTTCAAACCAATAAAATATTTTGATTTGTGAATTAAACCTGTTTTCAAACTAGAAAAATTTTTTTTGTTGGTGATTAAACCTTTTTTTCAAACTAAAAAATAAAATTCATTGGAGAATTAAACCTATTTTCAAATGATTAAGAAAAAAACATTGGCGAAATAAACATAATATCAAACTAATAAAAAAATGAAGTGGCGAAGTCTTAGTGCAAATTAATATAACCATGACCATTTAATGAATTGTCAATGGATGGTTGTAGTTGCATTCCAAAAGTAAATCTCTAAAGTAGTAGACTTGCAAATTGAAAACTCCAAAATAACACTAGAACTGTCATATTTTATTTTTTTTGTTTGGTAATAGGATTTTTTATTGCATGAAAATAAAGATTACATCATTTGCCTCATTGTTTTCATCAACAATCCAAAGATCACCTACAGCTATAACAATTTTTTCAAAAAAGCATCTTAACATGCTTCATAACAAAAAAAGTAACCCTGCCCAACTAAAACCAGTTCCACCACTATCTATATCTACCTTACATATTTCAATAAGATTTTCAATCATTCTTTTACCCTTCCTAGTACCTACTATTCACACTATACAACCCTAATAGGGTTCAACCCCCAGTAAGCCAAAAATTTAGTACTAGTCTTGCATTAATTCTACAAAATCCCTACAAAAACTACAAATTCTACTAGTGCTACGAGTATGTGCAGGATCATGATGGGCTAAAAAATGACTATATGATGGGTATATGTAGGGTATGTGGCTAACAACTTTTTTTTACTCAAAATTGATGAAATGAAAAGGGTTTTTAAATGAGATTCTCATCTTTCCACCAATATAAATTATGCTTTACTTTGAATTTAATAAATAATTATTATTCATTTTCTATTTGAATTACAACTAAAGTCCTGATTGATAGGTTGATTGAAAAACATCTATAACTTTCAAACGGTATCAATTTTTTTGAATCTAAAATATGTGTCATATTCTATATTGTGCATACTATAGGATTTAAAAAAAAGTTGAATTTCATGAAGTTTTGACAAAGTTAAGTTGGTCAAACATACGAGTTTTTATATTTTTTAGAGGTTATAATAAAAAATTCATAATTAATTATTTACTTGGAAAAAAATTACAAAAATTAATGCATCACATTAAGACATGAGTCCTCTACTTATATCTAAAATATTATAAAAAAATATTATCATTTTATTGTGGTTAGGGTGGTCAGACAGATACCTACTTATTTTTTCCTTGAAATTTAAGTACTACTACATTGAAATTTTAAATTTTCACCAAATAGATTTTTAAATAAACCTAGTAGTTTAGAAACTACATTTAATTTTCTACAAATTCTATTCTCACATATTTTTGAAATAATATAGATAACTTATTCAATTTTTTACGTCAAGTTTCCTAACTCTAATTTTTTTGAATTTTTTGCCACTTAAGGGCCT
This sequence comes from Sequoia sempervirens, assembly GCA_007258455.2. Taxonomy (NCBI): domain Eukaryota; kingdom Viridiplantae; phylum Streptophyta; class Pinopsida; order Cupressales; family Cupressaceae; genus Sequoia; species Sequoia sempervirens. The sequence goes on along the minus strand of VDFB02270651.1, from coordinate 726,744,026 downwards.
ATTTTTTCCATGATGATCCTGCACATACCCCTACCCATTTCATAACCAAATTTCCTTGTTCCTTTTCTTTTCATCTTTTGCTTCCTCACATTCTTTCCTTTTTCTTTCAGAAACTTTTCCTCCACTTTTTCCTATGCTTCCATGTCCTTTGCCTACACTTTTTCCTACGTTATAATTGCTTAGAATAAACAAAATAGTTTAGGATATAAACAAATTGAGAGATGATCATAACCCTCCTTTTGATTTGGATATTTTTAGACCATGGGTTCAGGATACTATTTCCGTGCTAGCATTTTTCCTCATATTGGATGGAAATTTAGAAGTGGGTGCATGCCTCCTTGAAATGGTGTATAATATCCATTATGGTGTTCCACATGTCGAATATAATTTGATTGAGCACATTGTAGAATCCATGGATAAATTTTTTTAATGATTAAAGGAGGTTCCACCAAGACATTTAGGTTCACAACCTACTTGTGCTATCTTTTTCTATTCAAATTTAGAGGAATGTTTTAGACCAACAAGCTTTAGATTTAGCCCTATGGTAATCTTGAGCAAACGAAAATGGCTCCAGTATATGAATGGACCACTTTTTTAAGGTTCCATGATTTTTGAAAGAACTACAGTCATTTTGTAGACTACTTTTTGGCTCCATTGCACCAAGCAATTACAAATAATCCAATGCCTAGATTTCCTATGTCATGTAGAAACTGAATTCAACTAGGAAAATAGATACAATTGGCTGATTGGTACTTAATGAAAGAATACACTTTGCTAAGATTTTATGGATCAGGAGTACAACCATACAAACTTCCAATACATGTGACACAAAGGGTTTTTGCTTTGGAATATGTAAGACAGATGCATAGTACTTATGAACTACACTTTACTGGTCAGAAAAAGAAGACCTTATTTCCTTCTTTACCTCTTTCATGTGGAGGGATCACATTCGAGAGAAAAGCATTTAGTGTGGCACACAATGTTTTAATTTTTTATTTATTTTGATGCTATCTGTCACTGGCAATATGATCCATGTGACACCATTAAATTGATGATTATGCTCAATAAGAATGCTGCAAGTAGAATTCAACATCAAAGTAAACCCTTGCTTGAAAACTTGAGAAACAAGGATTCTTGGGATGAGGTCAAAATTGCAATGGAGAAAAGTGTTGTTGAGAATGGTATTTATTTTGAACAATTCTTAGTAGAAATTATGGCATTGTATCAAAAGAAAATTAGGAGGTCCAACAATTTTTATCAAAAAAGTGCTAAACCATCTAGTAGAGTAAAAATGCTAGATTCTCTAGAGAAGGAAGTTACAGAAAAAAAATTGGTCACAATAAAAAATTACTACCTTTTGGTTTATGAGGAAGGAGCTAGGTGATCCGAGATCTCTTGCAAAGTTTGGAGATAATGAAGAAGATAACGAGTTTAGAAAATTGTGGAATATAGAGCATCTAGATGAACACGAAAATAAAGAAAGTGATCATGAATCTAATGATGATAGGGAAGAAGAAAGCCATGTCAATTTCAAACTTGTTTTAAGTGAGGCCACAAAAGAAGAATATACTACTGGAGCAACCATAGCTGAAAAAATGGCTTATGAAGGTGGTCCTTTGGGATCCCAAAGACAAGGCCCTTAGATGGTAATAGATGTAGAGCATAGAAAAACAATTGATAAATTTGGCCTTGTGCTTGGAGGTGAAAAAGTATACCTAGGGCATACAAGTCAATTTGTTAGAGCTTCAAATCCTCATCCTCAATCTCATGGTCAGACATAATCATAACTAGGAAATTCCCATGGTGGAGAGCTTAGTGCAACTAGAATTTCCTCAGGTGGTAATGGTATGGGTAGTAGTACTAGTAGTGGTCAACATGTGCTACAATAGAAAATTACACACAAGAGGACAACAATACAAGATACCACAAAAACACTAGGTGAGTAGGGCCTCTGAGGAAGATGCAAAGTTTTGATAGGTCCAAGTCACGTACCCATGGATCTCACCACAAAGGGTTATTTCCTTCCCCCCACTACCAATTAGTCATTTGCCAACATCATTCAGCAGTACAAGTACTCCTGTTCCTTTGTCATTCAAGCATTCCATTGTTCCTGCATCCCTCGGTTTTGATTATATGCAAGAAGGTTAAAATTAAATTAGACATGAATAAAAAAGAAAAGAAGCAAGCGATGGAGAGTGTAGGGTGATCCATAATAGTAGTTTTACAATTTTGGCTAAATTTGGACAAGGTATTATTTTTATATATCTCATTCAGGCTGCCTTGGCTAATAAAGCGCAGGAATTTGAAAGATGGTGCAAACTAAGGAGATACTCATCAAATTTTACATAGATTCTAAAAATATTTTTTCAAAATCTTTTGGAATCAAATTACTTCTTTTTCCATCTCCACGAAAATAGATTTTTTTATAGAAAACAACATTTTTAAAAAGTGACACACACCTCTTGTAACTTTTCATGAAGGATAAAATTCTAATTCTTTTCCAAATTTAGATTTGTAACTTTGATATCTAATTAACTTCCATGAGTTAGATAGTTTTTGTGAATATTTTTTCCCTTAATCAAGTTTCAAAGTCAAACAAATTACAATTCGGAACAGTGACTATATAAACAACTTTTTGTATATCAAATTTTTTTATTTTTTATTTTGTTGGATCAAGGACTTTATTATCTGGTGCACTCATATTTTCAATTTTTTTTTTTTTTGATAATATTCTATTTTCCACATGTGAAGAACAAAATTCATTTGGAGTGAAAACCTATGTTTAATAAAACTTAAAAACAAATACATAAAAAACCAAAATATATTAAAATTATATTCATTGGATAAAGCATTTTAAAGGCCACCATAATCATTTGAAATAAATTTAAATGAATTCATTTGATCCCTCAAATCTAAATCAAAAGTGATTTTTATCAGCATTTTGATAAGTGTAAAGGAGATGCATTTATAGGTATGGTTTAAAACTAGCGAGGTTCTATCCAAGGGGGTTTGATCTAAGGTGATTTGGTCAAACCCTCTTCAATTGAAATCCTTAAAATGGAACTTTTTAAGGCTTAAATCATTATATTTTCTAAAAATATGTGATTTCAGCTAAAATTAATTCCTCTCGGGAATTATAAACCACCGATATGACAACACCCTACATCTGATGTAACTTCAGAGCCTTCAACAACCATGGTATTACCCACATTTGACACAAATAAAGAAATCATGGAGTACACATTTCTTATTGCCACAATTCAAAACAAACCTGCAAATCAAATGGCTCGATCTAAATTCCAAGTGAACAATATTCAATTGGATTTTTTTGGACTCAGAAATACTAACAAAATTAATGTATCAAAGAAGAACAATGAATTAGTGTACACATCATTGCTAAATCAAGATAGAGAGAAAAAAAGGTTGTAGACTCAAATTGAAAAGTTACAGGAAGACCTAGCAAATGAGAAAGAATAGAGGAAAGCAACATATAACAAGAGTAAAGAATTAGAAAAAAGAATAAAAAATCTTCCTTTGCATCAACAAGCAAAGAGGATAAGTAGAATGAGACTATAGTGAATGAATTGAAGAAAAGGCTAGATGAAAGCAACAAGAAATATGATGAGGAAAAATCCACTTCAGAAAAATTAAGACTAAGCATTGTGAGTGGAAATGCACAGTGGGAACAAAAAATGGAGGAGAGAAAAACAAATGAAAGATTAGAGGCAAAGCTGATTGAAGCAAAAAATGAAATTGAGTCTTTTCAAAATAAGTTATCTGCATTTTGTAGAGTGACAATGAGCCATATGAAACAAAAGATTTGGGATGAAATAATGCTGAGGATTGATCATTTGTGTGACAAGTTTCAATTGATTGATTCTATCAAACATCATAAGAAAGTCAACAAATATTTAGTGGACAACAAAAATGTGCTGGCATTAGAGAAATCTACAAATGAAATTCAACAAATAGTCTACAAAGCTAGTGACAATGTTTTGAAATCAAAAGGGATTACTAATCGATTTGCTACATCAATGATGTTGTCATATATCATTGAAAAGTGTTTGAGAATGTGTGAAACAAAGGAATATTTGCATTTGGCTGCAGACAAGATGAAGAAGGTGGATGAAAAGGTAAGGAACTTCATAGAGCTTGGTTTGCCATATGATTTTTGCAAAAATGATTGATTCTTTGGAAAGAACGATTTCATAAAGAAGATGGAGGATGCAATGAAGATTGATTTGGGCCAGTTTCCTCAAAACCTAGATGTGGTGAAATACTTGGATTCCATCAAATCATTGCTAACCTTGAATGAAAAATTGACTAAAGAATCCAAGGTAGGTTCCAATTTGAATCATGAATTGTTAACAAATCTTCAAGTCAAACAACATCAGTTAGAACAAATGATAATTCCACCACTTGAACAATGGAAGTTGCTAGAAAAGGTGTTGTAGTGATTTGGTTTTTTATTTTTGATAATATGAGTTTCCAAGTTCCAACTCAGCTCTATGCAGAGTTGTCTTTGTTCCAACTCAAACTTCAATAATGTGTTGATGTTAAATTATTTGTATTATTTATTTTATCATTTGAAGAAAAAGTCTAGTAGTGGTTTCAACTACTAGATACACTTTAAATTTCATTGTTGTATATGCTACTAATACTATTGTTAATATGTTATTAAGCATTGAGTTGAGTGATGACTCATCGAGTACATGTTCAAGTTTTACTTTTAACACAATTAAAATATGAACTATAAGGTTATTTTAATTCCAGGCATCCATAATCTTAGTGAAATTTCATTACAATTCACACATCAATACTCAATCTCCATTACTACTTATTAGATCCACTAAACATTTATATGAATTCATGCTTTAGTCAAGGTACTTTAACTAGTTCATTAAACTAGAGCCAAAATTAAAACATACATCAATGCATAATTACAAAGAAGATTAATGAAATATCATTAATCATATTTCATTAATAATTCATGTAAAATATTATAGCTAGCTACTAGAGAGATGCTAGACTAAAAATAAGGGAGCAAAGCAAGCTTAGTCACTAGTCCTCCAAGTCTTATAACCATGTCACAGAGTTCTAAATTTTCATAACTACCTGATTCCCTAACTTGGTTCACTTTGTTGAGTAACTTAAGGTCATGCATATGTAACCTTTGAGTTACAATGTGTGGATTTAGTCAATGGGTTGGAGGTTTCAAAAACTTTGAAAATTCATACTTTGGTTCTAAGGTTCCAAGTTTCACTGACCATGCAACATTATGGACTTATCTTGCCTTTCAAAAGCTCCATCATTTGACATCTCATTGAATGCTATGTACGGACTAAACTTGAGTTGTCATTTTTTTGAATTTCCAAAAGCATGTAGGTTTTAAGGCTATCTTTTTTAGGAATGAAATTGAATGTCACATTTAAATGACATCCTATCAAAAACAATGACATAAGTGGGTGGTAAAGTTTTACTAGGACATTTAGCCTGCATTCTCGTTCTTTACCAAGGCTTGTACTTATCAAGTGCAAACATTCTTTTTACTCAGACACTTAGCTTGCATTCTCATTCTTTTCCAAGGCTAGTACTTCTCAAGTCCAAACATTTGTTCTTCACAAATTTGTGCTCATGAAGAGTGAACCTTGGGTCGGCGTAATGGATATGACGCTCAGACCTTTTAAGTTAGAAGAATGTTGGGCACACTTGGAGAGGGACAACAAGTCGGAGTTGGATATAAAACTCTTAGTAAGTAGGATAGCTCATGCTAGAGATTTTCCAAAAGCCATGTTGAGTGTGGACCTGATAAGTGCATGTGCAAGAAGGTACATTCTATAGACATGGGAAATTAAAGTCGCGGATGGGACTATAATTGCAGAAATTTCTCTGGAAGTTGTTTCCTACACATTGGGGATTCTAGAAAGGGAACCTGTAGAATACATATCTATCATAGTGGCAGGTGAATTTTTCAAAGTGAATAAAGATTGGTGTAAGAAATCCAAGGCCAAAACCTGGTTCAAGTGTGAAAAGAAAGGTAAGTTGCAATTGTCGAGTAAATTCAAAAGAGTGCATTTTAAGGGAGAAATTGTAGATGCTATTGCTTTATTGCATTGCATTATTGGGAATGCACAAGTTGAGTTATTTGACGATTGGATGTGTCGATTTATCTTGATAGTCTATGATGAGAACATTTTCATTGATTGGGTTGAAGCTATTTTCTTCCATTTGAATAAGCAATAAATTAATTTCCATAAGACCAGTGCTACTTTTTGTATGTGTTCTTGCCTAATGTACATTGTAGGTAGTTAGACGTCCTTTTGGCCTGGGTTGGAGCTGCAAGGAACCCTAGCTTCTGATATGCCTATGTATAAATGCTTTCCTCAGTTCACTAAACAATTTAGAATGGGTGATTTTTGTGGCGTTAATGATGCATTTTTAATGGAGGCTATGAGGAAGCTAGATAGAAATCCAAAAATGCGCCTTTCGCCTAAATCAATTTCTCTTGTATCAAAATTTGGGAGTTTTTATATCCAATTTGATAAGTTTTCCTATCTAAGAATAGGGGGTTTTGCAAAAGCCCCATTTAAATTACCTCGATATCTTGAAGATTTACTAATATTTTTGAAAGTTTGTCAACAAATGGCCATGGTTAATATTAAGTATACAAACATGGGGAAATGAGGGTATGTCTTCCCATTGGAGATCCATTCTTTTATGTGCAAAATAAACCAGATGGCCAGCGGAGCTTAAGGAATTCTCAAGGAATATAACCTCTATAATTTCTCTATGAGAGCTAATTTTGACACTAAAGGTTTTATGAAGTATAATCTCTATGGAGGGAGTTTATATTGACATCACCCATCTATAGAAGATTTTTGGGAAGATTGTATCGATAAGAATGAAGTTTGAGAAGAGATTATATGAGGCTAACACTAAAAATGATACATACATTTAGTCTACCATTTTGCATTCCGAAAAAATGTAGCTGAGGATTCAACAATCATAGATCCTACATATGAAAAATTACTTGATAAATACCACCCTAGGGTTGATAGGAGCCAAAGTGAACTTTTAGATATGAGGGTGTGTGCTGCCCCACGACTAGTTGGATGGGAAATGGTGGCAAGTTTTTGGTCCTATTCAAGAGCCTAAGTTATCATAGAAGAATGAACAGGGGTCTACGCAAGCATCTGGTGTAAGTGTATCATTAGGGAAACCTTCTGTTAGGTCCTCTAGTGAAAATTCTCAGTTAGGACGTGATGGTGATAGGCTAGAAGAAAAAGTCAAGTTGAAGAGAATCTATGAACATGACAGTGTGCTTACTCCTACCCCTAAGAAGAAGGCCAATCAAGAAAAACTTGTGGCTACAAATTATGAAGCTATCTTTCACCAGATCGCTAAAGATGATATCTTTCCTCCTCTATCTGAATTGCCCACTTCTCTAATTGATAATCCACCTTTCACTCCTAATGCTCCTAAAGAAACTATTAGTGGAAATGAATATTCTAGTCTGGTAATAGCCTCCCCAGGATGGCTAAAAAAAGCATTGGAGAAGAAGAGAAAGCATATTCCTACAATGACAGTTGGAGTGGATATAGTTGCAAAGTTACTTCAAAGCTCTTCAAAAACTAAAAAATCTAGGAGGAGGTCAAGGATGGTGACTGATGCTACTTTTGGAAATCAAATGCTAGAAATTGTTGACCCTATCAAGGATTTAAATGAAGATGAAATAATGGAGGCAGACTACAAAGTCACACATGTTGATATGGGGCCTCCAACACTGGAAGGTGATGTGTACCATGCCAATTATTCAGTTAATACCTTGATTAAAAGAGTGAAAGAACAGAGGAAAGAAAATATAAAATTGCAATCTCAAGTCCTCACATTGAGTAACTTTATTTCTTCCATGGCCACTCCTAAATCTAATGAAGCCTCAAGTTCTCAGGTAGAGGGAATCGATGTGCTCACCATGAAGAAAATTAAAAATAATTTGAGCTATTCCAAAGCTTCTTGTGACGGGATCGATAAAATATCTGAAGAGGCTATCTTCTTTCTAAATAAATTTGTGCTCTTTCACACTCAAGTTGTTAACAAGAGGAAGGAGTTAGTAACATAACTTCAGCAGGTCAAAAAAGATCAAACTAGTGTCTATGTGCTCTCTTAGGAAATGAAATAATTGAACTCTATGGATCCGAAGATTTTAATTGGTGAGAAAATTGTGAATAGTCCTAATGAGCTAGACCCTTCTTGCTCTGATTCATTGGAATGGAAATTGAATATGTATAATAATTTGGTGAAGGAAATTAATAACACACTTGAACAATATTATGAAATGTTGGCATAAATTAAAGAAGATTGTCATATTCTGGGAGTGGAAATTACTAATGAGTTTGATGAAAGAATTCTAGATATAAGAGTGATCTCTTTGAAGTTTAGAGAGATATTCAATAAAGAAATAGTTGATCCTACTACAGTGACATGGGAGTCCTCAAAACTTAGTGGAATGCAAATCCACGTAAAGACTTATAAATCTAGAGAAGAGAAAAGATCTCAAATGTTGGTTGAGTATGAAAATTCTTTGGGAAAATGGAGAACTAGGTTATAGATTACTACAATGATAGGGAGCAAGGACATTATTGCAATTTTCACCAAGTACTGAGAATACAAGCAAAGAGTAAAGGAACAAGAGGCGTTATTGAAGGAGAAGGAGGTGGAAATAATTGAAAGCAAAGGAGTCAGTGCTAGGAGTGGAACTGTTGTTTAGTTTTTAGTTTTTATGTTATTTTCTTTAATTTGGCTCTCTTGATACTTTAAAGACTTTTATTTTAATTTCTAAAATAGTTGTCTTAAAGAAAGTGTTATCAAGACAAAAAAAATTTGCTACTTTTATTGCTTTTCTATTATTTCAATATAGAAAGACAATGGTGAAGTTCATGCATGCGTAATCTTTGAGTAATGGTGTGTACTATGTGGATTTATTGTGCTTTTGTTGAGTAGTTTGCCAGTGGATTGTCTATTATTGGAATGATAGATTTTTGGTTAGTTTCATTTATGTGGAATGTTTATTTGTGAATAAAGTTTTTATGGTGATGGATGCATAAGGATTTCTCAATATAATTTAGGTGATTTGGTAGTTTAAGCTTTTATTTTTTAAGTTGTGTGTATGCCTTTATAAGTTATTTATGTTGAACTATTAGCTTCTATTAGCTTATAACTTATAAGTTATGGATGTTGAATTGTTAGCTTATGTTCAAGGAATGGATTAATAATATTCCTTCGGCCATTTTGTTGAAGACAAAGTTAATGACAATGCAATAGGAATTTATAAAGTAATGCGATAAGTGTTTTAAAAATGATGTATTTAATCAATACATTTCATCAAATTCAATACCATGGAATACAATATAAAATATAAAAATACACGCCACTCTCATGGAATGTACAACATAAAAATATCATCGACTACCATTTGAATAGATCTATGAAGTGCAAGTGGCCAAAATATCAAGTGGAAGTGCAAATGTGGGATTCAAAATTTCATTGGAATACAATATAAAGCCAACAATGACACCACCAAACAATTCTTAATTTTATTCTCACTGATTTGTCTCCTGATGGGAGTGTTGCAAAACTTAGTCCTTCTTTCACATGTGGACCTCTAGATTGTGAGTGCCCTTTCAAAAGGAAAATTAAAGAGATTATACATAGTTCCTTTCAACCTCAAGAAATTTTCCAAATTCTTTTCTAGTTTGTTTCTTAACTTTGATTTCGAAAACCCCAATGTACTAAAAAAATCTCTCCTCCTCCACCAACCCCAATATCATTTTTTGACATAAATCAACAAGTTTGAAATATTCTGATATTGATCCACACAATATTTCACTCTAACCTAAGTATTTCCAAACCTTTTTTTATTGATCTCGGTTTAAAGACCTCCTTGCCCATGGATTTATACTGGTCCCTCATAGCTGTTGTAAAATTCCTAGATTGTTTTCTAAGCTTAGCTTCATTTAAAATTCCTTCTATTTTATGATCATCATATGTTACACTTTTCAAAAATTGTTCGATCAATATTTTTACTCGATCATGAAAATATTTTGGGTTCTCTCAGTTTTCCTAAAATTGAGGATACACAATACCCATGGCTTCAAGTATTTCATGTTGAGGGAATATTTCACGTATCTTTGAGGAAAGAGATTTTGCAATTTCCTTAAAATTATCACCAATAGATTTAACAATACCTTTAAAATCTTCCTCCTTAACAACTAATTCTCTACTAGAGCACCTGGTTGTCTTACAATGGTACATTAGTATCTCATATCCAAGTACATAGATAGATAAGTTCCCACTTGCATTAAACTGTAAATAAATATCAAGATTATTCAAATTAGTAATTTTCTACCATATGAAATAATTTGGGCCATCTTGTGTTAGATCTAGATATAGATGACTGAGGGCCAAGCATATATGTTTACATAGATTGGAATATTCATTAATATACATAGTTTTGTCTTGGGCTTTCTTCACAAGATTTTTCATCTCATCTAGCATGGGGAGAAGACTAGCTAAAGTCAAGAGTGTCTCTATATCACTTAACCTATGTAAGAGGTCAGGAGATTTTTCTACTATGTTGTGATGCCCATACATTACTCCAATCAAGGATTGATATTTTGAAAGAACTCGTTGCGCTAGTCCATGCAGGTAGATCCATCTAGTATCTACATCCTTGAGAAGCTTGTTTTCTCATGTTATTCCCTCAATAGAATTTTTAAATTCTTTGGAATGTTTAAGACTTCAATAGAAGTATGCGTGAATCTCATGGACTAGATTTTCAAATTTTGATACTGTAGGAAACTTGCTTACAATTTTGAATGCTAAATTCATTATGTGGGCCATGCAGTGACTGCCAAGCATGTATGGTGTACAAGTAGTTTGTAACTTTATGAAAACATGGTCCATTTTGTGAAAACACCAGTCCTTTGACCTTGCATCACTGCAGCTCCATCAACTCCTACACACACCAACTTTTTGGCCATTGTCAACTCATGCATACTTGCAATTTCATTCAAAGATTTCTTGACTAGTTCAAATATATTTTACGATGTTTAACTATCCTTCATTTCATGAACATAGAGAAGATGGGCTTAGTGAACATGTCATTCTATAGTATACAAATGCATACAGACCCAAGAAGTATTTTCTACCATAGTAACTTCATCTAAAGATAATGTAATGAAATTTGACTCTTTTACTTTCTCCTTTAAATATTCCTTATCAACTACAGCAAGATAGTTTTCGCATTCCCATCTAGCATTTACTGACCAATGTGAGAATGGATAGTGAGGAACATTAAAAAAAGATAATAAACCAAAATATTCTGAGTAATCTATCGTAGGACACCCTCTGGACAAAATATGAAAAACAACACTCACCTGAATATTTTTTGATATATTTGCTACTTCCATTGCTTTTCCAAATTGAGCCTCAAGTGTAGCTTTACATGCAGCAATGTTTGACATTATTTTTTCATGTTGTTCATAATTTGTGACATACCTAACATGAAGACATTCTTCCTTTAATTTCCATTGTATGACTGATTGTTCGTTTCCATCTATGATTTGTTTTTCATAAACTTTACCGATATGCTTTTCTATAGTGTTAATCTTTAGCTACAATGTCTTGGCTCTTCCACATTTCTAGCTACAAATTATACATTTGGCTAATGTTTCCTTTTCAATATCATTTGCATTGTCAATCCCCACTAGTACCATGAATGGTTACTTTGACAACCAACCAAGTTGAAAGTTCCTTATCATTTCCCACTCACGCCCCATTTTTTATTTGCTTCTTCTTTTCTTACTACCAATATCATCATCCTCATCTAAGTCAATTATCTCATTCTAGCTAACCAGGCCTAGGGTATCCCTTGGAACATCTTATGTGGTATTTCCATCCTAATTTGATACATTTTGATTTAAATCAATGACAATTTGAACTTGACCTTCCAGTGGTAGTGAGGTATTGTGAATGCTACCAATATTTGGTGGAAGAGTTGATGATGTAGTTCCATCTTGACTTGATGGATCAAAAGCTTTGGAAATTCCAAAGTAAGATTGTATGGTATGTCTAGGTTTTTGGAATTTTGATGGCTTCCTAGTCTCTTCACCACCCAAAGGAGCGGCATGAGTCTCTTCACCACCATGACGAGTGGCAGGAGTCTCTTCACCACCTTGAGGAGCCTAAGGAGGGGTAGAAGTCTCTTCACCTCCTTGAGGAGCATCATGAGCCTTACCACCTAGAGGAGTGGTAGGAGCCTTAGCACCCTAAGGAGTGATAGGAGTCTCTTCACCACCCTGAGGAGCGGTAAGAGCATTACCCTTTCTGCTCGAGTCACTCAACATATTGATCTCTCACTTTGAATAAAAAATGGAAAAAAAATTCTTCTTATTTAAGGACAAAGAATATAGATACCATTCCCTACTCAATATCATCTTTAAAATTGAAGCAAGAATGGAAAAGAGATAAAGAAAACTTATTATGATAACACTATGAAGAAATGATCACTCACCTTTAAGTCTACATTTTTGGCTTTTGCTAACTTCCAAATCAAGAAGTAGAACCCCAGAACTGAAAAAAATGTGTAAGAATAAATGACACATTTGATTGTATTTAGATCAATCCATATTTGGAAAATTCCGCTAGATTTTTAAATGGTATATTAAAAAATTGGTGAGTCCCAAGTGCTTATACAATGATTCATTATAATTTTCAAGGTGAGATGTGTCCTCAAATGTAATTATTTTTTAATGTTATTGGTGAAATAGGTCTTCATAAGGAACTATTTATAAATTTTAATTGGTGAAATGGTTCTTCACAAGCAAATTTTTGTAAATTTTAATTGGCGAAATGGGTCCTGATACAATGTCATTTTAATAGTATTGGCGAATATGTAGGTGTCTTATTACATGCTTTCGGGATTCTAGGTGAAAATATTAGTCGGTCCATTTGAAACCCATAGTTTGTTATGGCCATTTTGTTTCTTAAATATGCCTCATAAAAAAAATCGTTGGCGAATGGACATGCATTGGACCGATAGTTCATAAAATTTGGGTGATTTGGACACCCTGTTGGGTGTGAGAAATTCTCCAATTTTGACTTGGCCAATACCTAGAATTCATCAATTGGCGAAGATTCACCACTAAAGTTTTCCCTGGTTCACAAGGGCCCAAGACCTAATATGAGTGTGGTAAACACATTACATGACTAAGTCAAGGCATCATTAGGCTCAATTTTACAAGGACCTAAATAAATGTGAAAATGTCACTGATGACATTTTTTCGACACTACACTAACATCATGTCAAATCCTATGTGAGTTCATGTGTGTTTATGTTATCATTATTTATGAAGGCTAATCCTTGTTGTAGGTCTTCAAGCAATTCAAGCAATCAAACAAGCAAGGTCCAAGATCTTGAGGTGATGTGTATGAATCTAGTCCTTTAAGGAAGCCATTGAAGGGTGGTGAGTTGTATCACTTTGTAGATTCATCATTCCTTGCTATCATTTATCCTTTTATCATTGACATAGCCATTGTGGAAGTGGAAACACTAACATGGGGTTTGACTAATCCATTATTGAGTTCAAATCCCTATAGCTTATTAACTCAAGAAAACTCACCTACAAAATTATTTGATAGTGATCCAACAACTTTGCAAGTGAGAACTAGGAGCTCAAATATAACATCAAAGGACTCCAAAAATAGATTTGGGACACCCCTACAAGGACTCATACACCATTGGGTGCTTATGTCCTCCTATAGTGACTAAATCCAAATTTTTAGGATAGGTACACAATGTTCTACCATTCTCATATCTCCTTGCAAATATTTGTTTTAATTTATCAGTTGTCGAGCTCTTGAAATTTTCATATTAAGGAATATAGTCCAATTAGGTTAATCAAGGAAAATAAATTACAATCCATTTCCAAGGATCAAAAAGATATGAGCCAAGTCTGATTGACTCACCTTGATGGTTGAAAGTCAATCTAATCACCTTTTTGATTTGCATCCTAATGCACCTTTAAAAAAGGGCAAAAGTAATCCTAGGCTTAGACATTAAACTTAGGGTTCCCTTTTTCTATGTTACATTTTCGTGAACCCAACATTTTGACATCATAATAACCTTATGAAATATGAAATAATTCAACCCTAGATCTATGTTTAGTGTTACATTGTTTGCATTTTTATTTGGGGTTTCATTTTGGCATGATAAAAAGACATAAAATTAAAAAAAAATGCATCACTTATTGCATCATTGCCTCTTGTGGTAAGGTACAATAGAGGCTAGATAGCGAGAAATTTTAGGAGATAAAAATGAAAAAATGGATAAAAATATTTTTAAAAAAGGAAGTCCAAAGAGGGGTAATTAAGGAGTAGAAAGCATAAATTTATGGGAAAATAGTTTTTGTTTAGAAAGAAAAAAAATATGTTAAACCAAAACTAGGTTTTGAGTATTTATGAAGCAAAGATGTGGGCTAAGGGATAGAAAAAGGAAGCAAAATAAAAAAATGTGAACTAAAAGTGGATATGAATAATATGATAGGGGTAGGATAGGTTTTTATCAAGTGGGTAAGTATTTCAAAAGGAAAATGGAGGAAAATTTTAAGGAATAATCTCTTTATGAATAAAAAATGACAAAATAAATGAAAAGTAAAGGCCACTAATCTAAAGTAAAAATAGTGATGGGCTTATGTAATAGGTATATGAAAAGGTTTTGACAAATAGGGAAGGAAATGTAAATAAAATTTAAAGGGGAGACTTTATATCGATTAAAGGGTGACAAGGAGGGGTTAAGGAGTGAAATGAAAAAAAATGGAATAGGAAAAGATGAGAAATAGATGGATATATATTAGGGGAGGTTTATGAATGGTTTTGGTAGTTTTGGGGGTAAATGGAGTGGTTTTTAGTAAAACCAAATAAAAGTCACTCTAAGCTACTACAAAAATCATAAAAACCTATAGCAAAATGAGGAGATTATTTGTAGTTTTTGATTTATATATTGTATAAACTCTTGTAGATAAGTATGAAACATATAATTCACTAAAAATATATATTCAATACCAATGTGGGTTTGATATTTGAGAAGGTATTGCCCAACAAAAACTTAGGTGAAAAATTATCTACAATGTAAAAATGATACAAATGAGAACTATTTTTTTTTAAATTTAAGAGGAAATTTAAGGATAATAATGGTTCACTTTGACCTACTCCATTAAATTCATATCCTATAATAAAATAATATTGATAGGAGAAAATACTAGGCTAACTAATAATCACTTGCCATTGAAGATGCATCCTTGAACTCGAGGATGCCCAATTTTCTATGAGATGTTAAGGGTAAGGGAGCCATCTAAAGGTGGTCCTCACTAATTGAAAGACAATATATGGTACATATTTGAATATGCATTCACGTGAGAAGTGATTTTGTACTAGACATAATAGATAGGATCTAGCTGGTTGACTTGGGTAAAGGTGAAAAAAATGGCTATAAGGAGGATATAAGGGGAACATGCAGAAAAAAAAAAACTTAAAGAAGGATAAAAAAGAGATAAAAACATCAAAATCAAATAAAAAAAAATACAGTGGATTAGGATGACAAATGCGAGCTTGAATTAGGCATAAGAATATAATAGCTATCTTAAAAAAGGGGGAAAGACACAAAAGACGCACAAGCTAAAATGAGTGTAAAATAAAAGAAAGATAATTATTTTATTTTATAGTGATATGAACAAGAATTTTAGTTCTCTAAAAATAGTTTCTAAATTAATTAACTTTCTTTTTAAAAGTGGTTAAGATTATGAGGGTCATATGCTAACTACTCATAAAATTTATCTTGTTCTTATCATTGAAATATAACATAATGTTTGGTGTGTGCTCCCCCATTATTTTTATTAATTATTATTTAAAACTTATTTATAGAAATATCGCTAAGAGTATGTAGTACGAGTTATATACCTTTTTTATATTTTTTATTAAATACACTTTTATAATTTATCAAAGTAGATGCATCTTAAAAAATGATCACTTAACATGCATGCCATCTAACATCCATAAAATAATCCAAAATACAATGTTTTAGTCTGTAGAGATTTAAATGTAAAATAATCATATATATACATACATACATATATAATTTTGATAATTAATGAAAAAAAAGAAAAAACAATACATATGTATTTGATACATATGAAAAAATTACTCTAAATAAATACTTGTAGTTTCTTAAATCATTACCCATGAAAATTTCAAATTATGTTTTTCTCCCCTTTAAGGTATTGGACCTAACTCAACATTCAACTTCCTAAATTATGCATTGCACAACTTATTTTAAATATTTTATGATGATTTACAAGAATAAAATGAATTCTCTCATTTAATACTTTGTCCTTGACTTTTAATTTTTTTGAAAATAGGGCTAGGACACTGGTGCCTAGGGTTCCTATGTCCACCTATTTTGGATTCAAATTCAAATA
The DNA here is from genome assembly GCA_007258455.2 of Sequoia sempervirens. Taxonomy (NCBI): domain Eukaryota; kingdom Viridiplantae; phylum Streptophyta; class Pinopsida; order Cupressales; family Cupressaceae; genus Sequoia; species Sequoia sempervirens. The sequence goes on along the minus strand of VDFB02270651.1, from coordinate 726,727,494 downwards.
TATCATTTATAAAATTTTATTATTTGAAATTTAAATACTTAGAGTTGGTTTTCGAGATTTAATTTTTGGGAAATTAAATAAATGCCTATAAATACCTAGTTATTGCATCATTTCAAATCTAACACATTCATGAGAAAATAATATTATCAAGAGCATTTAAGAGCAGTACTTTTAGTCATTATTAGAACAATTCAATGTCCAAAATCATGTCAAATTTTATGTGTGTTCAAGTCTCCAAGCATTTAAGCATTCAATACTTCAAGAAAATCTATCAAGCAAGATCCAAGATCCTTGAAGTGATTTGTGTGACTTCAGTCCTTCATGGAATCCATTGAAGGGTGGTGAGTTGTAATAGTTGGTTCATTCATCATTTCCTTCTTTTTGTTTATTGGTTTATCACTGATATTTCCATTGTGGAAGTGGAAACACTAACATGAGGTTTGACTAAGGCAAGCCCCTAAAATGGCACAACACTTTCTCTCTTTTTCAATGTGTAGGTTATAAGTTGAAGAGGATCAAAGGAAGTTTTAAGAAACTTTGTTTATTGTTGCATTCAAAACCCTAGTCCTTGACAAACCATGAAAATTAAATTACAAAAATATCCAGAAGCAATCTAGATAGTTTGCAAGTGGGAAATGCATGTACAAATCCAACATCACAGAACTATAAAAATAGATCCAAAAAAGAACTAGTAGGAAAATGGAACCCTCGGCACCAATGTCCCCACAATTTATGCTAAAATTTATACCATAAGTGCAAAATATCCTACCCTTTTTATTTTTGGTGCTGAATTTCCTCTATGATATTCTAGATCTATTGTTTCTGCATAAAAGTGATAATTTGAATCACTAGGATAAGTAGATCATGACATTTCATAAGTAGGAAATTTCTAGATTTTCTCTAGGGATGGTTGAATCACCTTTAAGGTTGTAAGAAAATATCATACCTTATCCAAATCCATCCATCTCCATTCCATCTTGCACTCATTCATGGGTATGTGCAAGATCATCATGGAAATAATAGGCCCTTAAGTGGCAAAAAATTTAGAAAATTCAGAGTTAGGCAACTTGACATAAAAATTTGAATAAGTTATCTATATTATTTCAAAAATATGTAAGAATTTATAATCTGTAGCAAATTGAATGCAATTTCTAAACTACTAGGTTTATTTTTAAAAAAAACCTATTTGGTGAAAATTTGAAATTTCAATGCAATAACATTTAAATTTCAAGAAAAAAATAAGAAGTAGGTGTCTATCTGACCACCCTAACCACAATAAAATGATAATGTTTTTATAATATTTTATATATAAGTAGAGGACTCATGTCCTAATGTGATGCATATTTATTTGTAATTTTTTCCAAGTAAATAATTAATTATGAATTTTTATTACAACTTTTAAAAAATATAAAACTTGTATGTCCTGACCACCTTAACTTGGTAAAACTTCATGAAATTCTATTTTTTTAATCCTATAGTATGTAGCATTGAATGTGACACATGTTTCAGATTCAAAAATGTGACACCATTTGAAAGCTATAGATGTTTTTCAATCAACCTATAAATCGTGACTTAGTTAATTCAAAATAGAAAATGAATAATAATTATTTATTAAATTCAAAGTAAAGCATAATTTATATTCATGGAAAGCTGAGAATCTCCTTTAAAAACCCTTTTTGTTTCATCAATTTTGGGTTTAAAAAAGTCGTTAGCCACATACGGGTTTGTGCAAGATCATCATGGAAAAAGAGCCTTAAGTGGTGAAAAATCAAAAATTAGAGTTAGATTATCGCAGAATTTGAATAAGTTATGTATATTATTTCAAAATATAAGAATAGAATTCAGCAATTGAATGTAGCTTCTAAACTTCTATGTTTATTTTTTTAAAAATAATCTATTTGGTGAAAATTTGAAATTTCAATGTAGTAGTACTTAAATTTCAAGGAAAAATAAGAAGTAGGTGTCTGTCTGACCACCCTAACCACAATAAAATGATTTTTTTTTATTATAAGATTTTAGATATAAGTAGAGGACTCATGTCCTGATGTGATGCATATTTTTTTTTAAAAAAATTCCAAGTAAATAATTAATTATGATTTTTTTATTACAACTTTGAAAAATATAAAAACTGTATGTCCTGACCAATCTTAACTTGGTCAAAAATTCTATGAAATTATATATATTTTTTCTTTAATCCTATAGTATGAAGAATAGAATGTGATGCATGTTTTGGATTCAAAAATGTGATACGCTTTAAAAGCTATAGATGTTTTTCAATCATCCTATCAATTAGGACTTTAGTCATAATTCAAATAGAAAATGAATAATAATTATTTATTAAATTCAAAGTAAAGCATAATTTATATTGGTGGAAAGAGCTGAGAATCTCCTTTAAAAACCCTTTTCATTTCATCAATTTTGGGTAAAAAAAAGTCATTAGCCACATACCCTATGCATACCCATCATATCACCACTTTTTAGCCCATCATGATCCTACACATACCCCAATTCCATTCTCATAACCCCCCAAAACATTTTGGGAAATGTGTCAAATCTTTAAAGGTTTCCCTTTCCCATCATTTCATTTTAGTGAAATTGACTTGTTAATATTATATACCTTCTAAAAATTTACTTTAGATTTAGGTTTTGCATGTCATTTTGTTGAAATTTTCATCTTTTTTGTAATAAAAAACAATAAAATCTAAAAAATTATATTTGTATTAGTGTATGTGCAGGATCATGATGGGCCAAGAAATGGCAATATGATGGGTATGTGGCTGACGACTATTTTTTTACCCAAAATTGATGAAATGAAAAGGGTTTTTAAAGGAGATTCTTAGCTTTCCACCGATATAAATTATGCTTTACTTTGAATTTAATAAGTAATTATTATTCATTTTCTATTCAAGTTACGACTAAAGTCCTGATTGATAGGTTGATTGAAAAACATCTATATCTTTCAAACAAAATCACATTTTTTGAATCCAAAACATGAGTCACATTCTATGCTTTGCATGTTATAGGATTAAAAATAAAAATTGAATTTCACAAAAGTTTTGACCAAGTTAATGTGGTCGACATACAGTTTTTATATTTTTTAAAAGTTGTAATAAAAAATCATAATTAATTATTTACTTGGAAAATAATAACAAAAATATGCATCACATCGGGCATGATTCCTCTACTTATATCTAAAATATTATAAAAAAAATATTATCATTTTATTGTGGTTAGGGTGGTCAGACAGACACCTACTTCTTATTTTTTCCCTAAAAAATTAGGTACCACTCCATTGAAATTTCAAATTTTCACCAAATAGTTTTTTGTTTTTTTAAAACATACCTAGTATTTTAGAAACTACATTCAATTTTCTACATATTCTATTCTTACTCATTTTTTAAATAATATAGATAACTTATTCAAATTTTTACGTCAAATTTCCTAATTCTGAGTTTTCTAAATTTTTTACCACTTAAGGGCCTATTTTTTCCATGATGATCCTACACACACCCATTACATTCATAGGGTTTATCTTAGTAATTTTAGCTTAGATCTATATTTAAAAATTTATTTATTTAAGTTGCATTAGGTCATCTAAACTTGGAAACAAAATAAATAGTGTCATTTGCATCCATTTAGGTGTCTTGCATAATGTTAAAAAGTAAAAAACTGTGTAGTTCTAGTTCAATCTCACATCAAATCATCATTTTTTGAATCTTGCATCTTCATATGATTTCATTAGTTCATCCTATATCTAAAAAATTACTTCAAAATTTTTCATTCATCATTCATTCATTTGCATATTAAAATTTTTCATTTACATAGTGATAAAGCCACTAAAATCTAGAAAAATATTAACTATCAAAAATTTGCATACAAAATTGGGAACATTAAACAATAGTTAACACACTCAAAATTGAATTTTTAGACACCCTATGTAGGACATGGGTGCCTTAGGCACCTTTTTCCTACATTTTGTGCTTGAAATTTACATCACATCTCTGTCTCTATGTTATCTATTACATTCTACTATATAAATTTTGTTTCTATATTTTCAAACTATCATTTGCTTTCAATATTGTTGCATACAGTTTACATTCCTCAATTCACAATGTTAAAATGAATAAAATATGGAAAATAATTCACTATTATACCTTTCTACAACAAGTCACAAAAACCTTAATGAGTATAACAAATAGTCAAAATTGTAATTTTGTAAAAGCTTGCCTAGGACATAGGTGCCCTAGGTCCCCTATCCTACCTTTTTTTTGGCTCAAATTCCTTTGAAAGACATTTCTTAGAATTTTTTTTCTAGATATGTAGTATGATTTCTAGGCACCTATTGCATAAGAGCCTGAACCTTAGTAAATCCATTATATCACCATGATGGCTCAATGATTTGGTAAGTTTGTGACGTCTTTGAAATCTTTGGTTGATGTTTCAAGTTGCATGTTTGGTAATGATCCTAATTTAATTGAAGATATTCCCGATCCTTTACCTACCCATGGTTTTCCTTGTGAGGTGGATATATTGGGACAAGATGAGCATAGCACATATGAGTTCATCCAAAATCCTTTGTGTAGCCTTTAGAACAATGCAACTTTTTATCCTTCAACACAATACCCTACAACCCCATATTAACATCCTCCCATGCCACCACTTGAAATTTTTATTCTTTTATATTCTAAGAGTGAGTCGCAAAGCATACCTCAACTAATGTGCATGGAAGAACCTATCAATAAAAATTACAAAGAAAAAAGATTAACTAACCCTCCATCATATGAGCATAAAGTTACCAACACAACAATTGACTTGGAATATACTTATGGATATGGCTTTAGGATTTTGAGCGAACAAGGATGTGACATTAGGAAAGAACATGAATTCCATTCTCTTTTAGAATAAATACCATTTGAAGATACCAAAGGTATTTTTTACCAAGATCCTTCACCTTCATCCCAAAAAGTTGGTCAACCAAGTAAGAAACACAAAGCCCATGATCCTCTCAAGCAATTAAATTCCCTATATCATGAATCCAAGACTAAGCATGCATTCACTACAATTTTATACTTGGGTTTAATTAAATTTCCACCTAAATTTTGGTAAAGAACTAATATGCAAAATGATACTGGTCAACGGACCTTACTGTGCATATCATAAAATATTTGGACATCATACAAATGATTGTCATGATTTATAAAATAAATTAAGAGAATTTGATCATTATTTGGATCAAATTGAGCATATAATTAATTAGAATTCATCATTATTTTCTCCATTCCATGTGGTAGTTTTAGTATCACAACATAATCATTTCCATTCATGAGGGTATACACTATTGCGTGTATGAGCAAGTTTGGTCATGTTGTCATCAATGTTTTCATTGATGTCAACACAGTTGAGTATGTTGCAGATTGTGCATTTACAGTTGAGACACTGTTGAGATGTTGAGAGTACATGGAGCTATCCTTATGGTGTTGTAGATGTGCTAAAATTATGGGTTACCAAGTGCTTTTGAGAAAATTAATAAAGAATGAAGTGAGAGTTATGTATGTGTTTAGAATGTGCTCCAATATGTGCTCCAGGTTTATTCTATATTGATCCTAAGCTCATGTGGATCTAAAGGTTTATTGTTGGTGATCTATTTGTGATATCTCTTGATTTATGGCTGTTGAATTGACAAAAGGTGAAAGTTGTGTTCATCGGTCTGTGAACTGTTTTTGCAAAGTTGGTTATCTATGGACTGGGAGAAATGTTTCTTCTTTGCAGTCCTCCACTTTTTTGTTTTAGGTCTTGTAGATATGGAATATGTCTTGTAATTATTTTCTTTTCTTTTTGGCATAGATGTTTGAGTTTTTGTGTTGTGGAAGATAAGCTTCAAAGTTGTTGTGTGGGATTACATAGGCTAGATGGACTGTTGGAAAAAGTTTTGTGTTCAAAGGTTGTTACACCTATTGCAGATTTATTTGGAAGTATCTAAGATGTTTTCTTGTGCATGATGAAGCATGTTATGTCTTCTGTGTATTACCTTCTTGTTGGAAAATTTGCACTTCAATGTTCATTTGTGTTTTCATTAGGTTTGGCCAACCTAGTATTTACACTTCATATGAAGAATTTAAAATTTAATTAAGGAAGTGTGTGGTTGATCTGAGATGTTGCTTTTGGTCTTGGTTAAGTTTTTAATTGGCCCACTCTCATTCTTTTCCACCAAGGGAATGTTGAGTTGTCAACCTAGTTTGAATTTATGAAATGAAATATGTGGCCAACCTTGGAGAATGTTTCTAAGGTTGAAGATGGTATAAATGCAAGTTGAGATGCGAAGGATTGCATGATGCAATGTAATGAAGTAAGCCACAAGTGAAGAGTAGAGTTTTGTGAAAGTGAGTTGAGGTAGGAGTACTTCATTGTGTTAGATTCCTGAAAGTGGTGAGTTGAAGGTTTCTGCAATCTTTTGATCAAGGTTGCGGATGTGTGCAAATTACTGTGGTGGATCTTTCTATTATCTTTTGTATTTTTAGGTAGTGAGCCTCTCTTTTGGATAGTGAGTCCTTTTCTGTAGGAAGTGAGCCTTTGTATCTAAATAGTGATTCCTATTCTGGGTAGTGAGCCTTAGGTAGTGAGCCTCTTGTATTTGATTTTTCTATCACTTTATATTGTGATTTAATACTCACCATGGTTTTTCCTTGATTGATTTTTCCACATAAAATCTGGTGTTCATTGTGTTGATTTTACTTTCTTTTATTTGTATTTCATGATCATACTTAATAACATAATAGTGTGGTTGTAAAGTTGATAAGTGTTTGAATTTTTGGGAATTGAATCTAGTGACAACTAATTCACCCCCCCTCTCATTTTTCTTGCACCTTTTAAAAATTGGTATTAGAGCTTTGGTTCCTTGGTGTAGAGCTTAACCGCTTAAGGAAGATCTGATGGCATATAAGTTGGTGATCTCTATGTTCGATGGATCTAATTACAGCGATTGGAAAGTGCAGATGAGAGGATATATTATCTCTCTTGGTTACAAGACCTGTAAGGCTATTGAGAGGAATTATGTTTCTCTGGCGAGTGGTCCTACTACTGTAGATGAGGTTTTCTCTTATGAGGAGAATGAAAAATGAGGTATGCTATTTATAGTGCTTTATCCAAGACTGAGTGAACAAAAGTTATCTCTCTAGGCATTGCTTATGAAGTTTGGAAAAAGTTGGAAGATCTTTATGAAGGAAATGACAGAGTGAAATTTACAAAGAAGCTAATGGAAAAGTGTAGATATGCAAATATGAAAATTGCAAGCTATTTTTAGAGGATTGATTTGGTAGGAAATGAAGTTAGAAATTAAGGGGGTACTCTGAATGATGATGATATAATTGAGAATATTCTAATGACTCTATTAGAATGTTTTCAAAGAGCTATTTGGTACCTTGACTGCATTTGAGATGAGAAAGTTTGGAAAGAAAGAGGAAAAGATAGAAACAACATTTAAAGCAACAAATATTTAAGATTATCTAGATAGTGATAGTTTAGATGGGTTGGAAGTGAACTTTACAAGGAAATTGAAGAAAGGTACCAGTAAGTATAAATGTATGTTTCCCTTCAAATGTTTTAGCTATGGTAATATTGGTCATTATGCTTCAAGATGTCCAAATAGAAAGTTTTGTACATATATAAGAAGAATAGAGATCGTAAAGATAGAAAGGAGAAGAAATATAAAAATTTGTACTATGTTAGAGAAGAAGCTGGAATATTTGATGATGAATCTAATTATGAGAATGATGATAGTGAATGTTTGTTCTTAGCTTTGAAGAGTAATTTTTTGTCTGCTAACTCTAGAAAATGTGCAAGAAAAAGTGACTCAGAGAACAAGAAGGATGATATGGAAGGTACTTTGGTCACCACATTTCATGCTAGACATGATGAAGACTATTGGGTGATTGACAGTTGATGTTCTAATCACATGACTAGAGATAAATGTAATTTTACTAAACTTGAAAATTATGATGGTGGTTTGGTGATGTTTGGTGATGATTCGGGAGCAAAGATTGTTGGGAAGGTACAATTAGTTTGGATGGAATACACAACATTGATGATGTATATTATGTAAAGGGTCTAAGGCATAATCTTTTGAGTGTTGGAAAAATGTGTAGCAAAGGTTTTAAACTTGTATTTTAGGATAATATGTGTGAGATCACAAAAGGATCTGGAGCTATGGTTGTTGCAGGAAGGAGAAATCATGGAAACATCTATCAACTTAAGGGTGTCGATGGTCAGTGCCTTGTATCTTAGGTTAATGAAAGTTGGTTGTGGTACCGAAGAATGGGACATGTAAACTTTGATAATCTGGTCAAGATTACTTCAAAATATGTTGTCTAAAGTCTACCTAAAATCATAAATCCTGCTAATAGTATTTGCAGAAGCTATCAGCTAGGGAAACAAACAAGATGCAGTTTGAAAGGAAAAGAGAAAACTACTACCAGAATGTTGGAAAGAATTCATATAGACCTCTATGGTCCTACTAGAACACGAAGCCTAAATGGTGATAGGTATTTCATGCTCCTTATTTATGATTCTTCTCAAATGACATGGGTTGCTTTTCTTAGAGAAAAGACTCAGGCTCTGGATAGGTTTAAAGTGTTCAAAGTAAGAGTAGAAAATGAAGTGAACCTAAGAATCAAATGTTTGAGATCTAAGAGAGGTGGAGAATTCACTTATAGTGAGTTTAATACATTTTGTGAAGAGCATGGCATAAAGAGACACTTTTTTTCTCTGAGAACCCCTCAGAAGAATGAAGTGGTTGAGAGAAAGAATCAAAATATATAGGAAATTGAAAGAACCATGTTTAAAGAAGAAAATGTGCCTGATGTGTACTAGAGAGAGGCAATACGCAATGTTGTTTATGTTCTTAATAGATTTCACAAAAACACCTTATGAGTTTTGGAGTGGTAAGGTTCCTACTGTGAAATACTTTAAGGTGTTTGGAAGCAGATGTTATATTAAAAGAGATGATGAAAATCTTGGGAAGCTTGATGCTAGATGTGATGAAGGGATTCTCATTGGATATTTAGCTACCAACAAAGCATATAAATTCCTTAATAAAAGATTGAGGAAGATCATTGAGAGTGATAATGTGAAAGTTGATGAGGACATGCATAGACCTATTAAGTTAAGTGAAGTTGAACTTGATGATCCTATCTAGGGACAAGTACCTAAAGAGAATAAGGATGATGAAGAAGAACATATTGAAGAAGAAGAAGAAACTCCAGAACCTGTTGGTAAGACTCCTAAGTCTGTCCAAAAGAATCATCCAGAAAAACAAATAATTGGAGATAAGAGTGAAGGTGTGAAGACAAGAAGTAAAGTAGCTGTTGAGGTAAATTTTTGCTTACTTTCTAAAACAAACCTAAGTCTGTATGTGAAGCATGTGAAGATGAAATTTGGGTTAGAGCTATGAAAGAAGAGTTGTAGCAAATAGAGAAGAATTAGACATGGGAATTGGTTCCTAGACCTATGAATAAGAATGCAATTGGTTCAAAGTTGGTGTTCAAAAATAAGTTGAATGAAAATGGTGAAGTTATAAGAAAAAAAGCAAGACTTGTATGCAAGGGATACTCACAAGTTGAAGGCATATAATTTGAAGAGACATTTTACCCTATGGCTAGAATGAAATCTATTAAGATGTTTTTGATATTTTCTGCCCACAAGGATTTCAAAATATATCAGATGGATGTCAAGTATTCATTTTTGAATGGTGAATTGGAAGAATAAGTATACATGGAACAACCTAAAGGATTTTAGTTGTCAGACAAACTAGATATGGTTTTTAAATTAAAGAAGGAATTGTATAGATTGAAATAAGCTCCTAGAGCATGGCATGCAATATTAGATAGATACCTGACACAATAGGGATTCAACAAAGGATTTGCTAACAATAATCTCTACTTCAAAGTGCAAGGTAACAAAATGTTGATAGTAGTAGTATATGTTGATGATATCATCTTTAGAGGAAATGAAAGTATTTGTAAGAGATTTGTAGAGGAAATGCAAAAAGAATTTGAAATGTTTATGATTGGTGAGTTGAATTTCTTTCTTGGTCTTCAAGTAAATCAAATTGATAAAGGGATGTTCATTTCACAATCCAAGTATGTAAAAGAATTGTTAAAGAAGTTTGGAATGGATGACTCCAAACTAGTTAGTACTCCTATGGTGACTAGATGTAAGCTAAGTAAAGATGATGAATTTGCTAAAAGTGATCAGAGAAAATACATATCTATGATTGGTGGATTGTTGTATCTTACTGCTACCAAACTAGATATCATGCATGTAGTATGTTTAGTTTCCTGATTTCCAGTAGATCCTAAAGAGGCACATGTTACAAATATAAAGGGGATATTTAGATATCTTAAAGGTATGTTAGATTACAGTTTATGGTATCCTAAGGATGTTGATTTCACTTTGAGTGCTTATACCAATGTAGGTTGGGCTGGTTTTTTGGATGAATGAAAGAGTACTAGTGGAGGTGCTTTCTTTCTTGGTGGTAGATTGGTCTCTTGGTTGAGTAAGAAACATGACTTAGTTTCTTTATCCATTGTAGAAGAGGAGTATATTGCTGCAACATTCTGATGCACATAGGTTTTGTGGATGAAGCAAACTTTGAAAGATATTGGAGTGGTATGTGATGAGCCTATTCCTATTTCTATGACAATTCAAGTGCTATAAACATTTTAAAGAATCCAGTAATGAATTCAAGAACAAAACATATATCTATCAGATATCATTTCATGAGAGAGAAGGTGTTGAAAAATAATGTCAAGCTGGAGTATGTGTCAACAAAGGAATAGATTGCAAATATACTCACTAAGGCTCTACCGAAGGATACCTTTGAGTATCTTAGGGAGAGTTTGGGGGTCATTGGCCCTCCAAACTAGGTACACATAGATGTGCATCATTTCAGTGGATTCACAAATTCTTCATTTATTTGGACTGAGGAATGGGTCTACTCCACAGGGGGAGTAGAAAGTTTTCACTATTGCAATATGAGTTGAATGGGTGCATTCCTAAGGGGGAGTGATCAAATTTTTTGATATTTTCCATTGATGTCAAAGAGGGGGAGAGAGTCTTATGAAAAATAGTAAAATATAAAGAGAAGGTGTTCTCTAAGAATATTTTGCAGGTTGTTTAAAAGAGAATGTGGTCTCTAATGTTTTTTCACATAATGTGTTGCCATTAATGACAAAGGGGGAGATTGTTGCAAGTATGAGAAAGTTTGGTGGTGTTGTCCTTAATGTTGTCATTAATGTCAACATAGTTTAGTATGTTGCAGATTGTGCATGTATAGTTGAGACACTATTGAGATGTAGTAAGTACATGGAGCTATCCTCATCATGTTGTAGATGTGTCGAAATGATAAGTTACCAAGTGCTTTTGAGAAAATTAATAAAGAATGAAGTCAAAGTTATGTATGTGTTCATAATGTGCTTTGGTATGTGCTTAGTGTTTCTTCTATATTGATCCTATGCTCATGTGGATCTGAATGTTTTTTGTTGGTCATATCTCCTAATTTCTAGCTATTGATTTGATGAAAGGTGAAAGTTGTGTTCTTCGGTGTATGAACTATTTTAGCAGAGTTGTTTATCTGTGGATTGGGATAAATTTTTATTCTCCATAGTCCTCCGCTATTTTGTTTTAGGTCTTGTAGATCTAGAATATGTCTTGTAATTATGTTCTCTAGGTTTTGGTAGAGATGTTCGAGTTTTGGTGTTGTGGAAGATAAGCTTCAAAGTTGTTGTGTGGGATTGCATAGTCTAGATGGATTGTTGGAAAGAGTTATGTGTTCAAAGGTTGTTACACCTGTTGTGGATGTATTTGGGAGTATCTAATATGTGTTCTCATGCACGATGAAGTATGTTACATCATCCGCATATTACCTTCTTGTTGGAAAGCATGTACTTCAATGTCCATTTATGTTTTCATTAGGTTTGGCTGACCTAGTGTTTACACTTCATACAAATAATTTAAAATTTAATTAAGGAAGTGTCTGGTTGATATGAGATGTTTCTTTTGGTCCTAGTTAAGTGTTTAATTGGTCCACTCTCATTATTTTCCACTGTGATAATGTTGAGTTTCCAACCTAGTTTGAATTTATGAAATAAGTGTATGTGGCCAACCTTGGAGAATGTTTATAAGGTTGAAGATGGTATAAATGCAATTCGAGATGCAAAGGATTGCATGATACAAAGTAACAAAGTAAGCCACAAGTGAAGAGCAGAGTTGTGTGAAAGTGAGTTGAGGCAACAATACTTCATTGTGTTAGATTCTTGAAAGTAGTGAGTTGAAGATTTCTACAGTGAGCCTCCTTGTTGGACAGTGAGTCCTTTTCTATAGGTAGTGAGCCTTTGTATCTGGATAGTGAGTCCTATTCTAGGTAGTGAGCCTCTTGTATTTGGTTTTTCTATCACTTTATATTGGGAGTTATTCCTCATCATATTTTTTTTCTTTTATTGGGTTTTCCACATAAAATCTGGTGTTCATTGTGTTGATTTTACATTTTGTTATCTGCATTTCATGTTCATACTTAATAATATAATAGTGTGGTTGTAAAGTTGATAAGTGTTTGAGATTTTGATAATTAAATTTGGTGACGATTGATTCACCCCCCCTCTTAGTTTTCTTGAGCCTTTTAACATAAACTTGGATTTATGTAATCATATATTATTTTGCAAGGGGTAGTATATCATAAATTCAGACTCACCTTTGCCTCTACACTTGGGGGAAAAAGGGTTAAGAAGCCCTATGTTAGGAGAATTCCCTCTAACAAGGGATCCCTCTATTTCTCCTTAAAACATTAGTGTAGCAAGTACACTAACATTTTAAGGGTAGGAATATGGTCCCCTTCTCATTGTCCCTTCTTAGTTAAGATAACATACATCTCCTAGGAAGTTTGACTTTGTTTGTCAAAGTGTGGCTTTCTTGATTTATGTTGGTTTCTCCTTTGTGGTAATATTAGGATTAATGTCCCCTAAGAGTGTGACTTCCTTGGAATATGACATTCCTCTTGGTTGTAATGCTTTGTTTAGTATTCCCTAAGATGTGAATCTTTTATTCCTTGGCTAGTCCTCTCTTAGTGGTGATATCCAATGTGATATTCCTTGAGGTGTGACCTTTCATGCATTAATAAAAGGTCTTTTGACTATAATAAATTTTCCTTTTGTGGTGGTGTCTTTCTTTAAGAAAAGGAAAAAAGCCTATATATTTATATTTATAATAAAATAAGTTTACACATAAGATTATAGATCTAAATTTTCAAAATCCACAATTTTCCCCTAACAATTCATAGAAACAACAATACAATGCACAAGGAAACACAAAAGTCATATAATTTTCCCTAATACTATTCATAATATTTCAAAAAAATGAACCCATTATGTATATCCATCGATTATCATTCCAGTAAACCCAGGTATAATGCAAAAAATGAAAAAAATCTACTTGTTAACATTCTGGTTATTCTTCCATTTGAAGCACCTACACTAAGTTTTCATCTTGAACCTTTGCATTCTCTAGAACTTGAATGTAATGAGAAACAAGATCATCTTCTACAACTAGAGCACAATGGTCATGCAACCCACACACACAAGAGCCATGGCCTTCAACCAAGGCACTTGCTATCTATTTGCCCCAAGCTAGCCATGGGAGAGCTATCAATCCCATTACTCATATGTTTACATTTTCTACATTTCCACGGGAAACCTCCGCTTCCACTCGACCCATGTTCAAACTAGAGGAATTCCCTCAACCTTTAATCCCAACAAATTTTATGGGAGAATGAGGAGTATGAACGTTGAGGAAAGAGATTGCATAGTATTTTTCTTTTATGACCATATCCATATTCACACAAACCCTCTAACAATTATTCCTTAATGCATTCAACAACCTTCTATCACTTTTGTATTACAAGGCCAATCTAATAGACTCATAAATCTCCTTGAACCCATGGCGATGTCTAATAAAATCCCTTTGAAACAAGCCTCTTATGTCCCCATCTCTAGCAAAGACATTGTAATTTTGTAGTACAATTAACATAGCATTGTTTCGAAGTAATTGGGGCTTGAAAAACTACTCTTCTATAAGTACTAATTCCTGATAAGACTGCAACAAATCCATAATGTTTGAAAGGAAAACAAAGAGCACTTGATATGGAAAAATAATTCTTCTTGCATGTGGGCTTGTCACCTCCATGCCAAGAACTGTGTGAACAACTTCCTCAACCCTAGGGAAAGTGAAGTTAAAAACTAACTTTAGATAGTCATGGGAAAGATATACCTCAAAGGGAAGCTCCCATGGCTGTACTACCATATTCACTTTGCAATTCTAGGGTTTGAAAGCCATGCTACTAATTCTCCATGCGTAGACTATTTCATAGAATGACAAATTAAGCAAGCCTTCATATATATGCCACATATCAACCACCTCCCTTTATAACCAATAAAACCATGTGCATATATTTGTTGCAATTAAAGGGGAATATTTTGTTATAATAAGAAGGTAAGCCTAATAAAAACACCATAGGATTAACTTGTGTTAGCTCGTGCAAAACTTGATTCTAGCAACACATGTTTGTTATTGGATGTGGGTGCCATAATCATCTCTAGAAGTGTTCCTTTCAAATTTGTCAACAGTCTGATGACAAGAGCAATGTGATCATTAAACATGCATCAACATTTCTGACAACCAACTGTACCATTAAAACAAACTGGACACCTCATACAAATTGATTCAACATCTCCCAACGTAGTTGTTAAGCCAACTAAGCAAGTTTTTCCACACATCACACCCATCTTCCCTTCCACTTATCCCTAAGCATGTATGTGGGGGTATGAAATTTAAAATCGATTTTGATTTCCATCCTCGATTGCATGCTCTAGCAACTAAGGAAAATGATTTTCTATCTCCTGATTCCCTACTACCTTAAAATTCTATCCATCACATCCCATATTTGCAACCCTATCAGCCATTTTATTGCCCTCTCTATATGTGTGTGAGATTTGGACTTAAAAACAATGTACGGTATTTTCCAAGCTTTATCCAAAATATAACATAACCTCAAATTGTGTATGGCTCTTTCTTGCAAGCATTTATTACAATCAAAGAATCAACTTCAATATGAAATTTATGAATATCCATGGATTTTGCTAACTGTAGACCATGGAGTAGTGCTAGACCCTTTGCAATGTTATTAGTGCAATTTAGAAAATTAACTACTTTAACTGCTAGGAGAGAACCTTTCCAGTTCCTAATGACTACTCCTGCACCCGACAAACTTGGATTGCCCCTTGAAGAACCATCAAAATTAAGTTTAAAGAAATATTTTGATGAAAGTTTCCATTGGATCTTACTTCTATTAATTTTTAATTGTGGGGCAATAATTTGAGAACCTTTGAAAGGAAAAGGTATAGATTCATAGTTTTGAAGAAGCCAATTATCCCAATTCATAAACACTGAAGAAACATTTTTATGGATTTGGAAAAAAGCATTAACTACCTCATAGATTGAATGTTCAATATTGTTTTTAATTTGCATAATTGACTGGGTTTGCTATCTAAAGATTCATTTTTTTCTTTCCCACCACAAATAATAGACTACAAGAGTGGGAGCAACTCTACATATACATGCAAAAAAGGATGTTTTAAACAATACGGTCCAGGTAGTAAACAAATCCCATAAGGAGGATGGCATTGGAAAAGAAACATTTAGTTTAACTTTGATAAATTTCTAGCATTCTTGTGCCCATACACATTCCACAAATAAATGATCTACAATTTCATTAACTTCTTGACAAAAAAACACTTGAATGGTTCCACAGGGCCTAGCTTACTCAATCTATCACTTGTTAATATTATTTTGCAATGTGAAATCCATGCAAAATTTCCTTCCTTAGGTAAAACCATTTAGTTCCAACAAAAGGAGTATGCTCTATGTGATTGAGATTGAGCCACAATTGTTGTAAGAGACTTATAACCCTACTTAACTATGTAATTCCCATCCTTATAAGGCACACAAATTAGTTTATCTGATCCTCCTAACAAGAAAAAAATCCTCTCTTGTAAGGATTTATGCAACACACTTCTCTAATTAGGGGTTAAAAGTGGAGACATCAAATCTTTCCAAACAACTTTCCCTGAAATAGGTTCAATGTTGTCAACTTAATCCTTTAGTTTGCTGCCCCATAAAGCTAATGGCACTTGCTCAATTGGAATTAAATCCTGAATTGAAGCCAATGGAGGAAATCTGTTCCATGAGTCCTTCCAGAAAAGCACACTTTCCCCATTATGAACCTCCTAGGTTAGATATGGAATAATTACCTACGTATAAGTTACCAGAAAGTTCCACATCATTGAACCAACATGTGGATTTGAAATGGTTAAAATTATAACTAGATTCTCATAACCCAAATATTTATCTTGCATTATAGAACACCACCTCAAACTTGGCTTTTGATACATGCGCCAAACTAGTTTAGCTCCCAACACTAAATTTCTTGTAGAAAAATTATGCATGCCTACTCCTCCACTATTTTAATTTGTACACATATTTTCCAAGGAAATCAAAGGGATAATTTTTTTTCTCATCCATATTTCCTCTCCACAAAAAATTCTTAATAAGATTTTCAATTTACTGCACTATGCCTTTTGGAGTTTTTAGCACAACCACAAAGTAGTTGGGAATAGCTGCTAACACTGACTTTATTAGGAGGATATGACCAAAGAAAGATAACCACCTTACCTTCCAAGATAATCTTTTGGACTTTATTCTATCTAAAACCTTATGCCAATACTAGAGTATATTTTCCCTTGTAAAGAAAGGGATACCTAGGTATGCACTTGGAAGCTCAGTTGCTTGAAAACCCAACATATTTACTAGTCTCTTTGAAAGAGATGATCTTACAACATCCCTTGAGGTTGGGACATTGTCTTTTATGATACATTTCATGGAACTTGGCATAATACAACTTTCTAGCCATGTGCAACCCTTTTATTTTTATGAAACGTAGCATAATATAGCCTGCTAGCTATATTTAAAAAAATTATTTTCATGGAACTTGGCATAATATAGCTTGCCATCCATGTGGAAATATTTGGCATCAGTTTGTTTAAAGGGGTTGAACTTGGTGATTTTATCATTTTTGTAGCACTTTATCAAGGTTATCAAGGAGTATAACTCTTTGTATGGTTATGAGCACACCTTGTACACCTAGTGTGTTTCTCATTTTTTCTACCTATTTTTGGGGCTCACCTTGTGAATATCGGACTTTACTCTACTATGTGTTTCCTCCTTGTTTATGTTGGACCTAGAAAATGTCAGAATTTACTATTGTGTGAGTCATAAATGTTTCTATATGGCCACTACCATAATACAACTTATTAGCCCATACCCCCCTTTTCCTTTTTCTTTGCATTTACTTTGACATTGTATGTTTGTGTATCTTGTCTTGCTATGCATAATGCATGTGTGTTAATTTATGCCTATGTTGGTTTATCATGGGATCTTGCATCTTGTGGGCTTGGCCACCTCCTTGATCCTTATTCATTCTATCTCTTCAGCATTTGTACAATTGGACCCCTCTTGACATATATTTCTCTACTTTAGTGTAAGTATGAGTGTAAGTTAATACTCTCACTAAAGTGGGGGCTAAATATAGTATCATAAATTGTCACCCATGAAAAATTCACACTATGTTTTTTTCCTGTTGAAGTTATTAGACCTAACTAAGCATTCAAATTCCTAAATTATGTATTCTAAAGCTTATTTTAAATATTTTATAAAAAATTGTAAGCATAAAATAAATGCTCTCATTTAATACTTTATCCTCAACTTTTAAAAATTTCAAAAATAGGGCTAGGAAACTAGAGCCTAGTGTGCCTATGTTCCCTATTTTGGCTCCAAATTCAAATATGTCAGTTGTGACACTTTATTATTTGAAATTTAAATACTTAAAGTCAGCTGTCAGAATTGAATTTTTGGGAAATTGAATAAATTCCTATAAATACCTAGTTATTGCATCATTTCAAATCTAGTATGCATTCATGATAAAATACAATTATAAAGAGCATTCAATATTTGTATTTATGAGCATTATTACACCAATTAAAGATATAACATCATGTCCAATTTTATGTGTGCTCATGTTTCCTTATGAAGGCTAATATTGTTGTAGGTCTTCAAGCATTCAAGCATTCAAGAAAATATACCAATCAAGAACCAATATCCTTGAAGTGATGTGTGTGAATTTAGTCCTTGAAGAAATCCATTTAAGGGTGGTGAGTTTTAATAGTTGGTTCATTCATCATTTCATTCCTTTCCTTTATCGGTTTATCAATGACATTTCCATTAAGGAAGTGGAAACAATAACATGGGTTTTGATTGAGGCAAACCCCTAAAATGGCACAACATTTTCCTCTTTGTAAATGTGCAAGTTACAAGTTAAGGAGGATCAAAATAAATTTGAATACTCTTTGTCTATTGTTGCATTCAAAACCCTAGTCCTTGACAACCCACATAAGGGTATGTGCAAGATCAAGATGGGCCAAAAAGTAGCAATATGATGGGTATGTGTACGGTATGTGGCTGATGACTTTTTTTTACCCAAAATTGATGAAATGAAAAGGGTTTTTAAAGGAGATTCTCAACTTTCCACCAATATAAATTATTATTTACTTTGAATTTAATAAATTATTATTATTCATTTCCTATTTGAATAACGACTAAAGTCCTGA
The DNA here is from genome assembly GCA_007258455.2 of Sequoia sempervirens. NCBI lineage: Eukaryota > Viridiplantae > Streptophyta > Pinopsida > Cupressales > Cupressaceae > Sequoia > Sequoia sempervirens. Next base: position 726,708,730 of record VDFB02270651.1, on the reverse strand, counting down.
TTGATAGGATGATTGAAAAACATCTATAGCTTTCAAATGGTAACACATTTTATGAATCTAAAACATGTGTCACATTCTATGCTTCACATACTATAGAATTAAAAAAAAATTAATTTCATGAAGTTTTCACAAAGTTAAGGTGGTCAGACATACGATTTTTTATATTTTTTAAAAGTTGTAATAAAAAATTCATAATTAATTATTTACTTGGAAAAAAATTACAAAAAAATATGCATCACATTGGGACATGAGTCCTCTACTTATATCTAAAATATTATAAAAATATATTATCATTTTATTGTGGTTAGGGTGGTGAGACAAACACCTACTTCTTATTTTTTCCTTGAAATTTAAGTACTACTACATTGAAATTTCAAATTTTCACCAAATAGATTTAAAAAAAAAAACCTAGTAGTTTAGAAACTACATTCAATTTTCTATATATTCTATTCTTAAATATTTTTGAAATAATATAGATATATTATTCAAATTTTTGCATCAAGTTTCCTAACTCTGATTTTTCTAAATTTTTTGCCACTTAAGGGCTTGTTTTTTCCAAGATGATTCTAGACATACGGGCATAAAGTCAATTTTAGAAATACCAGGAAGTGATATGGATAGTTTGCAAGTGAGAAATAGAAACACATATTTAACATCAGAGGACTACAAAAATAGATCCCAAAAAACCCTAGTAGGATAATGGTGCTCCCAACACTAACATCCTGACAATTTCTTTTGAAATGTATACCATAGGTGCACAATATCCCTCCCTTTTTATTTTTGGTGTTTGATTTCCTCTGTGATATTCTAGATCTAATGTTTCTACAGTAAAGTGGTAATTTGCATCATTAGGATAATTATACCATTGCATTTCTTAGTTAGGTAATTTCTAGATTTGGTCCAGGGTAGATTGGCTCACCTTTTAGGTTGTAAGTCAATCCCATACCTTGTACAAAACCATGAATCTCCATTCCATCCTTTCATTCATCTATTCCATTCTCGAAACCTCCCAAACCATTTTTGGAAAGGTGTGAAATCTCCAAAGGTTTCCCTTTCCCATTGTCTCAATACCATAATTTTTTCAATCCAAATAAAAATTATATATTTAGAGAGCCATGAATTATATCATACATATTGGTAATGGTTTTGTAGGATTTTATTTTCAAAAATGAAAACATGATTAGAGGAAAGTTCAAACATGTTATATTATTTCTAAAATATTGATTTCAAAGCCTAAAATTAATGTCCAACCATTAGGATTATAGTTATAATACTAATACATATGGTTTTCATATTTTTAACTATAGAATGCATAAGGAGCATGCATTATAATACTAGTGTGCATTATATAATATGCATGTGTTATAAACAATAAAAAAATACCTAAAATAACCAAAAATATTATAACAATTTAAAATAAAATTTGCAAATATATAAGTATATGATGTAATAGGTATATCACAAGGGTTTTCCAAATGATAAAGGAAATATAGAAGGAAAATGTCAGAAAAACCTTAAGAGCATACATTATATGCATCAAAGGGTGGCAATGAGGGTATGAGGAGTGAAAAGGAAAGAAAAATGGAAAAGGAAATGATGAGAAATTGATGGATATATATTAGGGGATTTGTATGAAGCGTGTGGATAAAGTAGAGGGAAATTTTGGGGTTTTCTTAGTAAAACAAAATAAAAACTATTTTAAACTAGTATAAAAATCATGAAAATCTATAACAAAATGAAGATTAACTTTAAATTTTAATTTAATATGTCTTGTTTCATGGAGTAGAGAGGGAGTAGGAAGAGGAGTGGGGGGATAAATTTGAAATTAAGGGCTAATGCTAGAGAAGAAGGAGAAGATTCAGAAGAGGTGGATCATTTTTTGTTGTTGGTCTAGGTGTTGTTCCTGGCCTGTTGGGATACATAAGTTTTTTTGTTGTTGGGTTGGGTCTTGTTGTTGGCCTGCTAGGATGTGGTGGGGTGGTGTTGGCTGCTGTCATTAGATTTCTTGGAAGTTTTTTGTAGGGTTTATTGTTGATGTTACCCTATTGGGCTATTGCGGTGTTCCTCTTTTTTTCTAGTGTTGGTTTCTGGCCTATTGTGTTGTAGTTTTTTGCTTCTGCTAGTTGTTTGGGCACCTTTGAAAGCTCCTTTTTCCTCATGGGTTTTGGTGCTCTTTTTTGGGTCCATTTTTGGCTATTGGATTTCCCCTAGTGCTTGTTTAATGTGTTATTTTTTATCTTTCAAGGGTTTCTTTTCAAAAAGGGTAGTGGGTTGTTTCCTTCCTCCTCCTGTGCTGACTCTATGTAGCTCCTCTAGTCGTTTGAGGAGGTCATGGGTTGTTTAGGTCTTAAGAGGGTTGTTCTTAATGACTATTTTACTATTGAGGCTATGATGGAGTGGTGATTTTCCCTCCATGTTGTTGATGTGGGTGTTTACTTGGTTGTGGAAGATGTTCCTACTAGCATTTGTTGTATTATTGAGATGGTGTTGTTAGTTGACTATGAGTTTTTGAGCCCGCTATGGTATGAGACATTTTTATTTTCAATGGGGGTTGTCTTTCTCTTGGAGAATACTTTGTCTAGGTTGCTCCCATACTTTGGTTTAATGGATAGGCTATTTTTTTTCATGCCCCTATCTTTCTTGGAGTGAATGGGAGCCTATGTTGCCCCTGTTTCTGAATTTTTGTTATTGTCTAGGATATGTATAAAGTTATATCTTTTTTCTCAGATGAATTTTTTGCCTAAGGGGATCTTTCTACTTTCTCCTATGCTGCCTTTGGTTGCTTAGTTTTCCCTTTCTTCTAGAGTGTTGGCTTTCTGTTAGGATCTTCAGTAAGTGTCTTCTATGGAGGTGAAGGCCACTTCTATTGAAGTGGAGTCTCCTGTTGAGGTGGGGCTGACTATTGTGTCTTTGATGGGAGGTCCTCTATTTTGTTACCCTCTTTTGAAGATCCTATTGAGGTGGATGCTTGTCCTATTGAGGTGGTCCTAGAGGGTGTCAGAGTGTTGTGGCTTTGGAGGAAGGGGTTTTCTTTTCTTTTTTGGTAGCTGCTCCTATAGAGATTGAGTGGGGGTTTTATTGAGCTCTGTACTCTCAGATTTGCTGGACTATGTTGGCCAATGGGTTGGTGATTTGGGTGATGGTGTCACTCCTTATGGAAGGTGGTTTTTTATTGTCTCTGCTAGTGGGTTTAAAGTTCTTGTTAAAACTTGGTGTATTGTGAGGTATTTTGGTCCCTTTAATCTAGCTATAAGTGGGTTTTAGGTTCCCTTTTAAACCTAGTTTAGGCTCAAGATCCCTTGTAAAAATTTTCTTTTTTGAGTTTAATGTTCCCATCAAAACCTTCTGTTTACTGCAAATTTGGGTAGTCTTGTTGTTAATTTGGTGATCTGATGTTGGTTTGTTTCTAGTTGTCTACGTTGTATCCTTGAGCAACTTTTTCTTCTTCAAGTGGGTTTTGAGTCCCCATTAAAACCTAATTGTTAATAGTTTTGGGTTCATTCAAAACCTGTTGTAAATGGTTTCGGGTCCATACAAAACATGTTTTTCCCATATAATCAAAACTTTAAATTTTAATGCAGATCTCTTGGAAATTCTTTAAGAAATTTATTAAAAGGATAATTTATTGAAAAATTTATAGTAAACACTAACATGGGTTTAATCTTTCAAATAAATATTTCCTAACAAAAAATATAAGATGAAAATTTAGTATCTACTAATTAAAAATGATACAAATGAGATATTTTAACAAAATATTAGACGAATATTTGAGAGAATTCTTTTTTAGTTTTAGATTCCCTAACTAATGCACATCATATACAAAATTGAGCTTGATTAGATAAAAAGACTAGGCTAACTAATAATCATTTAGCATTGGAAATTGGTCCTTCAGCTTGAGGATGAACTTTTTTTATTAGAGATTAGGGGTAAAGGGAGTCATCTAAAGGTGCTAGTCATCAATTGAGATTAAATTTAGGTTACATATTTTAAAATATAATGAGAGGTCATTTTTATTCTAGACTTAAGAGATAGAATATAACTGGTCAATTTAGAAAAAAATGTCAAAAACATGGTTATAAGAGGGGGCAAGGTGAGCATGTAAGAAGGGAAAAAAATCTAGGAGAAGGATTAAAAATAGGGAAAAAAATATTAAATTCAAATTCAATTCATAGGCAAGGGACTAAGACTCTAGGCATATCCAGATATCACGTAAACTTAAAACAAGAGGTTAATAAACACAAAAACAAACACAAGCTAGAATGAGTGTTAAATAAATGAAAGAGAATTGTAAAGTATGTTAAATTTTTTATCTTATAGTGACAAGAAAAAGACTTGTATTATTCTAAACCTAACTTCTAAATTACTAAGTGATATGGTGTGGATTCTAATCACTCTCCAAGTGGGAGATTTTTGATATGTGGAGCTTCATTTGACTTGATGTTTAAATTTTTCCCACTTCACCTAGTGTGTTTTCTCCCCAAATTGGTTAATTTTATTAATCATTTTATTCAGTTGCACATTTTGAAATTCAATTAAAAATAGAAATAAATAGTTTCTTATAGTGAATTGAAAACTAAATAGTCACAGTTTTGTATAATTGCACGTGGAATTGGAAATGTTATAGAGTGTGTGAAGTTACTATAGGGCATGTGAAGTGCATGTATTAGTTGTAGGTTATGGGTAGTGATAGACAAGAAAATGCAAGTTTATGCGTTGGGTGCACGTAGCACTGTGCATGGAAATAAAAAGCACTCAAAGTTGTGTGAATCGATTGTTGCAAATTGTAGCTATTGCTACATTTTATTGGATTATGTATTGTGCTAGAAATTGATAATAAATATATTTTTTTTTGTGGATGTAGCACAAGCATAGGGTGAACCACATTAAAAATTTGTTGTCTCATTGTTTCTATGAATTACTTCATTCCTCTATTATTTTTGTTATGTGTTTAATTTAATCTACATATAATTGGTAATTCATTCCACCTATTCTTTCCTTGAATTCCTAATTCCAAGGCTATAAAAATGGTCAAGATTTAGAGGGTCAAATTATGATGTTGCACATAAAAGTTTTTGTTTCTTACGCTAAAACATAACAGAATGTTTGGCGTGTACACCCCAATTTTTTATTTTATTAATTATAATTAAAATCCAATTGGTTGATAGAGAACTAAGAGTATGTAGCACAAGTTATACACTTTTTAAAATTCTTTTCCATTGAATACACTTATATTACTTGTCAAATTAGACACATCTTAAAAAATGATTATTGAATATGCATGTTATAATCCAAAATTTACACTAGAACATTAGTAGAAAAAACATAGACTAAAAATATTTTCATGATAGAAAATTGGCATTAAGAAAGCCATACAACACAACTACATGCTCAAGGTGACATAACAACATGTGATAAAACACTTCACACACACACACAACATGGTGATGTACAAGAAAAAAAATCCAAAATACTATGTGAAAATACACCATGGTTAGCACAAAAATAAGGAATAAAGAATAAACAAGATCCCTAAAACCATTGAAACACCGTCCAATTTATCTCTACAAAACAACCCTCCAAATCCCAATGGAATATGAAAACTAGAAAATAAAAATACCAACCACCTTAACCTCTTACCAAGGTTGCTAATATTACGTAACCCCTAATAGGGTATCAACTTTAGACAAGTCTAATACCTAAAGACTTGTATCATCCTCTAAGGAGTTTCAATACATGATAGATGGGTATTAGGTCCTTTGAAGACCTAACACCCTCATATCATATTTCTCAAAACCTCGATACAATTGTATTTGGTTTCTTAGAACCCTCATATAAAATTTATCAAAACCCTAATACTATGGTATTGGGTTCCTCCCATGCATGTCATCTACTTTATATAAAATAATAATAAACATATTTTTCTAATTTTAAAAAATCCATATATATATATATATATATATATATATATAACCATACATATATGTATATACATATGTATATATATGTATATGTATATGTATATGTATATGTGTATTATGAATATGCATATGTGTGTGTATGTATATATGTATATGTATGTGTATATAAATATATATATAATATATGTATATGTATATGTATGTATTTAAGTATGTATTTATATATACATATATAAATATGTGTTTACAAATGTATAATCAAATTTGGATAATGGATTAGAAATATGGAAAAAATAATACATATGTATTTGAGGTATAAGAAGAAATCACTACAAATAAATAAAATTAAACATTATAATTTATTCAATCTAGAGAATAAATTATATAGTTTGAAATCCAAGAAGTATATTGATACATTTTAACATTGGTTTTATATATTTTTGTTTTTGAAATGTGAATTCTAATGAGAAGAAAGTTTAAACATGCTATTGTATATCTAAAATACTGATTTGCGAGCCCATCATCTATGTCCAAACCTTAGGCTTAGAAATCCAAGCCTAATTTAAATGTAATTTTTATTTTTTGAATTATAATATGCATAAGGAGAATGCATTATAAAAATAGTTTGCATTGTATAATATGCATTTGTTATATACAATACAAAAAAACTAAAATAACAAAAAGGTTATTATGTTTTAAAATACTATGTACATTATAAAATATGCATATTAAGGCTTATGAATATTTTTAGGAACATGATCATATTATTTTTAAAATGCATGTTTAGCCAACTTCGTCCCCTCATCTCCATGCACATACACATTGATTTAATCTAACATGTCTAATTTTGACAATGACCAAACTATAGTACATTGTGACACATTGACTATAGCTCTTTGATATATCTTCCCATTGATAAAAAAGTGAACTAACCCAATATTTTAGAGCTCTAATCATAGAGAATTCTACCATACCATAGGTACAATATCCCATCTATAAAGTATAATGAGAGTAATTTCTTCGAGATAATCTCTTCCTAGTACAATATATGTTTTAGAGTGTTGATAGCTTTCTAGGATAAAGTTTCTATTAGCACTCAAAAGTCTTCCAATATACCCAAAGTTACAATGAAGCTCAAGTTCATTTGTAGATCTTGTTTGAGGCAAGATTATGGGTGAGTTATT
>VDFB02270651.1:726679808-726701528 GCA_007258455.2 Sequoia sempervirens | reverse complement strand
CGATCATGCTATGATTACATCCTAACCTATTAAACTTGAGAAAACTTGAATGCACCCAATGATGATTGACAACTACATTATACAACCTGAATTAACTACATTATATGAGTGTCTCCATTTCTATCACAACATAGCCACATCAAACGTGGGTCACACATGAATGCATCCTGTATTTGTTATAGCACAATTATGCCACATGACCAATACGGTTATGGATCACATAATTACAGTCACAAGAATTTGTTCCTCCGTTGTGATCTTATGGTGATTCCACACAACAAAATCTGGACACGAAATTCTCAAAACCCTTAACCTCTAAAAATGAAATCTGATGAGATGTTGCTTTAAAATATAATTTTCAAACCTGGAACTACAAATCTGACTTCACAACTGAATTCTGCAAAAAGACAATGACTACCCTCAACCTGGTGATATCTTCTTAAATTTTTTCTGATTTTTCCCAAGAAAATCGTCCTTAGTTCTCCACAAACTGTCTCAAGTAGAGCAAAACACCATTGCAATAAATCAGGCGTGAACTCACTTTTCTTTATGTCGGCCACAATTTGATTTTTTTTAATTTTTCATGTTTGTCAAACATTCGACGAAAATAATAGCCGACATTTCGACGAACGCCACGTTCATCGAAATTTCAATGAACGTCGGGGATAAACTTTCAAAAAATTTGAAAATTACACATCAAATTTTATAAGCACCCGACAAACATCGTATTTTACATATTTTGTCAATCTGTTTCGTCATATTTTGCAGTCAAATCTATTAGTGAACATTAGTTGAGACCATGTTCTCCTTGATGAACTCCTCATGCATATTGATAACATCCTTTTGCTCCTCAACAACAAGAACAACACTCTTTTTCATCTTGCTCCTCGTCTTAAGCTACATGCCCACCTGCATGTCCTTCTCCAACACAAAAGTAGAAGCTTCCGCTTTCTCCAGTAGGTAAGATCCACTAATCTCTTCAATCCTTTACTCCATATTACCCAAGACAAATAATTTTTCAGTCCAATTTAGCGCTTTCTCATTTAGAATAGTAAGACCCATAGCAGTGGTCTTCAAAGAGTTATTGCTAATATTGACCACCATTTTCAAGTCCTCTGACATCTTTCCCATTTCATCCTCCAGAGTTGCCACTCTTTCCTCTAACATTTTATTAACAATAATTTCCAAAGATTAAATTCTTTCCTCATGAGAAAACAATCAACATCAACCAGTAGCTTATCAAGCTTAATATGCATTGATTTCACATTTCCTTTTATTTCTCACTCCTTTCGGTTACCTCTTAGCATAGCAACACAAACATGCTGCCAATTTTTCATTTGAAGATTGAGCTCCTTAACCTTAGAAAATAACCACTTCACTAGGGAAAGCAGGTTTCTTGCCCCATCTTTGGCCATTCTACAAAACATATTCATGTCAATTTCATCCCAGTTAACCAGAGGCTAACCTTTTTGCTCCAAGTCAATAGGGGCATCAAAATAATCCCTATTCTATTCATCCTCTTCTTCGGCTGGGGAATCCTTGACCTCCACAACATCCACCTTTATCCTCTCCTTGTATGGAAGATTCTCCAAATCATCTAATGCCTCATGACATTCCTTCTTCACTTCCTTCTCCACAGTAGAAAAATCCTGAGAACAATTAACTGCATCAATCCCCTGCATATGCATGGGGCCAATCCCATTAGGCTTCACCTCTATCTTAGAGTTACCCATATCAACAGGCCCACTCAACTGACCACCCAAATTAATCAACACCTTATTCCCTTGCACTAGGGAGCTCTCTAGTAGACCATCCTTACTAGGAATAGGGTTCCCCATTGAAGCATTCTGAACACAATAAAAATTTGAAGGATCCATATCACCCACAAGATGACAACCCTTCAAACCTTCATTTCCAGAAGACAACGCGGGATTCACATTTGAACTAGGGGCAACCACCTCAATGCCTATCTCAATTTTCCTTTTGGCCAAAGCTTTAACTTTCTTCATGCCTTTGGTTTTCCCCTTCGAAGATTTTCAAACAGAATTAGCCATAGTCTCCTGGAACTCCACATCAGTCTCATAGCCCTTACCCCATTCTTCTGATTCATCATCCCTTTCCTCAGAGCCTCCTTCATAAATAGAAATATCCTCATATTTTGTTTCTTCCTCCTTCAAACTACCAACCCATTCACTGGCAAAGTCCCCTATTTCATACCCATCATTTTTAAGTCCCTTCTTACCAGGAGTCTTAGGGGAGATCAAGATAAACTTTGGCTCGATATGAGAAAAAATAAAACACATAAGCACTTGATGAAGAATTTCCTTCTTAGGGTTTTTTCTATGGTCTTCAATACTCTTCTCCATAGAATGTAATAGGTAAAAAGGAAACGAAACTAAAACATTATTCCTAAAATGATTTAAGAGCATAAAATGGTGAGTGTAAACCACATAGAATCTACCTTCAAGGGTGAAGTAGTGCATAATGGCCAACATGAGGTCCCTCCAAAGTGGCTTCAAGGACTTCCTAGCATAACCTCCACTTCCAATTTCCTTAATCTTCTTCCTCTCATCATGTTTAAAGAAATTCACAAAAGCCTTCGTAGTCGCTCCCCTGTCTCTGAAAAGATTTCTCCCAGCAATTGAAAGACTAGTTACCTCCACAGTAAAATCCTCATCAATTCAAAACTCAATGCCCTAGTAATGCAGAGACCTCCCATTCCATCCTTTCATAAAGAAATCTATTGCATTAGGGTCTGGGCCTTGAATTCTCTACATAAATTGAGTAAGCACCCCCCAATTTCAAGTGCTCCCACATAGTAGCATTTTTTTGAAACTCTTCACAAGAACACAGCTCAATTCTACAATGGTCACCACCCATAGTGACAAGAAACAAACGAAAACCCAAGAATGCTTGGAAGAAATGAAAAAGTAAAATGAACCAGTCGCTACTCAAAACAATACAACAAACACCCACAATAGTAAATTGAAAATGTAAACACTATAAGATTTTTCCTTAAACAATAATTCACATACTCACTGACAAAAAAGGGTGAAGCATGTTTTATTCAAAATTTCTTTTCTTTAATAGACATAACAGTAAAAGAATACTTACAAGTACAAGAATACATACATTGTTTCATAGAAAATAAAGAATTTTTCATTGAATATATCTTTAGAATGTAGGAACTTCCTCTGTCGGATATTTGGAAATTCCTACACACAAGTTCTGCTTCAGAGCGAAAACACTCGGAAGTGTTTCACACCGACTCAAGGTACAATCATAAATTAAGGCATGTTTCTGATTATTCTAGATGGAGATTAGAGAAAATGCAGAGCCTAAGCATTCAAATAGAAAAAGAAGATATGTATGTGGACATGGACCTAAAATTGTTAAAGAAATAATTCAAACGAGCGATTGTACAAAGACAAGTAGATTTATGATTTTATCTTTAGAATGTACAAACTTTCTCTATCAGATATTAAAGATGTTAGGTTGGATCAAAAACTAGATAAGCAGATTTATGATTTTATCTTTAGAATGTAGGAACTTCCTCTGTCAGATATTTGGAAATTCCTACAAACAAGTTCTTCTTGAAAGTGAAAACACTCGGAAGTGTTTTAGACCAACTCAAGGTACAATCCAACCTAGTTATGACACTTATAGCAATCCATTTTTTCCTGAACCATCCATACTTGAAGGTTGCATCACAATCTATTCTTCCTACACATGAAAATGCCACATATTAACCCCTTCTAAATAAAGCTCAAAATACAATGAAACAATGAGTCCCCTATATTAGTAAGTAAGTAGCTAGTCTATAGGGAATACTTTGATTTTGTACAAGGATGCTCATGAAAGGAATCTTCAAGTGAAAGTGAGTGAGTTGTTTGAGATTGCAACTGATGGTGCAATATACAGTCTTAAAGGTAGTTAGCAAAGTAGTAAATGTGCAAGAAAATCAAATTGTACACAACAAACAATTCACAATGTTATCTTGTATAATTCCTTAAGTTTGAAGACAAAAATATCATTGTATCTTGATGAAATTAGTGACCTTAATGGTCAATCATTGGAAACCATGATTTTAAAACATGCTAATGTGCTTATGGAGGTAGCATTTTAAGCAAGGCGGTGAGTGGTGGTTTGGAACAATGGCCGGTATGAAGGACTTTCTTTATATGCATACTATGCAGTCTAGCTTAAAACAATGTTCTTAGAAGAGATTGAAGGTGGATTATGGAACTCAAGGTTTACCATGTGATAAATATTAAAGAAAAGACTGAGATCTATTTAAAAGCCACTATCATGAAGATATTAAAGTTGTCAAATGCAAAACCCTAGCAGCTAGAGTAATGAGCACAGTGTGAAAGAGGATAGTGTGTTAGGGCATATTTAGGAGATCTCCACATTATCTAATCATAGGAAAATACATCATTTATTTATTTTTTCAAATTAAAAGAAATTATTCTAAACCATATATAGGACACATTGATACTTCAAAAGTATCTAATTTATTTTTTTAATTAAAATAAGTCATTCTAAACCCTATATAGGATACATTGATACTTCAAAAGCATCTGAAGGAATTTGAGATTATACAAAAATATGTCAATTAAATACCTAGATTACAAATAGTAGTGTGAACATTGTAACCCTTGTTGATCAGAGCAGGAATGAGATAAACAACAATTAATCCTATGCCTCCTATCACACACATATCCTTACCATTCTTTGTCATTCTTTACTGAAACATTTCTCCATTTTAGTGGGCTATGCCTAAAAATAAGGTTTCAACAAAGGTTTTATTGTATGTTTATTAAAATGAAAACTCCATTCTGGCGGGCTATGCCTGAAAATAAGATTTCAATAGAATTTTTAGAGTATGTTTATTAGAGTTTTAGAGTATTTTGGTAGGCTATATTCAAATTATTGTATGTTTATTAGAGTTGTAATGATGCCACGATTACCATACTACCACTGTCTCTTATTATACCCACTACGGTATGGCAGTGTTTTTACCTTCCCTTCTTCTGTTCACCACACTACCACCTTGCTCAAGGCTTCTTGCTACGGGGTTACAGTGTATACCACTCTACCACATATGTTGCTCACCTTCTTGATGGTATAGCGGTGTATGCTTTTGATCATTACTTGAAGAGTGTCGATGAGACAATCTTCTTTGTCTTACCAATATATCAATTTCTCATCGACATTAGATCTTATGTTCCTTTGATGTTGATTGACAGTGTCGATGAGACAAGTTAATATCTCTTGTCAATATGCCATTGTCTCATCGATATTTTCCTTCAGTGGTATTTCTTGATATATCGGTGTAACTTTTCCATGTCGGGGAGACTTATGATTATCATTGTGGTATGGCAATGTTTTTCCCTTCCCTTCAGCTATTTACCGCACTACCACCTTGCTCAAGGCTTCCTGCTATGGGGTTGTGGTGTATACCACTCTACCACATATGTTGCTCACTTTCCTAATGGTCTAGCGGTGTATGCTTTTGATCATTACTTGAACAGTGTCAATGAGACAATCTTATTTGTCCTACTGATATCTCAATGTCTCATCAACATTACTTTGTTATATCCAAGAGTTGTGTTTTGCTAAGAACTTGTAGATATACCTTGTTGATGTGATGCAAGTGATTCTCTCCTCAATATGCATGTATCTTGTTGACATTTTACTATTTTACATCGTCAATGAGACATAAATAAATCTCTTCAACATAGGGGTGTCTAAACCAGCACTAAAACCGAAGCTAAACTCAAAGCTAAAGTTGGGAGCTTAAAGTGGCACTAAACTCGAAGCTAAACTCAGAGCCAAAGATGGCGCTAACGGCAGCGCCACACTCGAAGCCAATATTGGTGCTATAGTTAGTGCTAATTTTGACACACATTAATGCCTAAATTAGCGCTGACTTGTCCTAATCGGCACAAATAAACACCAACAATAGTGCCATCCCAATAAATAATGTTGACATTTTCAAAAAATTGGCAAAAAATACATTAAAACAGTGGGTGGAAGCAAAAAACGGAGCAAAAAATGGAGCAAATCATAGGGATTTGTTGTAGTGATTTTGGTCATCTATCCATTGTTGGTGTTATTGATCAAAGTAATAAGTATATTGCCTATCCAAGTCAAAACTTGCAAATTTTCATTGATCCAATGCCCAAAAATAATATTTCATTTGTAAATTCTAGTGAAACTACAAAGAATGATGTGATGAATGTTGATATAGATGATGAACACCCTAATCCCATTCCACATATTACCCATGTTAATCCTATGGATGAAATGGTAGGTGTGATAGATATTATCCCTCACAAGGCCAACTTAAGAAATCTCTTGATATTACTTTCTCCTCTAAGGACATACTTAAAAATATCCTCGATGGTCCTCTTTACATAGCCGACCATATCTCTGACAAGCCCACTAATGGGATACTAATAGATCTCGCCTATGGAGAGAATGTGATCACCCCAAAATTTTTTGTATTACATGACCTTTATCAAGATGACTATGATAAACCAAAAACATGGATCAAAACACACAATGGTTTTTCTTTCCCTATGATAGGATCGATCATCCTTCCATTACAAATAGGACCAAAAACATTGGATGTTACATTCTCCATCATCCCACAGTCAGACCAGTTTCATTTGCGGCTAGGTCATCCATGGTTTCGCTCAATGAAAGTTGTCCCTTTTGTTATTCACAAATGCTTAAAGTTTCCATTTGATAATGAAATATTAATAGTCCACCATAGTGGCTCTAACCCATTGTCTTCCAAATGAAACTTTTAATTAGAAGACTTTTGGCCCAAGCCCATGGAACCTATAACGCCTCAACAAGACTTCTTTTTCATAGCTTACCAAAAATTCAAAGCAAAGAAAATAACAAAATTATCTCTGTGCAATATGTCCACATCTACCTCTGACACTCCTATCCTAAAAAAAACCATGCTTCAACATGAACAAGAAACAAAAAACCCAAAACAACCAACACTAGAAACTTCCCTGACATCGTCCAAGAGAGCACACGACAATGAAAACAACTCTGTCATACCTCCTCGAATAAAAAAAGTTTACAAAGAAAAGGAGAAAGTGGATGAAAAACCTTCCATGGTTCCTTTCGTTCCTCCCTTTAGGGAAGAAAAGAAACCTATGGTTGATCAACCCATTCCTTCACAAACACAACTTGAGAACAAAACCAAAAGAAATAGAGAAGCTAGGGAGCTTAGGTGTAGACATCATGCCCTTGCTTGCAAGTTACATGAAGGAACAAAGAAAATAAAAATCCACACTTGACATAAGTAATGTATGATGACCCTCCTCCCCAACCACAACAAAAAAATCCCATACAACAATCACAACAAGAGTTACATTCTTCATTGGAAATTATCATTCGTCCTCCTATTGTGATTAATCTAGATGATGATGACGAGATTGCAAAAATCAACGAAGAGGAGCATAATGATTTGAACACATTGTTTTCCTTTTCCACGAGCTTAAATGACAAATCTCCTATAAAGAGTGTTGAACCTAGTGCTTCGCCTAGTTTGAAACTTTCTCTTGTCCCTTTAGTTTCCTACCCTCGACATATCATGAACATGACTAGGAGGTAGATGACTTGCTTGACGGTTGACTCACATTTTCCTTTACTAGTCTTTTGCATTTTTCTTTTTCTTTTTCTTTTTTGTGTTTGCATGTGCATGATGTGATCCCCCATGATGTTCTATTTGATGTTCTCTCTCTTTGGGCCATTTCTCTATTTGTAGCTTCATTGTTCTCTATGTCGTACACCACTTTCACCTTTTCATTTTTCTTGTGTTTTCCTTTTGGGGATGACACAAAGCATTGAGACATTCATGTCTCTTTCATGTTAACCCAAAAGAATTTTCTTTTTCTTTGTCCTTTTCTTTTGTCTTTTTCTTATGTTTTCCTTTAGGTGATGATGCAAGGCATTGAGGCATTCATGTCTCTTTCATGTTGAACCAAAAGGATTTTCTTTCTCTTTGTCCTTTTCTTTTGTCTTTTTCTTTTGTTTTCCTTTTGGGGATGACGCAAGGCATTGAGACATTCATGTCTCTTTCATGTTGACACAAAAGGATTTTCTTTTTATTTTCCTTTTCTTTTGTCTTTTTCTTGTGTTTTCCTTTCGGTGATGATGTAAGGAATTGAGACATTCATGTTTCCTTCATGTTGACCCAAAAACTTTTCCTTTTCTTTTTCATTTTTCTTTTGTTTTCCTTTTGGGAATGACACAAAGTGTCAAGACACCCTATGTCTCTTCCATGTTGACCCACAAGGTTCCTTATTTTTTCTTTGTTTTCACTCTGTGTGTGTCATTCTTCCAGTTCTATGTATTTGGGGAATGATGACAGTTTTGAGCTCTATAACAAATCATTGCAACAAAGAACATATTGATCAAAAATTCATAGATCCCTTATGTGTTTGGTGTTTTCATTTTTGGGGCAACCCCTTCCCTTCCTTTTTCTTTTTCTTTGCATGACATAGCCTTACTTAGAAACATATGAATTGGCATAGGGATTTCCAAGTTGGTTCTCATTTCTTCTTTCTTATTTGCATTTTTTGTTTGCTACTTTAAATTAATTACTCACAGTACAATATGTAGCAATTTCTTTAAAGTGGGGGCATACATTGGCATTATTCATTTGCATTTTTCCTTTTTCTTGGTTTTTAGTGCATCCTTCTTACTTCATACGATGCGTTTTTCACTTTGTGGATGACATTGGGAATAGTGTCCTTCATGAGCATGATATATCTTAGCATATTGCATTCCTCTTAATGGAATGATGTGATGCATTGCATCCCATAAGTTGTGAATTTTCTATTCTTTGATTGATCCTCTCTTGGAGAAATTAGACATAATGTTCCCTAAGTTAAAGACCTCACATGAACTAAGCAAGACTCCTTTGAAAATTCTTTGCATGTTTCAGTTTTCATTTGTTATATGGCCACCTTGCATAACATAGCTTGCATGCCTATGATTCCATCGTGTTTTTTCATGAGCTCCAAACATAAGAAGTTCTGCTTGTCTCATGAAGCTTGAAAATTCATTTTTTTTTTGGTGCCTTATTAAAGTTATAAGGAGGCATAACTTATGTATGATTGAGTGGAAGCCCATTCCAAGGCATGACTTTCCCCATAGCCACTTGCATGTGTGTGAGTGCATACCAGCCATTAGTGTATGTCTCTCACCTTTTAGGCCTTCTCACCCAATGGATAGTCATGAGTTTTGTCACTTCAGAGTGGGTATGCATTTTTCTAGACAAACAACCTAGATTTGATCCACAATAGGATGGAAAAATGATCAAAGCTTGATCTAATTCTCTCTTTCCTTCTATCTTTCCTTTTCTCCCTTTCACTCTTTATATCATATTCATTTGTGCTAATGTTTGGTTTGCCATGCGATCTTGATCCTGGGGGTTTAATCACCCCTCTTGATTTTTGTTGTCTCATCTTACCAGCATGAGTTCATTTGGATCCCTCTTGATGTTCATGTTTGACTACTTTAGTGTGAGTTTGAAGCAAGCTCATTCTCTCACTAAAGTGGGGGCTAAATGTAGCATAGAAAAATGTATCTTTGGACATTTTCACACTCATTTTGGTCTTTCTTATGGATGTTGGCCTAGTTTTGACTAGATTTAATGTTGTAATGTGGTTAACACATTTACATTAGGTCTTGGACCCTTGTGAATCAATAATAACTTTATGATGGCTTGTAAAAGTGTTGTGAGGTGTTGTAACATGATTTCACACTTTTTCTAGGACCTGGGTATGTGCAGGATCATGATGGACCAAAAAGTGGCGATATGAAAAAAGTAGCATTTTGCATTCACCTAAAAACATGAAAATCACGAGTTGATTTTTTTTGAATTGGGTGTCAGTACATTGCTCCATAGCAATGCCCAAGCCAAAGTAATGCATATCGGATATCCGATATGCATTACTTTAAACCTCAGCCACAATGTCTCTGATAGTGATTGTGAGGGCATATCTGATATCAGATTTTTCCTAATATCTAATTTATTATGTAAGTTTTTGGTTTTTTTTTGTTTTAATCAATTTTTGTATTAGTTTTGTATAATTTTAACTAGTTTTTAATGGATTTTTATTAAAAACTATGGTTTTTTACAATAATTTCATTTATATTGTGTAATTTCAATTAGACTAATCTATTTTCAATTTTAATTAGCTATTATGGCTGAGAATCAAAACCCACAAATTCCAAACTCTCCACCACCTACATGTCTATCAATTGAACAATTAAATGGTGAAAAATTGGAGCAATTGAGGGGAATTTGTGATGTTTATAAGACAATCCCTCGATTATCTCAGATGAAAAGCACATTGAAAGAAACAATTAAAAATATAAAAACCTCTCCACCCAACATAATTCCATTCTTTCATGGTGAGAAACCATGAGGGAATATTACTCTGATGGATTTTCTTACAAAGAGGTGAAAGATCTTGAAATAAAAAAAGCCCAAATAGCCTCTTTATTTGTAAACCCCTGCACCGGTCTACCAGTTAATGTTAATAAACCAAAACTTTCTATAAAATGGTGCACGAATAAGGCCATTGTAGATAAATTTTGGGATCGTTGGTGAATGGTTTTTGATAAACCACACAACAACAATATTGAGGCACCATTTTAATTTATTAAAAAATTATGCATTGAGTTTTTTTTAGGGAAACATGTCAATTACTCTGACATTAAACCCTTCCAGGGCGTCGGTGGAGGTATGCCCCAGGATAGACAAGGGGAAATTAGAGTAGTCTAGGGCCCATATGTTCCCCCTCCTCCCCTTCCTCAACCACCTCTAGTACATCATCCAGATATTATCGAGGATGCAACCACACAAACTTTTATGGCTATTCACTCTTTGAGTGATCTTTCGATTTCCCATACTACTATAGTAGCTCAGCCACATTTTAGTGATGTTGGTGATCGATCGAGTGTTGTTACATCATCCTCCTCAGGTCCACATATCTATGTACCACATACTTATACTATGTGCCACTAGATATGCTTGGGTCCTTTGTACAGCCCATTGAGCATCCCTTCAACACTTCTGATTTTGACCTCCATGATGTGGATGATATAGGAGATCAGATGCAAGGGATTAGAGCACACCCTACAGAGTCCTCTCCTACTAGAGATGGGGATATTGGAATAGTTACATAGGTAAGATTTAAGTTGTAATTTCATAACTTGCATTTGTTTTTAAATGAATATTAATAAGAGATAGTATCAAGTACTAATATTTATTTGCATGGTCTGTTTAACAGTTCATGTCCAAGGAGGCACTTTTATAGGTTATTGATAGCACCGTCATGGGCATTTAATTTGGCCTCGACATGCACGTAATATATATTTTTGCACTCACTCATTTACATTTTTTTATTATATACTTGCTTGTCATTTGAATTGTTATTAATGATATTATATATTAACTTATATGTTTATCTTATTTTCCTCTTATAGGAAATACCTAGTGTGAGCGAGGTGCAATGCTAGATAAGGGAAAGGTAATTGAACTCAAATTCTATTGAATTAATATTTTTAAGATCTTATAGTGATTATACATACATCGACATAGATTGGTAGTTTCATATTATTGTCATTTTTATGTACAGTCGATTATGAGCTACATATACTTGTTGAAAAGTGTCACAACGCTTGAAGGAGTAGGCATTGGAACACCTCAAGGAGTAAGTGTTGAAACACCTCAAGGAGGAGGTGTCGAAACGCTTAGGAGATAAAGAAAAGGAGATTCCTAAAGAGGTACATGTGTTTATTTTATTTTGTGTTTGGTAAATATGTTCCTATTACTAACAATTGTATGCTAACTTGTATCAATTTTATGTTTTTGTTCACATATATAGATTGAAATTGCAAAATTTGGTTTGATTGGTTCTTTGAGAGGGGCATATTCTAGGACTCCTAGCCATTTGAAGAGATGTAGACATGAAGTAATCAAGATTTCAATTTTAGAGTTCAATTATAATTCAATGTATATTGATTTTGATGTTAATTATTCAATTTTAAATTATATAATATAAATAATCTAAATTGTGGTTTGAATTTTTCTTGTGTAGGTACCTTTAGAGCCAAAGAGTGTTTTAAAGAGGCTCCATTTTGATGATCCACTAGTAGTTTATGATGAGATAGACATTTTGGCATGTATATTTTGAATAGATATTGAGATGGCATATGCCACATGTAAAACTATGTTTGAGTTTGCATTGATACCATTTTCATATATGGACATACACTTGATTATTGGATAATTATATATATAGAAGTTGAGAATCGAAATAATTTGTTCCTCATGTGCATGTTTAAACCCTTCAAAAAATTAATCTTGAGCAATCGTTAAATATCAATGTACAATAGAATAAAAAATAAGGGTTTTATTATATAGTTCACAATAAAAAATAATGAATAATGGTTAAATTTATATCATATATTGCTTAGTTATATTATGGTTATATTATATAGTTTAAACAACTTTGATGAGAAGAACAATGGTAAAGTTTAACATTTTAACTTTAAAGTTTAAATACACAAATGTCATTGCCTCACACTACATATTTCATATTGGATTATCATTACATATTGAAATTCAAAAAATATCATATATCCTTTATACTCCATATAAAATTTTACTATTTTCTTCTCCTTCTCTCACAAATTCATGTTTTGTTTTATGTAGCATTTCTTAGAAAGTAGACTAATGATAATTATCATGTTTTGGTGCAGGAGCACCCACAGGCCTATCATGCCTCCAAGAGTCAAAGTTTGAGTTTTGTCTTGTTTTGTGTTGTTTCATGTTAATAAGGTCATTTTATACCATTAATGATCATTTGGAGTCATTTTGGAAATTTTGTAGGTCGTTTGGGTAAAAGATGTAAAACATTGTCAAATGTTGTCAATGTTGTCAATGACAACTTTTTGAAATGTTAAATTTTAGTTGGATTTTGGTTGGACGTTGAAAAATACTTGTAAGGGAATAAATAAATATTTTAAACATGACATTAGGGTTGGAGAAGTTGAAAATAAGAATTTTTATATCTTTGAGGAAGAAGATTTATGTGTTTTTCCAGTGTCTTGTGCTATTCTTTTGCTTTTGTATGGTCTTTACAACCTTGTTATGATTTTTATATGTGTTGTATGGTTAGATAATTGAGTTGTCTTTCAAATTCCTTTGGTTTGGTCAAATTTTACGGAGATTTGAATAAGTTATAGTAATTATACCACTGACAGCTTAGAAGTTGTTTCTCTTTTGAAAATTTTGTTCTGCAACTTATACAACCAAACTGACTGTTCCAACATGTCTGGATGGGTATGTTTAGGTTAGGTATGGTCTCCTTTTGCACCCAAATAGGCCGAAGTAGTCTGAGTTATGTTCAACTGGTGAAATACCTTAAGAGTCCAAAGTACAAAAGGGAAGCAATTTTTAATAGGTTGTTACTCAGAAACCATGATTCCTACAAATTTTTTGTCTAAGGCTACGAGATTGTGTTGGGCCCCTCTACAATAACCTCTCTCGGTTTTTGCTATCTCAGAGGTGTTTTCCTGTGGTGACAAGTTTTTAGTTGAGGAAAAAGTTGTCAAATCCAAGTAGTGTAAAGTTGCAAAGTGGTGCAACTTTCATTTTGGAACTCGTATGACCAAATGAACTATTCCAACACATTTAGATGGATACGTTTACACTAGGTATGGTCCTCTTTTTCACCCAAATATGTCGAATCACTCCGAGCTACATTGGACTGACAATTTCCCTTAAGAGTCCAAAGTGTTAAAAGGTAGGGGTGGTCCCATAATAGTGGTTTACAATTTTTGGCCAAACTGGACATTGAAATTATTATTTTTAACTAAATCTTCACATTCGGGCACCTATAGCGGCTAAACTGTGAGGAATTTGAAGATAGTGCAAACTAGAGTCTCATTAAATTTTGTCTATAGATTCTAAAAATATTTTTTTCAAAATTTTTGGAATCAAATTGCACTTCTTTTTCCATCTCCCACGAAAATAGATTTTTTTCAGAAAACAACATTTTTAAAAAGTGACGCACACCGTATAACGCATAATTTTTTTTTCATGAAGGATAAAATTCTAATTCTTTCAATTTTACATTTGTAACTTTGATATATAGTGCTTGAACTTGGTTAGATAGTTTTTTATTCAATATTTTTTCCTTAATCAAGTTTCAAAGTCAAATGAATTACAATTTAGACACAGCGCGACTGTATAATGTGTAACATTTTTTGTATATGTCAAAATGTAATTTTATTTTTTTTGTTGGATCAAGGACTTCAATATCTGGGGCACTCATATTTTTCAATTTTCTTTTTTGATAATATTCTATTTTTCCATATGTGAAGAACAAAAAAAATTCATTTTCGATGAAAAACCTATGTTTAATAAAACTTAAAAAACAAATACATAACAAAACCAAAACATATTAAAATTATATTCATTGGATAGCTTGTTATGAGAAATACCATAATCATTTGAAATAAATTTTAAATGAATTCATTTGATCCCCCAAAATCTAATCAAAAGTGATTTTTTATCAACATTTTGATAGGTGTAAAGGAGACATATTTATAGGTATGGTTTAAAACTAGCAAGGTTCTATCCAAGGGGGTTTGATCTAAGGTGATTTTATCAAACCCTCTTCAATCGAAATCCTTAAAATGGAACTTTTAAAGGATTAAATCATTATATTTTCTAAAAATATGTGATTTCAGCTAAAATTCATTCCTCTTAGGAATTGTAAACCACTATTATGACAGCACTGGTAGTAATCTTTGAAAGGCTATTTCTCTGAAACTGTGATGCTTACAGACTCTCTATCTGAGGCCATGGGATCATGTTCAGACTTTCGTTCTACAACTTGTACAACCAAACAAACTGTTCCAACATGTCTAGATGGGTATGTTTATGCCAATTATGGTCCACTTTTGTACCCAAATGCACCAAATCACTTTGAGCTACATTGGACTGACGATTTCCCTTAAGAGTCCAAAGTGCTAAAAGAAAACAATCTTCGAAGGGCTATTTCTCAGAAATTGTGTTGCTTACAAAATATTCATCTGAGGCTATGGGATCATTTTGAGACCATCTACAATAACCTCTCTTAGATTTTTCTATCTCGGAGGAGTTTTCCATGGTGATGAGTTTTTAGTTGAGGAAAAAGTTGTCAAATGCAAGCAGTGTAAAGTTGCAAAGTGGTGTGACTTTTATTTTGCAGCTCGTACGACCAAACATATTTTTTCAACATGTCTAGGTGGGTAGGTTTATGCTAGGTATGGTCCTCTTTTGCACCCAAATACATTGAATCACTCTAAGCTACATTGGACTGACGATTTCCCTTAAGAGTCCAAAGTGTTAAAAGACAACAATCTTTGAAGGGTTATTTATTGGAAATCGTGATGCTTACAGACTCTTCGTCTAAGGCTATGGTATCATGTTGGGACCCTCTACAATAACCTCTCTCATTTTTTGTTATCTTGGAGGCATTTTTTTGTGGTGATGAGTTTTTAGTTGAGGAAAATGTTAGATGCAAGCAGTGTAAAGTTGCACAAAGGTGCAACTTTCATTCTACAACTCATAGGACCAAATAGACTATTCCAACATGTCTGTATGGGTACATTTATGCTAGGGATGGTCCTCTTTTTCACCCAAATACATTGAATCACTATGAGCTACATTGGACCAATGATTTCCCTTAAGAGTCAAAAATGTTAAAAGATAGCAATCTTTGAAGTGCTATTTCTTGGAAACTGTGACACTTAGCGACTCTCCATCTAAGCTATAGGATTGTATTGGGACCCTCTACAATAACCTTTTTTTTATTTATATATCTCTAAGGTATTTTGTTGTGGTGTCGAGTTTTCAATCAATGGAAAAAGGGTCAGATGGATGAGATGTAAAAGTGTAAAAGGGTTTAGGGTTCATTTGTTTCCACATGAGTAAGTGAAAAAGTGATTCATTTACTCAAATACACTTAAGTCATGAACTACACACATGAATATAAAGTATACACATTAAAACATGTAGGTCATAAAGTATACATTAGAATACTCAAATACACTAAAGTCATGAACTAGACACATGAATAAAAAGTATACGCATTAAAACATCTAGGTCATAAAATATACATTGGAATACTCATAAGTGACAAAGTATACACATAAGTTGTAAAGTATATACTTGAATACATGTAAAGTGTACACAATATGCATGATATTATTATTCAATAATTGCTATTAAATATAGGATTTACAAAATGCCACATAGGAATACAACAAACGACCTTAATACATACTCATTTCCTAGTAGGGGAAGGAAATAAAGCATGCATTGCCTTTACAGTTGGCACAGTCTTCCACAAGAGTAGCATGTTGACATTCTGGAGTGACAAGCACCTGTACAAACCATCAAGGTAGTAGTTAAACTACATACAATAGAAAAGATGCTTAGAATAACAAATCTATATTATTCTAAATGACCTAATTGATGATGAAATGGTAATGAAAACTATAAAATATGCTTACAATAACAAATCTATATTATTTTAATCTATCACATGCCTCTCCCAAAGGATCAGAGATGACTATTGTTGCAACAGGTCCATGATCAATTGTGCCAGGAATATTGCAATATACTTCAAATAAGAAATATATATTGTCACAATAGAAAAGATGCTTAGACTAACAAATCTATATTATTCTAAACAACCCGAATGATGATGAATTGGTAATGCAAACTATAAAAGATGCTTAGAATAAAAAATCTATATTTAATTCTAATCAGGTATGGTCCCCTTTCACACATGCAAGGTAGATTAAAAGTACAATAAAAGAATCATGTTAATCACATTATAGGATAGTCATATTAATCACAAGAAGGAAAGGAGAACAATATATGTGACAACCATCAAGAAAAGTCAATGCCATATTGACAACAAAGTGAATCACATTGACAAAGTGCATATTACCTTCTTAGGAAAGTCAAGTTGTAATCATTAAATGAGGATAATTCTCATGAAAAGGCATTGCAAGAGTATACAAAATATTAGTATTAAAGACACCTACATTGCAAGAGTATATAAAATATCAATATTAAATACACCTACATTACAAGAGTATACAAAATATTACTATTAAATAAAGAACAATAATGAACTTAAGCATAATGAACCTAAGCATTGAACCTTCCATTCTTGAATATGTTATTCAAGTGTGCCTGAAGGGTGATCTATTTGCTTAAGAGTATCCAATACTGCTTCATGATCAACATTACTAAGTTTCCATAGTTGTTTTGTCTTTGGTTTGGTGTGATGCTTCAACAACTTAATAGTTGTTATTATAACAAGGTGCAAATACATGAGAATGGTTTTGTGTTTCTCGTAGTCTTCAAATGCAGGTATTCCATTCTTTCTAATCATGTATGTTTGCAACCAAGTTCCTACAACCACAATTGAACCTATAGGATACACAAACCCATCATCATCTTCCATCGATTGTGTTAGCTTATGCTTTACCCACACACATCGAGCCAACCAATAGTCTGATCTCTCTTCATTCCCCTATGGTGCAACAATTACAAAAACATGTCATGGCTATAGTAGATCTAAAAGACAGTCATAATCAACTAAATGTTCCATTGTTTCATTTTTCATGGATATTGTTAGAGATAAAGGAGTTAGATAATGTGGAACCCATGTATCCACCCATTCACTTGACTCGCATTGATCCCACTTGCACTGAATACAACTCTGAAAAAACTTAGCCAACTCTCATGTCCAAATGGTCCATGTGCCTGCTTCCGAGCTTCTAAATGAATGCATCCTTAAAGAATCTTTGATTGTATGACAATCCAATCTACCTCCCACTATACCCTCCTCAACCAACCAAAAGAATCTGTGCACTTTTGAATCAAGTGCTCCTCCTTATGACAATGTTGAACTACACCAATCAATAATAGAACATGCATCACTTATTTCTTCTCCTAAAATCTTTAATTTCTCCTTAAATAAAGCTCTCTTTACACATGCACCTGCTCCATCATGCTCCTCTTTCCCATGCCCAACTTAAAAAAAACTCCAAATATGAGGTACACCCCTCTCTACATGCATTCTACTCAACCAATAAAACATACGAGCATTCTTGAATTGACTTGTGTAATTATCTAACCAAATGAGATGTCGGCCCACTACTATATCATTCTCTTGTAAGAACAAAAAAAAATTGAAACATGTTGAACATACTTGAACGAGTGAGATCTATCATCACTCATGTAAAAATGATACTCTCTGATTATCTTTCAATCTTCTTATGTACTATTAGGTGCATGCTTATATGTTATGTGGAAAAAAATAGCAATATGAATGGAAGTGTAATACTAAGATTGTACCTCGTTTTGTGGTTGCAATGTGTAGTTTTCTAAAAAATCAACCACTGATATAATAGTTCCAATAAGAAAAGAGTCTTTACACATCCCGAATTGTTGATCCAACCACTGAGACCTATGGTTATGCCTTGCATACTTGTAGAAAATATTGGCCTTAAAATCTGAAATAAAATCAGCAGCACTGCATTCTTTTGTAACCAACTCGCATCTAGAACCTTCACCTCCACTTTGCAAAGTATATTTGACTATCGCATATCTCTTTTTCTCAACAAGCTTATTTCCAAATTCATGTTTGGAACCCTCAAGAGAACATTGAAATTTTTTTGACAAGCCACCACATTGTGAGAACTTCACATGTAAACAATCATTTCTATAGAAAAGGAAACCATCATCTCTAGAACATAAAAATAGATCTAGCAAGTCCCTTGATGATTTTAGAAGATGCATTGCACCAAACTCCTACAACATTTCATTGGTATGCAAAGTGGAATGGATATAGCATAATAGTTCATGGTACATTGAAAACTCCACATGGTATTTGCAACAACAAGTATTACAAATTTTAAGAGGAACACAATAAAATGGCTTCAAACCTTCAAAAGTCCTTTGTGAGATTTCCATATTTGGATCTATTTCAATAAATTTTTTGAACAATTTTTTTTTGCTTGATTCCAATAAATGTTTAGGATGCGGTGTACAATCTCAATTGCCAATTCTTAACTTTAAAACAATATTTGCATTGGGTGATACTCTAGAGTTATTATGCCAAAATTGTTGAATTACCTGCTTTACATTATCGGTTAGCTTCTTATCAACACATGGAAGCCTCCTAGAAAAATCCCATGTATCATTTTGAAGAGGTTCATCTATTCTTTCCCTTCTAGCAAGTGCGCTATCCTAATTTTTATGATTTATGTCAAAATCAATAAAAGTTTGTCTCATAAAACAAGCCTTTTTCAATTGATGGCTTACTAGGGTGGTTGTATTGACTCTCTAAGCAACTCTCTTATCTTTTCCCTTGTTATTTTTTCCAATAGAATTGAGAGCATTATAAATGTTTTTTACAATAATATATTTTTTTTCAATCTTCTTGTTCACACGAATCTTCAATTTAGCTAGCAAAGGTCTCATCTTTTGTGTCTTTAGCAATTGTACGAAAAGTTGGCATTGCTCGGTCAATGTCTTATTGTTAAGATATTGGTTGAAAAATTGTGTAGCCCACAATTGAATGGTCAGTGTTGACCTCTTGCCTTCAAAACTGTTTATAATGTTCACATCCATTTCAAGAAACCATTTATGAGTTCTTGAAGGTCTTGAATTTGGAATATGTCTTTCTTCCACACAATGTTCTTCATTTCTCATGTAATTTGGTGAAACATAATTTACACTTGGTTCAATATTATGTTTTTGAAAAGAGGATAAATAGGTTTTGAATAGACTCGAAACCATTTACAATAGGTTTTTAATGTACCCAAAACCATTAGGTTTTAAGGGGACCTAAAACCCACACCAAAAAGAACAAGCTGCCCATAAGAAAGAATCAAAAACATCCAACAGTGAAACAAGTACCCAACAAGCTGACAACCAGCCAAAAGCTAGTAGGTTGCCTAGAAAAGAACCAAGATTCTACATGAATCTTGACTTTATTGGTTTTGACGGGACCAACAACTGACTACGATCCATTGGTTTTGATGGGACCAACAACCCATAACTAGGTTTTGGCAGGGACCTTAAACCCAAGAGAGAAGCCTACAACAACCAGACCATAACAAGCCAACCACCCAAGTAGAATGGTCTCACCATACTATTGGTAGAAATAAATAATTCATAGGTCTACAAAAGCATAGCCCTGAAAGTAGACAAAACCTTGCCCAACATCAAACCCTCTCCCCATCTATAGGAGAGATTATCAAAAGAACACGAGGCTCCAATCATTTTCCATAAAATCCAATTGCTCTCTCCACCTCCATAGGAGACAAAACCAAGCTCAACCAATCCACCATAGTCACAACACTCCTACAAACCACCATTCCACCTTAATAGAAAAGGGAAACCCCTCAATGGAAAAAGCAAGAAGAGACCTTCAACCATAGAACACACCTCAACCTGAGAGGGAGAGGACTCAACCTCCAAAGGAGAGATCTTCACCTCAAAAGAAAACCTAGTATTCTGAGAGAAGGAAGGGACTATAGTGAGAAGGAGAACCAAAGCAAGCAACAACATCAATAACAACAAGGTCTTCAAAACTATCTCTGAAAACCACTCAGCCCTCAAAACCTTTAGCACATAATATAGTTGATCTAGCACCAAATCTATACCCACAAAATGGTCCATCCAAGGCATCAACCCCTAAACACCATCAAAGAACAACAAGGAAAATGGTGGGAAAACCATGAACAAGGGTTTAAAATAGACACATCCTCTCATTATGAAAAACTCTTGGTAATGCTAGTGCGGGTCCACAAAAAATTGAGCAGAGCACAAGGAAGAAAACATCCAAATTTGAGTGGCATAACCACTCCACCAAATGGGCCAACATCCCAAAATAGTCTCCAAACTAGGAAAATAGGCAATGAGGTCCACCTTCCATTTGGAAACCACAACTATGTTGGGATAACTCCCAAAAGAGAGCCACCAATCAGAGAAAGCACTGAAGCTAAGAACACTCCAAAAAAAATGAGAAGAAAGGGCCAACAATAAAATCCCCCAAGTCATCCTACTACACCGAGCAGAACCATAAATAAGCCCCTTCTTCAACCCATAAACTCCAATGAAGCCCAAGCAAACCCACACTCCTAGCCAAAAGGAAGCCACAACCCCATCGACAAGCCACCAAATAGTGAATGCATGGAAGCAACAAACACCCCAGAAGAAGTGAGAAGAAGAAAGGGCCAAAAAATAGAGCCCACAATCCATCCTACTACATTGAGCGAAACTAGAAATAAGCCCCTTCTTCAGCCAAAAAACTTCAAGGAAGCCCAAGCAACCCCACATACCCTGCAAGGAGCAGCAAAGTGAGAGGGGAAACCACCCAACACCAGAACTCCCAAAGGGCAACAAACTTTCCCTCCAACAACCAACAAAAGCCACAACAGGTCCAATAGCAGCAAAACCCCAACCTAGAGCATCAATAGAGTCCCCAATTGAAACACTACAAAAGAGCACCAATAGGGGAGAAATAAAGAATCCACCATTTGGGTCAGGGTCATCATTGTTCGCATCTGCTTCTTCTGAAATTTTCAAAATAGTACCCT
>VDFB02270651.1:726477307-726679708 GCA_007258455.2 Sequoia sempervirens | reverse complement strand
ATAAATATAGGGTTTTCCTCTCATTTTCATCCTCCTTAACCCCCATTCATTCACTTAATCATTCAAACATTTATTAATCATTCACTTAAGCATTCTAGGTATTTCAAAGCATACATCCATTGGAGCTTCTAGTTGCATGTCTTCAGATTTCTACTTCAAGGGTTTGGTGAGTTGTAGCATTGCATGTTGTTCATTAATCATTCTCTTTTCATTTCATTTCATTTTCAAGGGTTTAATTACCAAACCAGGGTTTGACTAAGGCAAACCCCTATTGACTAACCCTTAACACTTTTTCCCCTCTTTGCATGTGTTTTGTGGGTCTTGTGTGTAGATTTGTCAAAGATCAAGGTGTGAAAAGTTGTCATTAAATCATCAAATTCATTCAAAGTAAAAAAATACCTAAAAGAAGCTTGGAGAATGCCTATAGATCAAATTTTGTAGTTTCAAATCTGGAAATATGTTAGGAGCTGAAGTGCAGACGAGAAGCTACAGATTGCATCTTTGAATTTCCCAAAATCTAGAGGTGGACTAAATCTCCATCATTGATGAATTAGTCCCACTTCCAAGCCTGAAAAGTGGTTTCTAGAGTTCTGAGTACCTTTTTGGCTGAAACCTATTTTGGGAGAATTTCCCCTAAGCAGGACTAAGCTGCCTAGCTTGGCATAAGTGTCCCAGTAGGCTTCAACAATGATTTATATAGGATTCCAGAGCTCCTCTCCATCACTTTCTAATTTTTAGGTGCACCTCTCCAATCTCATTAAGTTATGTTACATTTTACTTGCATTTTTAGTTTATTTTTCATATCACAATGTGTTTTCAAACAAAGTGCATTTTATTAGTTTTGCATTAGTATTCAATCTCTTTTATCAATTATTTGCATCTAGGAAATTCCCCTTAGACATATTTCAATCATCTTTGCATTGGAATCTCAAGGGCATATTCTTAAATGAGTCATCAGGGTTTTTGGGATACCTCTCTTTTTAGGTACAAAACCCTAGAAGTGCAAGAGAGCCCCCTATCCCCAAAAATCTATGGTTGAAGATGAAGAAGAAGTTGAGAAAGAAAATGAAGCCTTTCAGATACATATACATAAGCAGATGAAGGAAGAAAAAGAAGATACATAATTAGTTACCCTACTACCTTTATATAGCTAGTTAAACACTATTGCAATTAATGCAAGGTGCAAGTAAGACACACAATTAAAAGAAGATTATAACTAATATTCCTTATAAATATGGTGAAATTATGAATTGCATAGAATTATGAAACTAGAAATAAAATATTTTTTTATTTTTTTATTTAGAGTGGATGACTTAAATTAATCCCAAATCGACACCTATTTATAAGTTAAAAATTCAAATTGATAGGGAGAAATGTAATGGAAATTAGAACATTAAAAAATTAATCCAAGCATAAAAATGGATCAAAGTGAGAGTATTACAAATCAACATAATTAGTTATGCATAATGAAAATGCACAACTCCACATGTAAATAATGAATCATCATTATAATATAATTTTAAATGTTTAAAAATGTTTTCATATTCTTAAACAAATATCCCATTTACAACATAGAATGTGTTGGGAAAATATATCATACTAAGAGATAACCCTAGAAGGTTACCTAAAAAATTGGAGACTTTACATCTGTAACATACTCTTCCATAGTACCTTCATATATTTTAAGAACCTTCATTGTCATCTTGCAACTAATTTTTAATGATTGGAACACTAGAATTTTTTGATGTCTCTTCAGTTGCGCTAAGATTAATCACTATCCACATTAAAGAAGAGTTAGAAACATCAAAATATACCTTACTAAGTCACAACCTATCTCATGGCACTCTAGTCAATGTCTAATCTATGGTTGGGGATGAATCTGTCCAAAATCGGTGCTATGGGTTAAAAGTAGCATTCAAAATAACTTTTGACAAGTTGAGAATTAATTTTGGGTGGATGGGTGGTCATTATGTAATAATAGTGATAACATAAACCAAACTTGGGCATTTATTTTTGGTACCCAAACACATTTTAAAAACTATTCTTTTTCAATTCCCTCATGGTTGGTAGCTATTGAGAATGCAATGATGAATCTTAATTTTGGATGTTTTGGTACCATTAGTTCCTTTTGCATGTTAAAATGAAGGTTTATGATATTTTAACATGCAATTGGACCTTTGTGATTGTTTGCCACTGAACTAAATTTGTGAAAAAAAATTCAAAACTACACCTATAGGGAACACCATTTGAAACTTCTAACCTCTTAGTGTTTTCAGTGTCTTGTATAGATGGGTACTTGGATCCCACAAAATGACTTTCTATGAGGATTTTTAAATGAGTTGGACTTGTGAAAAAATATAGTGAACCAATTTTTTTCCATTTGATGGATGCACTTTAGATGGGCAATTAGGATTTTGCAAAGGGACTTAACAATGTGGAGATATTGAAAGGAATTGGAGATGCAAGAAAATACATATGCACTAGAATCAATAAATTTCAAAAGAAAAAGTTCACCTAGAATTCAAGTTCATGGATGAAGGACTTAGATTAGTTTCCTTCATTTTATTCCTTTTGTAGGGAAGGAAAAGTGAACCTAATTTGGTTTGGCTTGAAAGGTAAAACTTGCAAGACAATTTATCCTTAGTTTTAACTCATTTTTGCATCTTCTTGAAGTTTTCCTATCCTTCTTAAATAGCACTTCAACATGGAGACCCAACTTAGAAGATTTTCATATTAATTAATAACAAAGAGTGAACAAATGGCTATGACAACATATAGAAAATGGATGGACTCAAGAGAAAGGGACATTATAGACTTGAATCTCGAAATTTGGCATCCTCCTCTTTGATCATTATAATATTTATACTCCTACGTAATTCATGTTATTCTTTGTAGTTATCATTATCATCAATGGAGGCAAACAAATTTTGATTTTTTTTTTTTTGAATTTCTCCTTTATACTATTTATTACCGATTTTAATCTTATCCATCCAAATTGGCCTAATTTCCTCCTTGATTTTTTTCACTTTGAGAAAAAAAATAAAAATTGAATCTTTGTCTCCAACTTTGAGCCAATTCAATTTAGTTATGAACTTCATTCCTTGAGTTTTCCTAGTCTAAACACACCTCAACTTATGTTTGGTATCATTCATTGCATCAATTAGAGAATCATTGTTAAAATCCTTCTAAAGAAGACTTTCTACACAATAGAGGTCTTCGTTAAGTTTATTCTCATGCCTTCTACCATGCACAATCAACTTCTTTCCTATAGTTTGAAAAATATTTTTCCAATATTTTTACATTTTTATTCCAAAGTTCAATATGTGATACCCCTATCAAAAAATTCCTACTAATCTCTCGCAAAGTGAATATTCCATCATTCTAGTCTTGATTGTTAAGTAGCTTTTTGTTTAGTTTGAAAATATAGTTTTTCCTCAATTTATTATTGGTATTGCTTCCTTAAATCGAAATCCTAACCTCAATTGCATGATGGTCTAAGATAGTATAAGGGTGAACCTCCACCCTATTTCCATTGTCAATAAGCTCAAAACAAAAAAGATCATTGTAAACATGAAATCTATCAAATATACAATAATTTTTTCTTCCTCTTTTTAAAGATTATATCGTATAAACATTTGATAAACTACATACATTTTATATTATTTTCTGTATAATTGAATATTTAATTATGAATTTTTTTTCCCTATATATCCATTAAACCTATACATCTAATTGCTAGAATTAAATTAAACTAACTAGATTATATCAAGAAAATCAAATTCTCCTCTCTTCACTATAACTTTTCTTACTTGACAAAATCTTTTATGCAAGTATGAAAGTCGAATTACAAAGCTCCTTTCTTGGGCATCGGCCAATTTGTGTCCCGTTTACTCAGGAAAAAGACCAAATAAATTGTATAATATTATCGACGTTCACTCCGATATATGAGAGGTGCGCAGGTCATTTCAGAATATTTGTCTTTTAGAGGATTATATATGTTTATACTTTATATCATAGATTTTATTAAGACAGACAAAAATAAATTTAAATCAACTCTTACTTTGAAGCTCCATAATGATGACATAGATATTTGTCTTGTTATATAATATATATGTGGTGCGTATTTATCCAAGCAATTACTATTTCGTACAATGCCCTTTATTAAATATTATTTATCATTACATTTTTTAACATTTCAAAGAATATTTGTGTATTTTAGTTTTATGTTTTTTATAAGTACAATCTTTTATTATTTTAATCTTGATAAATATTTATGGTTTATAGAGATTTGATTTTTATATAATTTTTTTTAAATTAAATTCGAAAATATAATTAAAATTAGAAATCATTGTAACATAAATATATAACTTAAATTATTTAAGAGATAATACTTCTTTAAGATATAATTATACTTAACTTTCTTTTAAAATAATTTATAAAATATAATTCAAATTAGAAATCATTTTAATATTAATATATAATTTAGATTAGCTAAGAGACATCTCTTTTATAAAATCTTGTAGGATATAAATGCTTTTACTTGCTAAGATTTTTTTATTGGATAAAAATGTTATTTGATTAAAGAGTGTATATTTGGTAGAATTCAAAATAATATTTAGTTGGAAAGAAAAGCTAATATAATAGTCATTGGTATAACTAACAAATTATATCAAGTAGTGAATTACCATTCGAAATCTTCATTGATTAATAAGATGCTATTGTTGTTCCATTAATTAGTCATATGTTAGTATTTGTCTTCTACATAAGAAAATGTTAGCCAACCTTATTGAAAATTAGTATATTTATTAAGATCAACTTATAGGATTGTAAAGTAGTATGTTGGTAACACCTTTCTCTATCGACCCCATACATGCATAGTGTGTAATGCATATTAAATGTAAGAAAAGAGATTAGATGATGAAATAAATATAAATAAAATGGTTTAATTTAAGTGTTATATCTAGTTTAAATAAATGAAAACAAGCACTACCAACCATATTTCCCTAAATAATAATGTTAAGTTTGAAACACTACATAAAAATGTTTTTCAAAATTGAGAAAGAAATTGCAATTACTTAGCTTCATTTTTCGTAGATAGATGTCTTCTTGTAATTCATGTCTGGCGATCCAATCCTACTTTGTACTATAAGATTTAAGATTATGAAGCATAAAAAATTCAAATATTATATGCACTCACCTAGGCTCAACCCTACACTTTCAAAATTTATCCTCACACCTATAATTTTAACATGTGATATATGAGTTCTAAACCTTTCTTGCAACCTCAACCTTAAAAATTTTAATCTTCAAAAATATTGATATCATTGTTATCTAGGCTTGGTGGTTCCTTGAAATATTGTTAGAGTTTTTTGAGCTAGGCAAGGTGATTTACTACCATACTTTTACCTAAGTCAACCCCCTAGATTAATTTGAATAATTTGAACATATTAGAAGACACGCCAAACATAAATGCAAGTAATTATATGTTTCTTAAATTATGGTATCTTTAAAATGTAACTACACTCTAGTTGATAATGAATGATGGGCCCAAGCCAACTCACTTCTAGCTAGTCATTTATCACAAAATCAAGCACAAAATAGTTAAACTAGAGCATCTTATTTTGACAAATAAACTTGTTGAGCTGAGAGTAAAATAATATTCTCAAGACGTGTATTCATGAGTGGAGGTGAAGAAATTTTGGATTCCAATTTGTGTGCTTAAATTGGGTCCCTTGTTTTGACTTATGTTATAATAAACAATTGTTTGTTTCAAATATCTCCTTGGATATTGCTAAATTTCTTTAGTTCTCCACTCAAAAAGTCAAGTATTATCTTGGAAATATTAAATATTAGTGGTCCAAGGGGTTGAGTTTAATTGGTTAAAGAATCGAGTTCTCATTGTGGGGACCCAAGTTCAAATCCCAAAGGGACATCTAATATCAAATTATAAGTTATGACTCTTGGTCTTAGATAGGTGGTTTCTAGTATGCTCTCATTGTTGTGCTCACAAGATCTTGTATTGGTTTCATGTTGATGCTTGTAAGAGAATAATCATTATAAATGATTAATAATATAAAAGAATCACCATAACTAGGTAGGGAATCCAAAAATACACCTTGGTTCTTTTGAAAGTTTCCTAAAATTCTCTAATACAAAGGAGATTTTGGCTCATGGGTTTTACCTATCCAACAAGACCATATATGTCTCACTTAGCTCTCCCTGCAAGGTCCTAACTAGTTGGCACTCCCCACAAAGGGAATTTTTTTCTGAAAGAATGGCTAAGTTAAGTTTTGTAGGATCTTGATGCCCATCGAAACCTTCCTATTCAAAATTAAATGTTTAGTTCAATCACCTTTTCTTGCATGAATAGTGAATAGCTAGGTTTTCCTACATTTGACCACTTATAAGAGGGTGATTAATCTCCAATTTCTTATTTAAACTTTATCCCTTTCCTTGGGTATCTAATTAATGATGGCTTTGTTAAATTTTCTACCCAATGTCCCTTTTCTAATAACTTTATTGTATAAAAACAAGAGATCTTTGTAATCCAATCCATATATTTCTTATAAAACTCAATAGGAAGCCCATCAATTCTTGGAGATTTATCATTCTTAAATGATTTTATGCCTCTTATAATCTCCTCCTTACTAATATAGTTTTCTAGGATGTTGGCATGATCCTTTTTGATCTTTCTAGGAATTAATATCATATAATGTTTATGTGCTTCTCTATAGTCATCATTATCATCATTGATGGTGAATAGATTTTGATAGAACTTTTCGATCTCCACCTTTATTTTAATTATGTTACTAATCTTAACATTATCCACCCAAAATGGCCCAATTTCCTACTTGATGCTCTTCATTTTGAAAAAAATGAAAAATAATTTTGAACTTGTGTCCTCAACTTTGAGCCAATTCATTTTAGTTATGATCTTGATTCCTTGAGATTTTCTGGTCTAAACAAACCTTAGCTTAAATTTAGTATTAGACATTGCCTCAATTAGAACCTCATTATTAGAATTTTTATCAAGAAGACTCTCTACATAATAGAGGTCTTTCTACCATCCAAAGTCAACTTCTTTACTATAGTTTGAAAAAATATCCATTTGTCTGCATTGTTATTCCAAAGTTCAATGTGTGATAGCCCTCTTAAAAAAGTTCTATTAATCTCCTTCAAAGTGAAGATTCCATCATTGTAGTCTTGACTATTGACCAATTCTATGTTTAGTTTGAACATATAGTTTTTCCTTGACTTATTATTGGTATTGCTTCCCTAAATCGAAATCTCAAGCTCAATTGGACGATGATCTAAGATAGTACAAAGGTGAACCTTCTCCCTATTTCTATTATCAACTTGCTCAAAACTAAAAAGATCATTATGAACATAAAATCTATCAAATTTACAGTAATTTTTTCTTTCTCTTTTTTGAAACTTACATCATATAAACATTTGATAAACTACATACATTTTATATTATTTTATATGTAATTAAATATTTAACCATAAATTTCTTTCTCTCCCTCGCTTTAAAAAATAAAATAAAAAATGAATCAAAAGTGCCCATTAGAACCCTAAATCTAACTGCTAGTATCAAATGAAACTAACTAGATTATATAAAGAAAATTAAATTCTCCTCTCCTTACTATAACTTGTCATAACCATACTCTTGACACCACCTAACTTTTCTTTATCTTGACAAACTTTTTTAGCAGGTATGCAAGTCAAACTAGAAAGCACCTATCGTGGGCGTGGACCAATTGGTGTCCCAACCCCTAACGTTGAAGACAAAACAAATATAAAGACAAACCAGAGTATTTCCAAATCGTCCGTGACGTGCTTCATTTTATATTAAAACTAAAATAAAGAGAAAAGTGATAGCGGCCAAACCAAAGTCTGCTCTAAAATTGTCTTTTTGTAAAGTCAGTGTTTATAATTCAGACATAGGCTCCATTTTCTTTTTGTCGTGTCATATGTGACACGCACTAAGCGCTCAACGTTTTACTTACAAATCAAGTGTAAAAAAGGAAGATAAAACCCGTCTACTCGGGGAAAAAACAAAAGAAACTGTACAAAATTATCGACGTTCACTCCGATATATGCGAGCTGGGAACATTTGTCTTTTAGAGGATTATATATGCTTGTACTTCAGATCAGAGATTCTATTAAGAAATATTAAAAAACATTAAATCAACTTTTAATATGAAATTCCATAATGAAGACAATAGATATTTGTTTTGTTATACACGTGGTGCCAATTTGCCTAGGCAATTAGTATTCGCTAAAATGCTTAAAAAATGAATTTGTTTCAATTCCATAGAGGGCTCCATGTGTTGTCTTGTGGTATTTGTCTTGTTATCAGCGAATTCCAAATTGATAGTGTAAAATAAAAAATTGTTGTAGTAAAAGTTAACTTTTTTAGCAGTTTTTAATTAAATACTATTTTTAATGCATATTACTTTTTATTATAATTTTTTAGATATTGGAAAGAATATTTATGTATTTTAGTTTTATAGTTTGTATAAGTATAATTTCAAACAAGTTTAAGTATATATTTATAATTTATCAAAATTTAATTTTTATGTATAAAATTTTCAATTTAAATTAGAAATCACTATAATTTCAATATATAATTTATATTGATTAAAGAGGTAATTTTTTTATAAAAATATGTTGTAAGATATAACTCTATATATTCTTCTTTTAAATTAAACTATTAAATAAAATTAGAAATTAGAAATTATTTTAACATTAATATATATATATAATTTAGATTAATTATATGACATCATTTTTATTAAAACTTGTAGTATATAAATCCTTCAACTTGCTAAGATTTTTTTTATTAGATAAAAATGTTACATGATTAAAGGGTGTATCTTTTGTAGAAATTAAAATAACATTTAGCTGGAAAGCAAATCTAATATAATAACCATTGGCATAACCAGCAAAATATATCAAGTGGTTAATTACGATTCAAAATATTTTTTTACTTAGAAGAGGATATTTTTGTTCATTTGATTAGTCATACATTAATAGTTATCTTTTAGATAAAAAGAAATTTGAAAGTTAGCCTTATTAAACAAATAGTTTATTTGTTAAGACCAACTTTTATAAGATAATCAACTTTTATAAGATTATAAAGTAGTATGTTGCTAACACATCAACCCACTAGCCCATGCATATGCATAAAGTGTGTAGAATGAATATTCAATAAAAGAAAAGAGATTAGGTGCTCCTAAAAGAAATTAAAAAATAATAATATAAGTGTTATCTAAAGTTAAAAAAATGCAAATAAGAACGACTGGCCATATTTCCCTAAATAACAGAGTTATGTTTGAAACACTACACAAACACACTTTTCAAAATTGAAAGAGAAACTGCAAGTGCTTAGTTTCATTTGTCAAAGAGATTTTTTGTTGTAATCCATGCTTGGTGATCAAATCCTAGTTTTTATTGTAAGATTTCATTTTGTGAAGCTTGGAGAGATTCAAAGATTATGTGTGTTTAATCTAGGTTCAACCCCACATTTTTCAGATTGATCCTCGAACCTACAATTTTCACATGTGATATACGTAGTTTTGAACCTTTGTTGCAACCTCAATCTTCAAAATTTTAATCTTTAACAATATGTGTACCTTTGTTATCTAGGCTTGATGGTGTCTAGAAACATCATTAGTGATTTTTTGGGATAGGAAAGGTGACTACTATATATGTACCTTAGTCATCCCCTTATATAAGTTTGAAGAATTTGAATAAATCGGAAGACATACTAAGAATAAATCTAAATACCTATATGTTCCTTATGATTTCATGTGCTAATCTATTGTTCCTTAAATGATGGTCTATTGAAAATGTAACTACTCTCTAGTTGATAATGAATGATGGGGCCCAAGACAAATCATTTCTAACTAGTCATTACCCATTAAATCAAGAATAAAATAGTTAAATTGGAGCATCCAATTTTCATCGATAAACACCTTGAATTGAAATTTACATAATATTTTCAAGATGTGTATTCATGAGTGGAGGTGAAAGAATTCTTATTCCAATTTGGGTGTTTGAATTAGGTCCCTTGTTTTGACTCATGGTGTTAGAAACCATTGGTGCTTTCCAAGATTGCCTTGGCTACTACATCAAATTTTAGGATGAAGTTCATACTATGAGTGTATTGTAGTTTATGATGCTAAATTGAATCTATAAGATAAAGTTGAGGATATCCTATTTATTTTGTTGAGACCACTTAAACTATTTTTGTATTATAATCTTTGAAGAAAAGTAAAAATGAAAGGATGCAAACACGAAGATT
This sequence comes from Sequoia sempervirens, assembly GCA_007258455.2. Classification (NCBI taxonomy): domain Eukaryota; kingdom Viridiplantae; phylum Streptophyta; class Pinopsida; order Cupressales; family Cupressaceae; genus Sequoia; species Sequoia sempervirens. Next base: position 726,669,399 of record VDFB02270651.1, on the reverse strand, counting down.
CAAATACAATAAATGGGACCTTATACCTTATTTATGCTTTATCATCTAAAAGTGTTGAAGGAGAGTGTTTTTAATGTTGTGCTTGAGTTGCTGAATATGATGTATTGGTGGTGGAAATATGGTTGCCTAGTGAACCAAAAGCATGTTTTTTATGAGTTGACTGATTAATAAAATGGTAGCATGATGATAGTACATGAATGGATCCTAAAATGAATAACGTAAGGATAAGATATGAATAGATTATTAAATGGAAGATGATACCTTCAAATTATAGATTTTATATGAAGAAAACCAAGGGATAAGATAATAATTTTTAATAGAAGGCTAGGATTTAATGAAGATGGACACCTAGATTGAAGGCTTAGCCTTGTGAATAGTGCCACAAGATTGGAGATAACTAGTGTACGAGTTGTAAGTGATAGAGATGCTTACACGTGTGTGAGAAAAATAAAATATATGGGAGATATGTTCACACATGTGTGAGGAAAGGAGTGGGGATGAGTTAATATACTCACACATGTGGGATTATGAAGTGTTTTGAAGTGAAATTCAAAGATAATTTTAAGAAAGCATGGTCACACATGTGTGAGTTCTAAAGTAGTGGGATAAGGTGGAATTTTCACATATGTGAGAGCATGGGAGGAGAGTTTTAGGATAGGTGACATTAACCTTGTATTCCTATATTACTCTCAGGTGTCTCCATGTTCCTTCGAAAGTGTTTAAGGGGGCATGAGAGGAGAAAAATTTAACATTTGTTCTTATTATGTACATATTGTATTTTTTTCAAAGAGATGGACACATATCAATATTGTTACACATCATAATGAACAAATTTTTCCACCTAGGTGCCCACTTTGGGAATGTGAAGAGTCATGTGTGAGGTGTACATGATTGGAAGATGAAAGGTTGTCCACTAGTATTTCATCGAGAAGTGGAAGTCATCAGAGCATCTAGAAAGGAAAAGATTTTTTTAAGCTATAAGCTAGGCACATGTTTGAGCTATGTGAATAATTACTATTTTAAATTATCATGTATTTTGGTTCTCCAAGAGGGAGGCACATATTTTTTACAAACTTTGTTTCTTTCCTTTTCTTTTAGGTTGCCATTTGGGGGTTTCCCTTCCATAGTGTTCTATAAATTGGAGCCATGAGATGGTAGTTTTGTGTTACGTTTTTGTAGGTAATAGGGTGCAACTAGATTCATTAGAAAATATAAATGAAGTGTATTGTTGTATATCCCTTCCTAGAATATTTATAATATACTTTCTCTCTCTTCTCATGTGGAGTTTTTCTCAAAAGGGTTTCTTCATGTAAATTTGGTTTCTAATTTGGTTTGCTAACTTTTCTATTATGTTGAGTGTACAAAAAACATAATATCATTTGGTTAATATTATTTTCATATTTGAATATACATACATAAGTTATTATTCCATCTTTACTTCACCACTTTTTAACATTTGGTATCAGAGCTCATGGTTTGGTTGAGAGAGGAACACGTTTCTCTTAAATTTTGAAGGTTTTTTGGCTATAGTGGGAGCTTTTGTTTTGTGGTATATTGTAGATTTATGAAGAATATTGCATAACATGTCTTCTACCTCTCACCAAGACAATGAGTAATTCAACAACACATGCTTCAAGATGTGGAAATTAAAGATGGTGGATCTTCTTGAAGAGAGAGATCAATGGTTGTTAGTTTCACAATAAAGAAAACAAATTGCAATGTTTGATGAAGATTGGAAAAATTTAGACAAGAAGACACAAGGAACCATTCCTTTATGTCTTGCAGATTTCTTCCTCTTAAATGTCTTCATAGAAGACATCAGATAAAAGTTGTAGAAGAAGATACCTATGAAATCTATCAAACTAAAAGTTTTTCTAACAAGTTATATCTCAAAAGATGTATTCTTTAAAGTTGAAAGATGGTGATTCTATTACGAACCATTTAAATGCATTTAATTTGATTATAAGTCAACTTGCATCAATAGATATTAAATTATAAGATGAAGATAAATGTATTTTATTTATTTTTTCTTTTCCCAAATATTGGAAAAATATAATTGTTTGAATCATAACTAGTGGTAATGCAAAGACATAGATGGACATCCTGGTTTTCATACCTCTTTCAAAGGAGATAAGGAAATTTTTTATGAATTTTTGCTCTCAGGATGTCTTAGATGTGTGGGGTAATTCAAAAAAGAAAGGGCCTAAAGGGGATAAAAAAGGGATACATTTAAAGGACACTCTAAAACTCGTGGAAAGAGGAGCGAAGTGTTGGAATTATGGAGAAAGAGGTCTTGTGAAGGAGTGTAAGAACAATAAAAAGAATGTTGATTCCTCAACAAAAAATTGCTCTGATGATAATTTTGATGTTTTTTTTATTTCAACTAACACTATTAGTAGTTATATTTGTATTATTGATTCAAGATGCTCTTACCATACGAACCCTCACAAGGAGTAGCTTACTACATCAAAAAATAATATGATGAGGGAAATTTTTTCCTTGGTGATAGCAAAAAAATAGGATTGTTGGTAAGGGAAAGGTAAAGTTGTGTATTAGTGGTAGGAGGATTAAAACCCTTGATAATGTTTCACATATTATAGGAATTATGAGACATTTAATTTTAGTATCCAGGTTGAATGATTCTAGAATGCATGTGGCATTTGTAAGTCTAGTTATAGGTTGGTAAGAGGGGGTTTGATGATAGCTAAAGTGTTGGAGTAATAAAGTAATCACCTAATTAATTAATTAATCATTAATTAATTGGGTCACTTTATGCTTTATTACACTTAAGATAAACTTAGGAGTGCTTTTATTTCATTATTTTCTTTAATTAATTAGTTGCTTTTTGCATGATTAAAGCTTATAATATTAGAACATGTTGTCTCATTCATTCCTATGAGGACACTTGTCATGTTCTAATCTAGCCCTAATCTAGGGTTAGATTTCATCCTTTCATAAGGATTGCTTCATTGTAATTATAATTTAATTCTAGATGACAACAAATTCACCTGGTAGTTGCATCAATAATAATTCTTAGGTTATTAAGCACAATCTTGCTTGTTGATCTTTTCTATATTATGATAGGTAATCACTTGCAGGTGTTTCATGGGAGCTATGGATTGAATCCATCGATTCTAGCATGGTATCAGAGCCCAGATCTGTAGCCCCCTATTCAATTTCTAGACGGATCTAACCTTGAGTAATTTTTTGGTGCATCCTAGAACAAAATAGAGCTTTCCATTGAATCCAAAGCATCTAAAAACTTTAAGATCACCTATTGTTTTGCTCAAATCTAAGCAGTTGCAATGAAAGGAATTTTTTTTTAGAGGCATGTAGATCTGTACAGATCTGTGTGCCTCGATTAGTGTGCACAACAAGTACAGGGTTATTTTTGTTTTTTTAAAAAAATTCCATTGGTCAAAAAAAAATTCAGGGTTTTTCTTTTTTTACTTGAGAAAAAATATTAAAATTTTTTATTAGTTTTTATTGAAAAATGAAATCAAAAAATTCAAAAATCAAAAGGATTTTTTTGAAAATCAAAATCAAAAAAGAAACGTAGGATTTAATGCTCATGCCAAGTACATAATACACTGATGTAGGCATACCAAACCACCGCTGACAGCTCCTAATTGCCATCAGTCTTTTTCAAAATCTGCCAGCTCTTTTCAGGAATTTAGGTAGCAGACAAAATAGTGAGTTAGAATATTCCAAGTATCTCTGCCCTATCCACGAAATCTGGAATGCATTGAAACCTGTGGCGGAAAAAAAAATGAGGCAAAGAATATTATGATCTCTAGAGAATATATCGGTGACCTAATTTTTTTCTGACTGAGGGGTGGATTTCTTTTTGCAGCAAAGGTAGTCAAATTTAAGCTAGCATTTTGTAGACGTCAGCATGATGTCATCCATGCAGCTAACTCTCTAGCCCCCTCCTAACCCCAATCTTCCTTCAAGGAGTAGTTTTTTTTTCTTTTTGGCATAACATGGGCATATAGTGTCAAAATCGAGCAAACGAGATATCATCAGAATGCTGGTTTCACAAACTTTCCAGTGGTTCCTGTTATTCTACGTCAAAGTTAGATCTTCATCTTGCACTTCTGAGCTCATAGCTTTCTACTTGTATCTCTGATTTTTCGTGATCCAAGCAGCATTGGGAAGGTATTTGAGAGCTCTTCAGATCTATTCATGCACTTTTTCTAGAATCTGCCCTAGGTACATTTTATTTAGTATTTTGTGTTTTCACACTTTGCTTAATTACATGGATGTCTTGGCACCTGGAAATGATTTGTTTGCGTGAGATGACATTATTTGATCTACTTTATCAATATTGAGGGTTTTAGTCTTTGATTTTTTCTTTTGAGTGAGTATCATGGGTATTTCTATTCATCCTTTTGTGATCAACTTGTAAAAGGATAACTATGAGTCTTGGAAAAATGGCATCTTGAAACATCTTAGGTGGCTTGATATTTTTCCTTATTTGTATGAACACATACCTATATCAGATACACCAAGGAGTTTTTCAGCATGGGAAACATTGTAGATCATATTGTAGGGTTTATATGTTCTAGTGTTGATCTTGACACTATGTATGTTGTATCCGACATTGAATGTCCCCACATACTTTAGACACGACTTTGGGAGATCTATGGAGACCCTCAAATCTCTCTATACCCAGAGGATCCTGTTGTAGATTGTCTCACCCCTCTTGTAGATGCAGATTCCATACCCTTTGATGATGATACTTTAGAGGAGCTTGAGTATATCATAGGTCTTGCATGTTTGGATGGTTCAAAGACTTTCATTCATTTTCCCACTCTTCAGATCGAGACTACATCAACATCTCTTGTTGTTCTTGATTAGTTTGACATCACCATATATTTGGAACTTATTGATTCAGTGCAAGAGGACATCATACATCTTCTAGACATAGCTACTTGGGATTCATATCTTACAGACATATCATCCTTGTTTGTAGAGTCCTATATTATAGATCTTGAGGATTACTTTGAGGAAATTCATCTCCTCTTTGTTGACAGCCACATCCCCATTGTTGTCTCGCCATCTTCATCACCTTTGTAGCTTGTTCTACATTAGTCTTCATAGGATCTTAGATCACCATCATCGCTTTCTACCATGTGGATAAGTGAGTAGTTTTTACAGGCATACATCTTGAGACATATTGGTTCATCACTCTTCACAGGGTTTCTTTGACATCGTCCTTTGGATCCATTTCTTCCCAAGGGGAGGAATGTTATTTGTCACTTCAGGATATCTTTCCAGATTCTACATTAGGCATCCACCATTGTGACAAGAGTTTCTTCATTGTGGGGGGGCCTTCTAGTCTCTTTCTATCTCTTATGGAGACCATTGTATATGTACTTATGTGACAAAGTTTTGTATGGGGGGTATTATGTAATCCACCTTCTATCCTTCTTCTATTAGTGCATTACATTCTTTTGTTTTCTCTCTTTTGCAGGGGAGTTTTTCTCTTTAGGATTTCTTCTTTTCTCCAGTTATGAGAGATTAGCTTATTGTACATGGGTACCTCATTAGCCATTAGGGCGGGACCCATTCATGCATCCATTCAAGTATTTAATTATCATAGTTTAGTTTCTCCCTAGTTCATCTTAACGGGGGGTGTTGGAGTAATAAAGTCATCACCTAATTAATTAATAAATCATTAATTAATTCAGTCACTTTATGCTTTATTACACTTAAGCTAAACTTAGGAGTGCTTTTATTTCATTATTTTCTTTAATTAATTAATTTCATTTTGCATGATTAAAGCTTCTAATATTATAACATGTTGTCTCATTCATTCCTATAAGGACACTTGTCATGTTCTAATCTAACCCTAATATAGGGTTAAATTTCATCCTTTCATAAGGATTGATTCATTATAATTGTAATTTAATTCTGGATGGACACAAATTCACCCAATAGTTGTATCAATAATTATTCTTAGGTTATTGAGCATAATCTTGCTTGTTGATCTTTTCTATATTGTGATAGGTAATCACTTGCAGGTGTTTCATGGGAGCTGTGGATTGAATCAATGAATTTCTACATAAAGGATCTTGGATATGGACCTTTTTTTAGGCTAAATACCACTACTTTTTGTAACTCTACTAATTTAATTCACAACCAATTTAATTAGCACTAAAAATGCATGTATGGTGTGGCACCATAGATTGGGTCACATTGGTGAAAAAGGTCAAGATTAAGACCATTCTTAATAAAAAATTGGTTGATGGTATTTTTGATTATTCAGTTGGAAAAATGATTTTTGTTAGCATTTTATATTTGGTAAAAATAATAGATCATCATTTCCTAATGGAATTAATAAGGCAGAGATATTATTAGAGACCATTCATTTAGATGAATGTGGACTAGTGGATGTTGACTCTTTGGGTAAATCTCATTATTATGTCTCTTTCATTTATGATGTCTCAAGATATACATGGATTTATTTTATCCATTCTAAATATGAAATTTTCATTAATTTTAACGAATTTAAGGCATTCGTCTAAAAGAAATTAGAATATAAGATAAAAGCTTTGAGATCTAACAACAAGGGTGAATATTGTTCTAGGGAATTTGATGAGTTTTGTAAGCATGTAGGTATTGTTCAACAAAAGACTACTCCTTACATTCCCCCAAAAAATGGGGTAGAAAAATAATAAACCATACCTTTATGAAAAGAGCTAAGAGCATGTTAAGTGGTGCCAAGCTTGATAAATGCATTTGGGTAGAAGTTGTAGGTATTATTTTCTATTTGGTTAATAGATATCCTTATTTAAATATTATTGATAAAAACAATTATTAAGTGTGGATAGGTAGAATTCCTTTTATTTCACACTTAAGGGTCTTTGGTTATGAGGATTTTGTTCACATGCCTCAATAAAAGTGATCTAAGCTAGATCCAAAAGAACCTAAATGATTTTCTATTGGTTATCATGAGAATGTAAAAAGTCATAATATTTAAAATACTCTAACACACAATAATATTATCTATATATGTGATTTTGAGGGAGTTTAAAGCTTACTTGCGATATGAAAAACCAAAGGATAAAGATAAAACAAATATAGTGCACTTTGAGACAAAGATTAAGAAGTAGGAAGGTACACATGTGCAAGAAAATTTTGATGGATCTAAGGATGGAGAAGAAGAAGAGGGTTCAAATACTTTAGAGGATGTGTAATATGACCACATAAAATAAGAAGAAGAATAGGTATAACCAAAAGTACTCTTACCTTGAGGAGTTCCACAAGGAAATGAAATCTAGTTGATAGGTATAGCCCACCAAATTTCCTATTTGTCTTTGATTTGTTAAGTACTAACAATGAAGCTAGATCTTTTAGGGATGCTCTCTCTTTGGATAAAAGTGAGTCTTGGATACATGCTATGTAGGAGGAGGTGATGACCTTGGATAGTTGTATGACCTAGGATTTTGTTACTTTTCCTAAAGGAAGGAGTCTCATTGGTTGTAAGTGGGTGTTTAAAAATAAATTTGGTACAGATAGTTGGTTAGAGAGGCACAAGAATAGATTGGTGGTCAAGGGTTACTGTCAAAGAGATGGAGTTAATTTTGGTGAAATTTTCTCTCCTATTGATAAATTAACTTTTGGGAAAATTCATGAAACTATTTCTCATTTTTAGCAAGAGGAAATTTTGGGGCATGGATGCAAGTTTTAAAAACACACCTTCAATTGAAGCAAAACCTTTGATTTAAGGTATTTTATTTTGTACCTTCAATAGAAGGTCTACCTTTGACCAAAGGTCAAGGAACAAATAAAAAGCATTTAATCAATGACCTTCGATTGAAGGTGTCAAAAATGATATCTTTCGCATCTACATCAAAATCTCCTTAGAAATTTTAGTTTCAAACCTTGGGTTGGATCTTCAAATGAGCTTAACTTGACAACATATTTTGCAATATTGTAGCCCTTGAAGCGAGCTTTCCAACAAGTACATAGTTTCGATACATTTTCATTTTATCATGTATTTAATTTTAAATTTTTATTGAACATAGTTTTTTCTAGAAAGATCAAGCTCTTTGTTCTATAGAGGTTGAAAAATAGTAAATCATTGTAAGAAAAATTCAAAAAATATCCTTTCCCTTGGTATTGTTGTTCTTCTTTCACCAAAAAAAATGGATTTTGATATATACACAACAAGTTATGTTGGATGAAACACATGTATGTCCAAATTATAGTTACAATGACTTCAAAAATTAATTAGAAAAATATGTAACCAAACATTATGAAAAAATGTCCTTTCCCTTTATATTGATGTTTAAATCTATATTTCAAAATTTAGAATTTTAGGATCTTTTATATAAAAAAGGTTATGTTGGATGTCACAAACGTTACTTTTTGAAAATGTTGTGTTTTATTTAAATCTATTTATTAAAGGAGATGTTGAAAGAATCATGATTTACTTTGAAAAAAAAATTAAAACAAATATATTTAGAATTTACACATAAATTGGTAGAAATCACTAGTTTGCATCATCTTCAAATTCTTAATGGTTTAACTACTACAGGTCTTAGAAGATGAAGATTCAATTAAAAATATTGATGTAAATGTCCATCTTGTGAAAGAAGTGAAACACAATATTGTGGGATCACCCAAGTTTATAAGATTCTTATTATCCATTGCTATTTTTTTTTTAAAAAAAAATGAGAAAGAGAAAATGATTAGTAAAACCATTTTCTTACATGGGGATCTTGAGGAGGAAATTTATATGTGATAACCTAATAGTTTTATTGTGAAAGGAAAATAACAATTGGTTTGCAGGTTAAAGATTTCTTTGTATGGTGTGAAATAGTCACCTAGGATGTGGCACCCAAAGTTTGATTCTTTTCTATTGTAGATGAATTATCTTAGGAGTGAAGAGGATGCTTGTGTTTATATAAATGTTATTGATGATTAGATACTGATTATTATCTGGTATGTTGATGACATGTTTATTAATAACAATAAGGTAATGATTAGGGAGATGAAGAAACCAATTTTTTGGCACATTTGATATGAAGGATTTGGAGGTTGCAAAATATATCCTTTGGATGGAGATCAATTGAGGTTAGGTTCAGAAAAATCTATGTTTAACTTAGAGTACATGCTGATACCATTTTCTAGAGGTTTAATATCCAAAATAGTAAGCTAGTTAGTATTCCATTTTTGATTGGTACTAAGTTGAGTTTAGATATGTGTCCTAGTTTTGTTGATGATTTTGAGGAGATTTCTAACTTCCCTTATGCTAGTGTCAATAGTAGTTTAATATATTCGATGATTTTTACTAGACTAGATATAGCCCAAGAAGTGGGAGTTCTAAGAAATTTTATGCCTAACCCAGGTAAAGAGCATTGGAATTTTGTTAAGGGTATGTGCAGGATCATCATGGAAAAAAAAGGCCCTTAAGTGGCGAAAAATTTAGAAAAGTAAGAGTTAGGCAACTTGACATAAAATTTTGAATAAGTTATTTATATTATTTCAAAAATATGTAAGAATAGAATTTGTAGTAAATTGAATGTAGTTTCTAAACTACTATGTTTTTTTTCTTAAATCTATTTGGTAGAATTTGAAATATTAGGTATATTTAATTCAAGGAAAAAAAAGAAGTAGGTGTTTGTCGATAGTTACCCTAACCATAATAAAATGATAATTTATTTTTATAATATTTTAGATATAAGTAGAGGAATCATATCTGATGTGATACATATTTTTTTGTAATTTTTTTCTAAGTAAATAATTAATTATGAATTTTTATTACAATTTTTAAAAAATATAAAAACTTCGTATGTCTGACCACCTTAACTTGGTCAAAACTTCATGATTTTTTTTTTTAAATCCTATAGTATGCAAAGCATATAATATGATGCATGTTTTGGATTCAAAAAATGTGATACCATTTGAAAGCTATATATGTTTTCAATCAACCCATTAATCAAGACTTTAGTCGTCATTTAAATAGAAAATGAATAATAATTATTTATTAAATTCAAAGTAAAGCATCATTTATATTGGTGGAAAGCTGAGAATCTTCTTTAAATCTAACCCCTTTCGTTTCATCAATTTCGAGTAAAAAATAGTCATCAACCACATACCCTACACATACCCATCATATCGCCATTTTTTGTCCCATCATGATCCTACACATACCCTTAAGAGGGTGTTTAGATATTTGTTAGGTTACTTCTTATTACTATTTATATTATCATGGTACAAATTATTTGGTTGTCTTTAGACATATAGAGGGTTGTTAATGTGTATTAGGAATGTGACTTGGATATTTGAAGGTGAAACGAAGGAGAAACGAGTGTGTCCACCTTTTAGGAGATGGGAAACTTAGGGGGCTCTATTTTACTCTTGTTTCATTCAAGGAAACCTTGGAGATCCCAATATAAAGGTGCAATTGAGAGAAGGGGATGTGCTATATGGTCTCCTAGGGTGTGATTAAAGACAAAGGGGGGGTTCACCACTAATCTAAGGCTTAGAAAGAAAAGAAAGGAAAGTAACATGCAAAATCTAACTATATAACCTAGAAAATGAACTCAAATCAGAATAGAAATCTTAAAATAAATAGAGGTGCACATACAAAACTGAAAATTCTTGAAACAAGGTGTACAATCTCAAAATTATGACTTTTGAAGCACAATGGGACTCACACGCCAATAGGGGAGATTTAGTACTAGTTTAGGGTTTCGGGCCAAAACCAGAATTTGCAACTGGTAAACCAAGATCTACAAAAAGTGTCTAAAAACTAGTATACTGGGATTGATATGCCACTAGTGGTGATTTAATCCTAGTATTAGGGTTGATCTAAAACTTTGATATCCTCTAATGTTCTTCTGTAGCTTCTCTCCCTTCCAAACTTTGATTCTCAAACCTTGAATTATGACATGTACATGACCTTCCTTAATCTAGAAAGGAAGGTGACAACTTTGACAACTTTCTCCAATCTTTCTCTTCAATGGATGTTCAACCTAAATCTAAAAAATGATGTGCATCAAAGAGAGGGAAAAATGTTGTTTTGTTAGTGGATAGGGGTTTTCCTTGGTCAAACCCTGTTGTGGAAATCAAAGCTTGAAATGAAATGAAATAGAATGGAGGAATGATGAGTGAACAAATATGCTATTTTGCAACTCACCAAACTCTTGATATGAAGGCTTCAATCTTGTATGAAATTGCTAGTATGAACTTAGATCTTAACTCTTGATTGTATGTTATGGATCTTTACTTGAAAGCTTGCTTGAATCCTAAGAATCTCCATCACAAATGTTAGCTCAAAAATAAACATGATGCATGATGACTTTGACATGATGCTTGAATCTTGAATATAGTTTCAAAATACTTGATAATGAACACTTGAATTCTCTTGAATGCTCTATAATGCTCTCACATGAATGCTCATAAAATCACTTAAATTGCTAGGAGAAATTATGTGAAATGACCTTGTATTTATACTTGTTTTTGCCAAATTTCATGAAATTACAACACTGTAAGCTGACATCTAATCTAGGAGAATAAAATCCTACCAAGAATTTGAATTCAAAATAGGTCCAAGATAAGTAGGACTCATGCGCCATTTGGGGCGTATCAATCCCAGTAGCCTAAGCTTGGGACACAAATTTCAAGAAATCTTAAATTTTATGGCAAATTTAGGACCAGGCCCCGAAACTTAGGTGGGACCCATATGCTCAAGCTGACATATGAGTCCCAAATCACTAAATTATGTTTTTCTATTAGGTACGTGTTAGGATTATCTGCAAAAAGATGCATTAAATAAGGCTTGTGGATGCAAAATAAGTCCAAATAAGGCATAAAGAAGCCCAATTTTAGCAGTGAGTGCCCAAACAAGTGTGAAAATTTAAATGGATACATTTTTTCTACTCTACATTTATCCCCCACTTTAGTGAGTGGAGGAACTTGGTTTAAATTCACACTAAAGTAGATAAAATCACATCAAGAGGGGTTTAAATATACCGGTGCTAGTGATATAGGACAACAACTATCAAGAGGGTTGTGCAAGCCCCCAGGATCAAGATCCTAAGGCAAACCAACATAGGAATAAAAGAAACACACATGTGAATGGTATAAGGAGTAACAACAAGGTACAAGCATACACTACCAAAGACAAAGAGAAAGAAAAATAAAAGAAAAATGGGTGGTCAAGCATTGATCATTTGTCCAACATGATGTAGATTAGATCTAATATTTTTATCCAACAAAATTTATAAGTGGAACATGATGCCCACTATGTAAACCGAAAAAATGCACACAAGGGATAGTGGAACCTCAAGTCGTCCACTAGGTGAGACCCCATAAGATACATATGCACGTGGCCAGTATGTGCTCACATAGACAAGCAAGTGGCTATGGGAAAGTCAAGCATAAGTTTGGCTCCCACATGCTAGCCATACTAAAGCTATACCTCATGATAATTTTGATAAGGTGCCACACAACACTAAAGTAGGAATTCATGATGCAAGCAAAGCTTCATATGCTTGACACCCATGAAGAAACATGATGGATCCATAGGCAAGCAAAGTGTGTTATGCAAGGTGGCCATATAAATGATATTGTAAATGAAAAATAGTGTAAGGTATATTCAAAGGATTTTTTCTTAGTTCATGTAAGGTATTAACTTAGGGAACATTGTGCAAAATGTCTCCAAGAGAGGACCAATTGAAGAATAGAAGATTCACAACTTAGGGGATGCAGTGTTGGGAAATATGAGGGTCATCTCAGATAGAAACATCTAAGAACAACAGTTCCTTCAACGATTTTAATTTCTTCACATTGCTTCAAAGACACAACTACTATACCATAAAGTGGAAATAGGCACAGTCCATTTCCCACATTGACCCTTAGAGAGAAATCCATGAAAAATAGTTTCAATAACACCAACATAAACAACCATGAAATATGAAACAAAAGACATGAACACACAAATATACGTGGGGAAAACCCTTTCAGGTAAAAAACCCCACACTCCAAAAGCCCAGATCACCATTGTGTTATTTATCAACAAAAAAGTTACAATACAATATCAAGCTCATGGCCTTTATAGGAGATTTACATCTTGTTCCATTTTGGAGAAAATATGACAACACAACCCCTTGTGACCATCTCTCTCAGTGAAAGACATCTCACGACTACACAACTACATGACTCGACCATCAGCCTCTCAGTCTCTCTGTCACATAGTCACTCAGCCTACACCTTCTATAAGATCCATCTCTCCCATGGTGTCACAACCTCTTGCAATACACTCAGGTTCTCAACTAGTCCATGCCCAACCTCTCTGCTTGCATCCAACCTCTCACCGTGCATCTAACACCTCAACTCTCTTAGCTTGTTCAGCACCTAGCCACTCGACCTACACATAGTCTCTCAGCCTCCATGCATCCTCTCGATCTTTGCCTAGTAGCCTTGGCCAGCACCCAGCCTTTCAACCTCACATCTAGCCACTACACCCTTTGGTTATTTCCACTCACAGTTGTCGCCACTCTCTACTCCAAGCTTCAAGCTTTGAGAGAGTTCCCCTCAGCCTTCACTACATCCAGCCTTTCATCCTATAGCTCAGCTTGTCTAGGGTCGACCTCCACTCTCAGAGAGCTTCAAGCATGACACATGAGAGAGTCCAGGGTCATTGTCTCCATCACTATTAGACTATTCAACTACCACAACCCTTTAGGGTTTCACCTCAAGCCATATGCCATCATCCAATGCTAGCCATCAGATAGGAAGTCAAAAAAATCTCCACCTTCAAGGTTAGGGTTCTTCATGAGTCACTGAGTCAACCATTGAGAACATGGCCCCACATGGCATCGGTCCTCCACATCATCGCCACTTGTCGGCCTCCATCACGATCCACCAACCTATTGAGTACCAATTGGTCGCCACCATCCACGCAACAACCAACCATACAACTGATATCACCATCCACATAGACAGGTCCCACCATACACTAGCTATGTAGCCTAGTCAGGAGAAACCCGAACTTTACAACCTCTAGACAAAGGTTAGGATTTTCTCGAACACCGTGACATGGTGACAAAGGGATCAATCAATTGCTCAAAAATCCAACTTCCAAACCTCATGACAGAGGTTACAAAGTTCCCAGAAGCCGCGACATCCCGATAGAAGGATCACTCTATCACCCGAAACTCCAACTTCACAACATCCAATCAGAGGTTAGGAATTTCTCGATCACTATGACCAACACACTATCGCCCAATTACAATCTTTTAAAACCCCATGACATAGGTTTCAAGGTTCAAGATTTGGGAGATAGGTTGCCAAAGGAGGAAAAGATAAGCACTCTAGGAAGGGACCAAGCTAGTAATTTGAGTTACATTTCTCAACATGCAGTGTGTTGCATCAAGCCACTAAGAGGAATATACTATGCTAAGAGAGATCACACTTTTGAAGGACATCACACCCAATTTCACCACAAAGAGAAAGAAACATTGCATGAAATAAGAAGGCTACGTAATGAAACATGAGAAACTCAAAAAGAATAATGCCAATGTATGGCCCCACTATAAAGAAATTGCTAAACACCATGCTATGAACAATTAATTTAAAATAGAAAATGAAAAATTCTAACAATAAAGAGGACATGAGATCTCATTTGGAAATCCCTATGCCAAGTCATATGTTTCCAAATAAGGCTATGTCATGAAAAGGGGTTGCCCCCACAATGAAATCCTGAATGTCACACAAAGGATCCATGGATTTGGGGTTAGTATGTATTTTCTACAATGTTATTAGAGAGCTCAGAACTATCCTCATTCCCCAAATACTCATGGAACAGGAAGAATGACACAAAGAGAGTGAAAACAAAGAAATTTTTTAGTTCAACATGGAAGAAACCTAAATGTCTTGACACCTTGCATCGTTCCCAAAAGGAAAACATAAGATAAATGAAAATATAGAAGAAAATATTTTGGGTCAACATTGAAGAGACCTAAATTGCTCGATGCCTTCCATCATCCCCAAAAGGAAAACACAAGACAAATGAAAAAATAAATTGTTTACGACATAGAGAACAATGTAGATACAAATAGAGGAATGTCATAAAGAGAGAGATACATCAAACAAAATAGTATGAGGGATCACATTACACACATGCAATCACATACATAACATGAAAAAGAAAATAAAGGAAATAATAGTAAGGCATTTTCGATTCAACCTATAACAGGTCGTTCCATATCCCAATCTTATTCATTGTATATGGAAGGTTGACAACTAACCAAAGGGACAACAAAAAGTGACAAACTAGGAAAAGGATATCTAATTCTTGTCCCAGTGTGTGCAAGACAAGAATGAGCTGAGGTAGGTGATGAGAAGGAGCTCCTTGCATTTTGAAATGATTTGCAATGATTGTAAAGCATGTAATAGTGAGCATATTGTGATCCTACAAATATTACATGAAAAGGAGTGGAAGGAAATGGTTTAAGGGATTATTTCTATGATATCAAACTTTTTAAATATTTTTTTTAAGGCACAACACTCATCAATACTATGTCCAAGAACTCTATGATACTAACAATGTGATGTGTTTGTGTTCTTAGGATTTGGTTTTCGATTCTCTCTCATGGGTGGTAATGTAATAAGTCCTTGTCTTAGAAGTATGTGTAAGGTTCTTTTAGTTGTAGACGATGATCAAGGAAATTGTAGTTTCTTTAGTTTGTAAGGCCTTTGTTCCTTGCTATATTAACAAATTTCCTAAGTTAGATGTTGAAGAGGAGGATCTAAGATGATCCTATCATCTCTATCATTATTACAATGCATTGATTTTTCTTTAGGAAGGAGGACTTATTTTGGGAGGAGGATCTTGATATCCTAACCCTTTGGTATCTTTAGTTGGTATTTTCTCTTGGATTTGATAAATTTCATGTTTCTTGTTGTATCACATCCTTGTCTACTTAAAATTGTGAACCCTTTTCCATATGTCTCTTCTAGGTTGATGGGAGTGTTGGTAACTCTATTAACATAGGATGGTTGAATTTTTGCTTGATTAGAGGAACTAGGTTCACCTATTACAGGGAACTTAAGCTCAGCTTGTGTTTCTGTTTTAGGATGTAGAAGTCCAAACATCTCAAGTTGTGTTGGTTTTTTCAGGGAAGGATAAAATGATGCATTAGTCTCAATGTTGTTAAGGAAGTCTTTTATGAAGTTGTTCATGTTGTAATCATCTTATCCAATTATGTAAACATCATGAGGAGGACATGCATTAGGAATTGAGTGAGCATGACTGATTTCAATTTCATTAAGATCATTTCCAAAGGCACAACTTGACACATACACTAATGACTTCAAGGACATCCAAAGGTTACCAAAGCACATATCAAGGGTGAAATGCAATGTAATAACCTGGAATGAAATTAAGAAATCCATGAAATGAACCAAATTAAGCTAGATGAAATTAAATGAATGTAAAAGGGATTCAGTAAACTGAAACAAAAATCTAACAACAACAAACTAAAGCATAGAAACAAGGTTTTTTAATGTTGTAAAATGCAGTTTTATATCTAACACGGGACTAAATCACCCAAAGGGGCATATGAGTGTTAGTTGGGATTTTTGAAGGCCTGAAATCCTAAAAACTAGTCAACATAGAATTCCCAAAAATCAAGTAAAACAACCTTTATTGGGACTAAATCGCCCAGAGGGGTGAATGAGTCCTAGATGAATGTTTTGACTCTAAATTCACCAATTTTTGAGTGAATGTTAAGGTTTATAACTCATATTAAATCTATACTAAGTGTAATTATAGATTTCAAATGAAATTCAATTATGTAAGATGCAAGAAATGGAAGCTATATGCACTTTCACTAATGCGAGATTTAGAAGCCCTAAAGCCAAATTAACTAATGCAAGTTCTAATGCAAAGTTAATGTAAGCTAGATCTAGGACTATAATGCACTCCAAATAATAAATAAGGTGTCCAAAGGCTAGGTTCACCAAAATGAAATGAAGGAGAATCATGTGTGTCCATCTTTTAGGGGATGGGAAACTTAGGGGACCCTATTTTTCTCTTGTTTCATTCAAGGAAACCCTAGATATCCCAATCTAAAGGTGCAATTGAGAGAAGGGGATCTACTGTAAGGTCTCCTAGGGTGTGATTAAAGAAAAAGGAGGTGTTCACCACTAAGAAAATGTATAGAAAGAAAAGAAATGACAATAACATGCAAAACCTAACTATATGACCTAGAAATTGAACTCAAATCAAAATAACAAACTGGAGATAAAAAGAGGTGCACCTGGAAAACTAGAGATTCTTGAAAGAAGGTCTGCAATCCTAAAATTAAGACTTTTGAATCAAACTAGGACTCATATGCTACTGGGGGGATTTAGTTCTAGTTTAGGGTTTTGGGCGAAAACCATAATTTGCAACTAGTAAACCAAGATCTACAAAACATGTTTGAAAATTTGTATACTGGGACTCATATGCCACTAGTGGTGATTTGGTACCAATATCAGGGTTTATCTGAAACCTTGATATCATCTAGTTTTCTTTTGTATCTTCTTTCTCTTTCGATCTCTGAGTCTGAAACCTTGAATTCTAACTTGTAGATGACTTTTCGTAATCTTTCAAGGAAGGTGAGAACTTTGACAACTTTGCAACTTTGAAAAATTTCTCCAATCTTGATCTTCAATGGATCTTCAACCTAAATCTACAAATAACACATCAAATAGAAGGAAAAATGTTATTTTTTTAGTGGATAGGGGTTTACCTTGGTAAAGCCCTATTTTGATAATCAAACCTTGAAATGAAATGAAATAGAATGGAGGAATGATGAATGAATAAATATGCTATGTTGCAACTCAAAAAACCCTTGATATGAAGGTTGCAATCTTGTATGAAATGGCTAGCATGAATGTAGATCTTGATTCTTGATTGTATGTTATGGATCTTGACTTGAAATATTGCTTGAATCATAAGAACCTACTTCACAAATGTTAGCTCAAAAACAAACATGATGCATGATGACTTTGACTTGATGCTTGAGTCTTGAATATAGCTCCAAAATTATTGGTAATCAGCTCTTGAATGCTCTTGAATGCTCTATAATTCTCTCGTTTCAATGATCATAAGATCACTTAAATTGTTAGGAGAAATTATGTGAAATAACCTTGTATTTACACTTGTTTATGCCAAAATTATAAAAACTACAACACTACAAGCCAACATCAGATCTAGGAGAATTAAATCCCACCAAGAATTTGAATTCAAATTAGCTCCAAGGTAAGTAGAACACATATGCCAGTTGGGGCATATGTGTCCTAGTAGCCTAAGCTTGGGACACAAATTTCAAGAAATGTTAAGTTCTATGCCAAATTCAATACCAAGCCCCAAAATTTAGGTGGGACCCATATGTCCAATGTGGTATATGAGTCCCAGATTACTAAATCTAGGCCATACAATCCAAAATCACTAAATTATGATTGGTTATTAGGTATGTGTCAGGATTATGCTTAGAAAGATGCATTAAAGAAGGCTTATGGATGTAAAATAGGACCAAATAAGACATAAAGAAGCCCAATTTTAGCAGAGAGCACCCAAACAAATGTGAAAATGTAAAGGGATACATTTTTCTATACTATAGAAGGTTTACTGGTGGATGTACATTTAATTTATTTGGAGGATGATTGAGTTGGATGAGTAAGAGACAACCTAAAATTTCCTTTTCCACCACTACATAAGAGTATATATGGTTGTTACACATGCCTCTAATGAGGTGGTATGGTTATAGAGGCTTGCTAATGGCATTAGTTTTGATTATAGGACAATGAGTGTTGGATGTTAAAGTCAATGTTCTATTAATTTGGAAAAAAAATAACATATCATGCTCATACTAAGTATGTTGATGTTAAATATCACTTTATGCAAGACATGGTTGAGAATGGAAAGATCATAATTGAAGAGGTTAACACTTTGGATATTTTCCAGATTCTCATATAAAGGTAGTGACCACAGATAAGTTCTCTTGGTGCAAGAAGGTCGTGGCCTTCAATCATCTTACCTTATTTATTGTTTATATCTCTTGGATGTAATTGAGAATGTTAGGATAGGTGAAATTAATCTTTCATTCCTATGTTATTCTTAAGTGTCTCAATTTTCCTCATAAAGTGTTCTAGGGGACATGAGAGGAAAAACATTATATATTTGTTTCTATGACATATTATAATTTCATTTTCAAAGAGATGGACATGTCTTGGTGGTGTTGCACATCATAATGGAAAACTTTTCCCTCCTAGGAATCCAATTTTGGAATGTGTAGAGTCATGTGTGGGGTACCCATGATTAGAAGATGAAAGGTTGTCAATTGGTGTTCCATCAATAAGTTGAAGAGTCATTGAAGAATTTAGAGATTCAAATATTTGATTTTCTATGGGCTATGTTCCCATGTTGGAGCCATGTGAATAATTATTATTTAATTATCATGTATTTTGGTTGTCAAAGAGATAGGCATGGGATTTCTCAAGTGGTTTCTTAGCTCTTGTTTTGGGTTACTATTTATGGTTTTCCCTTCCAGAAAGTTCTATAAATTGGAGCCATGGGTGTTGCATAGGTGGTTGTTGTGGCGCCAAAATATCGACCCGTTAATGCTCGATACAGTTGTTGGATTTATACAAGATCCAATATCTAGAGGAGGTGGCTAAACCATGTCATAAATCCCAAGTGCCACACTGGACCATGCTAAGGAGACCAAGGAAAACACCTTGCAACAATCCTCCCAGTGCAAGTGAGGGGTTCGAACCTATGACCTCAACTCTCATAACAATTGTTGCATAGGCGGTCGTCGTTGCACCAAAAGATTGACCTACTAATGCCTGTTATAGTTGTTTGATTTATACAAGATCCAAGATCCACATAAGGAAGTTAAACCATGTCACAAACCTCAAGTATCACACTGGCCCATGCTGAGGAGACCAAGGGAAACATCTTACAACAATGGTATGGTATTTTTATTTTTAGTCCTTGTAGGTAGCATGGTCCTCCCATATTGATCAGAGAATAGCAGTGAAATGTACATTCTTGTGTATCTCTTCCTAGAATATTAATAATATACTTGTTTGAGCTCTTCTTGTGTGGATGTTTTTCTTGAAAGGCTTTCTCCACATATGGTTCACTAATTTTTATATTATGTTGAATGTGCAACACACATAATATCATTTTGTTAAATATTATTTTTATATTTGACTACACATACATAAGTTAATATTGCAACTTTACTTCACCTTCTTTTTCAATAAAGAGGGAAAAAATTATAAATGATGGTGGATTTATAGTTTAATCCATGTGAGTGCATTTGATGGCTAGGATTAAATGGACAAGGATTAAGGATGACTTAGATCAAATGGACAAGGACTAAGAAAAAATGATCTCATTTTATTAATCAATCTTAGGGAAGAATTATTTGATGATGAATGGTAATGAAATTTAATGTAATGATTAATTATTTAACTAATTCATGGGAAAGTTAGTATAGTGAATTGGTGGTAAATTTTGGATGTCTATATTTTCCCCCTCATATGGCATCATCACTAGAGGAAGTGGAATACTATCAAATAATATTATAATATAGTGACTAGAAATGAATGAGGATTAGTTGAAAGATGCCCCAATTATTGGAAGGATAAGGAAGGATGACAAGGAGGGAGTTTAGTATGCATCCTTGAGAGGAAATGAAAGTTCAAAGAAAATGGGTATGGTCTCAAAATGGAGAGATAGGGGGATGAAGGTGTAGCATAGTAAATTGTCACCCTTGACAATTTCACACTATGTTTTATCCCCACCTAAATTATTGATCCTAATTGAGTCCTTAATTTCCCAAATCATGCATTCTATAGCTTATTTTTATTGTTTTTTGAGAAATTAAAAGATTTGAATAAACACATCCATTTAATGTTTTTTCCTTGACACCTTATGTCCTAGAAAATGAGGCGAGGATTGGAATTCTCTAGGATTTCTAAGTCCTCCTAATTTGTCAGGACCCAATTTTGAATATGTCAATGTTGATCTTTTAGCATTCAAAATTCAAATTGCAAATGTCGTCTATCGAGATTTATTTTTCAAGAAATTGGATAAATGGCTATAAATACCTAGTCTTTTCACCATTTGAAACTAGAAGGAGATTTTATGAGAAACAAATATTGTCTCTTAGTCAAGAACAATATTTTTAGTGCATTGTTGCAGTAATTCAAGTTCTTAACTAAAGGGTGGAAAATTGTTAATTTTCTAGGGTTTAGGACCTATAATGACAATATTCAATCTCTCTCATTCAAGAACAAACCTTAGAGAGATCAATGCAAAGGAGAAATAGATCTTGCAATAGGGTTGTCCTAGGGACTGAATATAGACTAATAAAGGGTTTACCACCAAGTTAATACTTGGAAAGACAAATGTAATGCAATATGAAATTCTTAAACCTAGTTTGATAGAATGAATTACTAAATGACCTAAAAATGCAATTAAAAAAAATAGAAAGCTACAAGATGGAA
Source organism: Sequoia sempervirens (assembly GCA_007258455.2). Taxonomy (NCBI): domain Eukaryota; kingdom Viridiplantae; phylum Streptophyta; class Pinopsida; order Cupressales; family Cupressaceae; genus Sequoia; species Sequoia sempervirens. Next base: position 726,647,874 of record VDFB02270651.1, on the reverse strand, counting down.
TGTGTGCACTTGGAAATCTAAAGATGGATAGAAGAAATTCTGAAATACTAGAAATTCTAACTTCAATGCTGAGTGGGACTCATTCACCAAGCTGGGTGAATCAGTCCTAGATCTAGGTTTCTATACAAAAGTAAAAATCTGGCAACTGGGTATCTGAATCTCTAAAAATTTGAATCTTGACCTAAACTAGGACTCATTCACTAGAAGTGGTGAATAAGTCTAGTTAGAGTTTTCTAAAACTGCAAGGTCTGAATCTGCTCTCCTCAGTCTTCCCAATTTTCTTCTTCAAGTTTCCAGATGATAATCTCTATAAATCAACCTGTAAGTGCTCTACAACGCTCTCCAATGTGTGATGATAACTTTGACAACTTTATGTATTTTGAAAACCTTCTCCAACTTGCTCCTCAATGTTTCTTCAATCTAAACCTACAAATCACACACTAAAGAGAGGGAAAAAATGTTGTTTTGTTAGTGGATAGGGTTTTTCCTTGGTCCAACCTCATTTTGGAATTAGACCTTGAAATGAAATGAAATAAGAATGGAGAATGATGAATGAACAAAATATGACGTTGCAACTCACAAAATCCTACTAATGAAGTGCTACAAACATGTATGAGATGGCTCCCATGGATGTATATCTTGAATCTTTCTTGAAGAGGATAGATCTTGAATGAAATGCTAGCTTGAATCACAAAACCATACATCACAATTATTAGCTCAAAAACAAACATGATGCATGAAATCTTTGACATGATGCTTGATGGTTGAATAATGCTCTAAAATTCTTGATAATCTAATGCTCTTGTGAATTGAAACTTGCTATAAAAATGCTCTCACAAAAGTCTTAGGTGAAAATGAGTGCAAGAACCTTGTATTTATACTTAATTTTGCAAGAATTCTTGAAATTAAACAACACTACAAGCCGACATCAGATCTAGGAGGATAAAATACCACCAAAAATTTGAATAATTTTGATTTTGGGTCACACAAGACTCATTCTCCCAAGGTGGTGAATGAGTCCCATTAGGCATAATTTATGTGACAATTTTTAAAAATTATTAGAAAGGTGTGAAACCAAGTGAGGAACCCAAAAACCTAGGTGGGACTCATTCACCCAAGGTGGTGAATGAGTACCAAATCACTAAATATGGGCCATTCAGCCTAAAACACCTAAATTATGATTGGATATTGATTTGTGTTAGGACCATCCTCAAAAAGATGCATTAAACAAGGCTTTTGGATGCAAAATAAGGCCAATCAATACATAAAGAAGCACAATTATTAATGAAAACCAGGTAGAAAAGTGTGAAAGTGTGTTATAACACTTTACAACACTTCAAATAAGGTAGGATTAAGGTACATTTTGGTTCAGTTAATTGATAAAACCTTAGAAAAGTGTGAAAGTGTGTTACAACACTTCACAAGACTTTAGCAAGGTACCATTTAAATTCATTAGTTCACAATAGGGAAAACTTTAAGAAACACCCCCCCTTGGTGAAGGTGTAAAATCCTAGTGAATCTTGTATACTTCCCGATAAAAATATTAATTTTAGTGGTGAATTTTTTCTTTTTTCATGAAAAAAAAATGTCCATTGGCAAATCTTTTCTAATCACTAGAAGTCTATGGAAAATCTAGACGAAATGCAAATTTTTTAAAACCACTAAATTTTTTCCATTGGTGATTAAAATATATTTTCAAACCAATAAAATATTTCGATTTGTGAATTAAACCTATTTTCAAACCAGAAAAAATAATTTTGTTGGCGATTAAACCTTTTTTCAAACTAAAAAATAAAATTCATTGGAGAATTAAACCTATTTTCAAATGATTAAGAAAAAAACATTGGCAAATTAAACATAATATCAAACTAATAAAAAAATGTAGTGGGGAAGTCTTAGTGCAAATCAATATAACCACGACCATTCAATGAATTGTCAATGGACGATTGTAGTTGCATTCCAGAAGTAAATCTCTAAAGCAGTAGACTTGCAAATTGAAAACTCAAAAATAACACTAGAACTATTAGATTTTTTTTTTTGGTTGGTAATAGGATTTTGTATTGCATGAAAATAAAGATTACATCATTTGCCTCATTGTTTTCATCAACCATCCAAAGATCACCTACATCTATAACAATTTTTTCAAAAAAGCATCTTAACATGCTTCATAATAGAAAAAGTAACCCTGCCCAACTAAAACCAGTTCCACCACTATCTATATCTACCTTACATATTTCAATAAGATTTTCAATCACTCTTTTACACTTCCTAGTACCTACTATTCACACTATACAACCCTAATAGGGTTCAACCCCTAGCAAGCCAAAAATTTAGTACTAGTCTTACGTTAATTCTACAAAATCCCTACAAAAACTACAAATTCTACTAGTGCTATGAGTATGTGTAGGATCATGATGGGCCAAAAAGTAGTGATATGATGGGTATATGTAGGGTATGTGGCTAACAACTTTTTTTTACTCAAAATTGATGAAATGAAAAGGGTTTTTAAATGAGATTCTTAGCTTTCCACCAATATAAATTATGCTTTACTTTGAATTTAATAAATAATTATTATTCATTTTCTATTTGAATTACAACTAAAGTCCTGATTGATAGGTTGATTGAAAAAAATCTATAACTTTCAAACAGTATCAATTTTTTTAAATCTAAAACATGTGCCATATTCTATACTGTGCATACTATAGGATTTTTAAAAAAATTGAATTTCATGAAGTTTTGACCAAGTTAAGTTGGTCAAACATACGAGTTTTTATATTTTTTGAAGGTTATAATAAAAAATTCATAATTAATTATTTACTTGGAAAAAAATTACAAAAATTCATGCATCACATCAAGACATGAGTCCTCTACTTATATCTAAAATATTATAAAAAAATATTATCATTTTATTGTGGTTAAGGTGGTCAGACAAACACCTACTTATTTTTTCCTTGAAATTTAAGTACTACTGCATTGAAATTTTAAATTTTCACCAAATAGATTTTTTTTATAAATAAACCTAGTAGTTTAGAAACTACATTCAATTTTCTACAAATTCTATTCTTACATATTTTTGAAATAATATAGATAACTTATTCAATTTTTTACGTCAAGTTTCCTAACTCTGATTTTTCTGAATTTTTTGCCACTTAAGGGCCTATTTTTTCCATGATGATCCTGCACATACCCCTACCCATTTCATAACCAAATTTCTTTGTTGCTTTTCTTTTCATCTTTTGCTTCCTTGCATTCTATCCTTTTTCTTTCAGACACTTTTTCTCCACTTTTTCCTATGCTTCCATGTCCTTTGCCTACACTTTTTCTTGTGTTATAATTGATTAGAATAAACAAAATAGTTTAGGATATAAACAAATTTAGAGGTGATCATAACCCTCCTTTTGATTTGGATATTTTTAGACCATGGGTTCAGGATACTATTTCCATGCTAGCATTTTTCCTCAGATTGGATGGAAATTTGGAAGTGGGTGCATGCCTCCTTGAAATGGTATATAATATCCATTATGGTATTCCACATGTTGAATATAATTTGATTGAGCACATTGTAGAATCCATGGATAAATTTTTTTAATGATTAAAGGAGGTTCCACCAAGACATTTAGGTTCACAACCTACTTGTGCTATCTTTTTCTATTCAAATTTAGAGGAATGTTTTAGACCAACAAGCTTTAGATTTAGCCCTATAGTAATCCTGAGCAAAAGAAAATGGCTCCAATATATGAATGGACCACTTTTTTAAGGTTGCACGATTTTTGAAGGAACTATAGTCATTTTGTAGACTACTTTTTGGCTCCATTGCACCAAGCAATTACAAATAATCCAATGCCTAGATTCCCTATGTCATGTAGAAACTGAATTCAACTAGGAAAATAAATACAATTGGCTAGTTGGTACTTAATGGAAGAATACACTTTGCTAAGATTTTATGGATCAGGAGTACAACCATACAAACTTCCAATACATGTGACACAAAGGGTTTTTTGTTTGGAATATGTAAGACAGATGCAGAGTACTTATGAACTACACTTTACCAATCAGAAAAAGAAGACCTTATTTCCTTCTTTACCTCTTTCATGTGGATGGATCACATTCGAGAGAAAAGCATTTAGTGCGGCACACAATCTTTTAATTTTTTATTTATTTTGATGCTATACGTCACTTGCAATATGATCCATGTGACACCATTAAATTGATGATTATGCTCAATAAGAATGCTGCAAGTAGAATTCAACATCAAAGTAAACACTTGCTTGAAAACTTGAGAAACAAGGATTCTTGGGATGAGGTCAAAATTGCAATGGAGAAAAGTGTTGTTGAGAATGGTATTTCTTTTGAACAGTTCTTAGTAGAAATTATCGCATTGTATCAAAAGACAATTAGGAGGTCCAACAATTTTTATCAAAAAAGTGCTAAACCATCTAGTAGAGTAAAAATGCTAGATTCTCTAGAGAAGGAAGTTACAGAAAAAAATTGGTCACAATAAAAAATTACTGCCTTTTGGTCTATGAGGAAGGAGCTAGGTGATCCAAGAGCTCTTGCAGAGTATGGAGATAATGAAGAAGATAGCGAGTTTAGCAAATTGTGGAATATAGAGCATCTAGATGAACAAGAAAATAAAGAAAGTGATCATGAATCTAATGATGATAGGGAAGAAGAAAGCCATGTCAATTTCAAACTTGTTTTAAGTGAGGCCACAAAAGAAGAATATACTACTGGAGCAACCATAGCTGAAAAAATGGCTTATGAAGGTGGTCCTTTGGGATCCCAAAGACAAGGCCCTTGGATGGTAATAGATGTAGAGCATAGAAAAGCAATTGATAAATTTGGCCTTGTGCTTGGAGGTGAAAAAGTATACCTAGGGCATACAAGTCAATTTGTTAGAGCTTCAAATCCTCATCCTCAATCTCATGGTCAGACACAATCACAACTAGCAAATTCCCATGGTGGAGAGCTTAGTGCAACTAGAATTTCCTCTGGTGGCAATGGTATGGGTAGTAGTACTAGTAGTGGTCAACATGTGCTACAATAGAAAATTACACACAAGAGGACAACAATACAAGATACCACAAAAACACTAGGTGATCAAGGCATACAGAAGAGGAAAAGGATTTTGATAGGTCCAAGTCACATTACCCACGGATCCACCACAAAGGAGTTATTTCCATACATCACCCACTGCCAATTAGTCTGGCTGCAACATCATCAGCAACTACAAGTACTCCTATTCCTTTGTCATTCAAGCATTCAATTGTTCCTACATCCCTAGGTTTTGATTACATTGAAGAGTTTAAAAAGAAATTAGACATGAATAAAAAAGAAAAGAAGCAACTGATGGAGAGTGCATCTGATGTAACTTTAGAGCCTTCAACAACCATGGTATTACCCACATTTGACACAAATAAAGAAATCATGGAGTACACATTTCTTGTTCCCACAATTCAAAACAAACCTGCAAATCAAATGGCTCGATCTAAATTCCAAGTGAACAATATTCAATTGGATATTTTTGGACTCAAAAATACTGAAAAAATTAATGTATCAAAGAAGAACAATGAATTAGTGTACACATCATTGCTAAATCAAGATAGAGAGAAAAAAAAGTTGTAGACTCAAATTGAAAAGTTACAGGAAGACCTAGCAAATGAGAAAGAACAGAGAAAAGAAACATATAACAAGAGCAAAGAATTAGAAAAAAGAATAAAAATTCTGCCTCTGCATCAACAAGCAAAGAGGATAAGCAGAATGAGACTGTAGTGAATGAATTGAAGAAAAGGCTAGATGAGAGCAACAAGAAATATGATGAGGAAAAATCCACTTCAGAAAAATTAAGACTAAGCATTGCGAATGGAAATGCACAGTGGGAACAAAAAATGGAGAAGGAGAGAAAAACAAATGAAAGATTAGAGGCAAAGCTGATTGAAGCAAAAAATGAAATTGAGTCTTTTCAAAATAAGTTATCTGCATTTTGTAGAGAGACAATGAGCCATATGAAACAAAAGATTTGGGATGAAATAATGCTAAGGATTGATCATTTTTGTGATGTGTTTCAATTGATTGATTCTATCAGACAACATCATAAGAAGCTCAACAAATATTTAGTGGACAAAAAAAATGTGCTAGCATTAGAGAAATCTAGAAATGAAATTCAACAAATAGTCTACAAAGCTAGTGACAATGTTTTGAAATCAAAAGGGATTACTAATCGATTTGCTACAGCAATGACGTTGTCATATATCATTGAAAAGTGTTTGAGAATGTGTGAAACAAAGGAATATTTGCATTTGGCTGCAGACAAGATGAAGAAGGTGGATGAAAAGGTAAGGAACTTCATAGAGCTTAGTTTGCCATAGGATTTTGGCACAAATGACTGATTCTTTGGAAAAAATGATTTCATAAAGAAGATGGAGGATGCAATGAAGATTGATTTGGGCCAGTTTCCTCAAAACCTATATGTGGTGAAATACTTGGATTCCATCAAATCATTGCTAACCTTGAATGAAAAATTGACTGAAGAATCCAAGGTAGGTTCCACTTTGAATCATGAATTTTTAACAAATCTTCAAGTCAAACAACATCAGTTAGAACAAATGATAATTCCACCACTTGAACAATGGAAGTTGCCAGAAAAGGTGTTGTAGTGATTTGATTTTTGATTTTTGATAATATGAGTTTCCAAGTTCCAACTCAGCTCTATGCAGAGTTGTCTTTGTTCCAACTTAGACTTCAGTAATGTGTTGATGTTAAATTATTTGTATTATTTATTTTATCATTTGAAGAAAAATTCTAGTAGTGGTTTCAACTACTAGATACAATTTGAATGATTGTTGATGTTCATTGTTGTATATGCTACTAATACTATTGTTAATATGTTATTAAGCATTGAGTTGAGTGATGACTCATTGAGTACATGTTCAAGTTTTACTTTCAACACAATTAAAATATGAACTATAAGGTTATTTTAATTCCAGGCATCCATAATCTTAGTGAAATTTCATTACAATTCAAACATCAATACTCAATCTCCATGAATACTTATTAGATCCACTAAACATTTATATGAATTCATGCTTTAGTCAAGGTACTTTAACTAGTTCATTAAACTAGAGCCAAAATTAAAACATACATCAATGCATAATTACAAAGAAGATTAATGAACTATCATTGATCATATTTCATTAATAATTAACGTAAAATGTTATAGTTAGCTACTAGAGAGACGCTAGACTAAAAATAAGGGAGCAAAGCAAGCTTAGTCACTAGTCCTCCAAGTCTTATAACCATGTCACAGAGTTCTAAATTTTCATAACTACCTGATTCCCCGACTTGGTTCACTTTGTTGAGTAACTTAAGTTCATGCACACGTAACCTTTGAGTTACAATGTGTGGATTTAGTCAGTGGGTCAGAGGTTTCAAAAACTTTGAAAATTCATACTTTGGTTCTAAGGTTCGAAGTTTCACTGACCATGCGGCATTATGGACTTATCTTGCCTTTCAAAAGCTCCGTCATTTGACATCTCATTGAATGCTATGTACGGACTAAACTTGAGTTGTCATTTTTAGGAATTTCCAAAAGCATGTAGGTTTAAAGGCTATCCTTTTTAGGAATGAAATTGAATGTCGCATTTAAATGACATCCTATCAAAAACAATGACATAAGTGGGTGGTAAAGTTTTACTAGGACATTTAGCCTACATTCTCATTCTTTTCCAAGGCTTGTACTTATCAAGTGCAAACATTCTTTTTACTTAGACACTTAGCTTGCATTCTCATTCTTTTCCAAGGCTAGTACTTCTCAAGTCCAAACATTTGTTCTCCGCAAATTTGTGCTCATGCAGAGTGAACCTTGAGTCGGCGTAATGGATATGATGCTTAGACCTTTTAAGTTAGAAGAATGTTGGGTGCACCTGGAGAGGGATGACAAGTTAGAGTTGGATATAAAACTCTTAGAAAGTGGGATAGCTCATGCTAGAGAGTTTCCAAAATCCATGTTGAGTGTGGACCTGATAAGTGCATGTGCAAGAAGGTACATTCTACAGACATGGGAAATTAAAGCCGCGAATGGGACTATAATTGCAGAAATTTCTCTGGAAGTTGTTTCCTGCACATTGGGGATTCTAGAAAGGGAACTTGTAGAATACATGTCTATCATAGTGGCAGGTGAATTTTTCAAAGCGAATAAAGATTGGTGTAAGAAATCCATGGCCAAAACCTGGTTGAAGTTTGAAAAGAAAGGTAAGTCACATTTGTCGAGTAAATTCAAAAGAGTGCATTTTAAGGGACAAATTGTAGATGCTATTGCTTTATTGCAAGTGTGCATTGTTGGGAATGCAAAATTTGAGTTATTTGATGATTGGATGTGTCAATTTATCTTGATAATCTATGATGAGAACATTTTCATTGACTGGGTTGAAGCTATTTTCTTCCATTTGAATGAGCAATAAATTAATTTCCATAAGACCAGTGCTACTTTTTGTATGTGTTCTTTCCTAATGTACATTGTAGGTAGTTAGACGTCCTTTTGGCCTGGGTTGGAGCTGCAAGGAACCCTAGCTTCTGACATTCCTATGTATAAATGCTTTCCTCAATTCACTAAACAATTTAGAATGGGTGATTTTTGTCGTGTTAATGATGCATTTTTAATGGAGGCTATGAGGAAACTAGATAGAAATCCAAAAATGTGCCTTTCCCCTAAATCAATTTCTCTTGTATCAAAATTTGGGAGTTTTTATATCCAATTTGATAAGTTTTCCTATCTGAGAATAGGGGGTTTTGCGAAAGCCCCATTTAAATTACCTTGATATCCTAAAGATTTACTAATATTTTTGGAAGTTTGTCAACAAATGGCCATGGTTAATATTAAGTATACAAACATGGGGAAATGAGGGTATGTCTTCCCATTGGAGATCCCTTCTTTTATGTGCAAAATAAACCAGATGGCTAGGGGAGCTGAAGGAATTCTCAAGGAATATAACCTCTAGAATTTGTCTATGAGAGCTAATTTTGACAGTAAAGGTTTTATGAAGTATAATCTCTATGGAGGGAGCTTATATCGACATCACCCATCTATAGAATATTTTTGGGAAGATTGTGTCGATAAGAATGAAGTTTGAGAAGAGATTATATGAGGCTAACACTAAAACTGATACATAATTTTGGTCTACCATTTTGCATTCCTGAAAAATGTAGCTGAGGATTCAACAATCATAGATCCCACATATGAAAAATTACTTGATAAATACCACCCTAGGGTTGATTTGGAGCCAAAGTGAAATTTTAGATATGAGGGTGTGTGTTGCCCCATGACTGGTTGGATGGGAAATGGTGGCAAGTTGTTGGTCCTGTTCAAGAGCCTAAGTCATCATAGAAGAATGAATAGGGGTCTACGCAAGCATCTAGTGTAAGTGTATCATTAGGGAAACCTTCTGTTAGGTCCTCTAGTGAAAATTATTAGTCAGGAGGTGATGGTGATAGGCTAGAAGAAAAAGTCAAGTTGAAGAGAATCTATGAACAAGACAGTGTGCTTTCTCCTACCCCTAAGAAGAAGGCCAATCAAGAAAAACTTGTGGCTATAGATTCTGAAGCTATCTTTCACCAGATCACTAAAGATGATATCTTTCCTCCTCTATCTGAATTTTCCACTTCTCCAACTGATAATCCACCTTTCACTCCTAATGCTCCTAAAGAAACTATTAGTGGAAATGAATATTCTAGTTTGGTAGTAACCTCCCCAGGATGGCTGAAAAAAGTAGTGGAGAAGAAGAGAAAGCATATTCCTACAATGACAATTGGAGTGGATATAGTTGCAAAGTTACTTCAAAGCTCTTTAAAAACTAAAAAATCCAGGAGGAGGTCAAGGATGGTGACTGATGCTACTTTTGGAAATCAAATGCTAGAAATTGTTGACCCTGTAAAGGATTTAAATGAAGATGAAATAATGGAGGTAGACTACAAAGTCACACATGTTGATATGGGGCCTCCAACACTGGAAGGTGATGTGTACCATGCCAATTATTCAGTTAATACCTTTATTAAAAGTGTGAAAGAACATAGGAAATAAAATATAAAATTGCAATCTCAAGTCCTCACATTGATTAACTTTATTTCTTCCATGGCCACTCCTAAATCTGATGAAGCCTCAAGTTCTCAGGTAGAGGGAATCGATGTGCTCACCATGGAGAAAATTAAAAATAATTTGAGCTATTCCAAAGCTTCTTGTGATCGGATCAATAAAATATCTAAAGAGGCTATCTTCTTTCTGAATAAATTTGTGCTCTTTTACACTCAAGTTGTTAACAAGAGGAAGGAGTTAGTAACATAACTTCAGCAGGTCAGAAAAGAGCAAACTAGTGTCTATGTGCTCTCTTAGGAAATGAAAGAATTGAACTCTATGGATTTGAAGATATTAATTGGTGAGAAAATTGTGAATAGTCCTAAGGAGCTAGACCCTTCTTGCTCTGATTCATTGGAATGGAAATTGAATATGTATGATAATTTGGTGAAGGAAATTAATAACACACTTGATCAATATTATGAAATGTTGGCAAAAATTAAAGAAGATTGTCATATTCTGGGAGTGGAAATTACTGATGAGTTTGATGAAAGGATTCTAGATATAAGAGTGATATCTTTGAAGTTTAGAGAGATATTCAATAAAGAAATAGTTGATCCTACTACAGTGACATGGGAGTCCTTCTTGAAACTTAGTGGAATGCATATCCACCTAAAGACTTATAAATCTAGAGAAGAGAAAAGATCTCAAATGTTGGTTGAGTATGAAAAGGCTTTGGGAAAATGGAGAACTAGGTTACATATTACTACAATGACAGGGAGCAAGGACATCATTGCAATTGTCACCAAGTACTAAGAATACAAGCAAAGAGTAAAGGAACAAGAGGCATTATTGAAGGAGAAGGAGGTGGAAATAATTGAAAGCAAAGGAGTCAGTGCTGGGAGTGGGACTATTGTTTAGTTTTTATTTTTTATGTTATTTTCTTTAATTTGGCTCTCTTGATACTTTAAAGACTTTTATTTTAATTTCTAAAACAATTGTCTTAAAGAAACTATTATCAAGACAAAAAACTTTGCTACTTTTATTGCTTTTCTATTATTTCAAAATAGAAAGACAATGGTGAAGTTCACGCATGCGTAATCTTTGAGTAATGGTGTGTACTATGTGGATTTATTGTGCTTTTGTTGAGTACTTTTCCAGTGGATTGTCTATTATTGGAATGATATATTTTTGGTTAGTTTCATTTTTGTGGAATGTTTATTTGTGAATAAAGTTTTTTATGGTGATGGATGCATAAGGATTTCTCAATATAATTTAGGTGATCTGGTAGTTTAAGCTTTTATTTTTTAAGTTGTGTGTATGCCTTTATAAGTTATTTATGTTGAACTATTAGCTTCTATTAGCTTATAACTTATAAGTTATGGATGTTGAATTGTTAGCTTATGTTCAAGGAATGGATTAATAATATTCCTTTTAGTTATTTGTTGAAGATTGTCTTAATGACAATGCAATATGAATTTATAAGTAGTGTGATAAGTGTTCTTTAAAAATGATGCAGAATCACATATCAAATTCAATACCATGGAATACAATATAAAATATAAAATATCACAATTTCATGGAATAAAACATAAAATATCATCAACTACCATTTGGAATATGATTCATGAAGTGCAATATAAAATAAAATATCATGAAGTGCAATGATTCAAAATTTCATTGAATACAATATAAAATATCATCAACTACAATATGGAACAATGGAAATTGATCCATGAAGTGTAGTATAAATACCTAAAAGCTGATAATTCTCTTCCATTTCCCAAACAGATTTAGGGTCCTCAAACTGATGTTCATCATCAGATAAAGTAAAAGAGTCATCTTGAATTTGATTCCAAGTCTTCTCTTCATTTTATTTAGCCTGTGTCTCAAATTCAACATTCATTGTGTGATTTGTGTCAATTTCATTTGTCCCAGTCACACTTCCATTGCCACTGCCACCAATACTAGCATTTGGAATTGGAGTGTTGCAAAACTTAGTCCTTCTTTCACATGTGGACCTCTAGATTGTGAGTGCCCTTTCAAAAGGAAAATTAAAGAGATTATACATAGTTCCTTTCAACCTCAAGAAATTTTCCAAATTCTTTTCTAGTTTGTTTCTTAACTTTGATTTCGAAAACCCCAATGTACTAAAAAAATCTCTCCTCCTCCACCAACCCCAATATCATTTTTTGACATAAATCAACAAGTTTGAAATATTCTGATATTGATCCACACAATATTTCACTCTAACCTAAGTATTTCCAAACCTTTTTTTATTGATCTCGGTTTAAAGACCTCCTTGCCCATGGATTTATACTGGTCCCTCATAGCTGTTGTAAAATTCCTAGATTGTTTTCTAAGCTTAGCTTCATTTAAAATTCCTTCTATTTTATGATCATCATATGTTACACTTTTCAAAAATTGTTCGATCAATATTTTTACTCGATCATGAAAATATTTTGGGTTCTCTCAGTTTTCCTAAAATTGAGGATACACAATACCCATGGCTTCAAGTATTTCATGTTGAGGGAATATTTCACGTATCTTTGAGGAAAGAGATTTTGCAATTTCCTTAAAATTATCACCAATAGATTTAACAATACCTTTAAAATCTTCCTCCTTAACAACTAATTCTCTACTAGAGCACCTGGTTGTCTTACAATGGTACATTAGTATCTCATATCCAAGTACATAGATAGATAAGTTCCCACTTGCATTAAACTGTAAATAAATATCAAGATTATTCAAATTAGTAATTTTCTACCATATGAAATAATTTGGGCCATCTTGTGTTAGATCTAGATATAGATGACTGAGGGCCAAGCATATATGTTTACATAGATTGGAATATTCATTAATATACATAGTTTTGTCTTGGGCTTTCTTCACAAGATTTTTCATCTCATCTAGCATGGGGAGAAGACTAGCTAAAGTCAAGAGTGTCTCTATATCACTTAACCTATGTAAGAGGTCAGGAGATTTTTCTACTATGTTGTGATGCCCATACATTACTCCAATCAAGGATTGATATTTTGAAAGAACTCGTTGCGCTAGTCCATGCAGGTAGATCCATCTAGTATCTACATCCTTGAGAAGCTTGTTTTCTCATGTTATTCCCTCAATAGAATTTTTAAATTCTTTGGAATGTTTAAGACTTCAATAGAAGTATGCGTGAATCTCATGGACTAGATTTTCAAATTTTGATACTGTAGGAAACTTGCTTACAATTTTGAATGCTAAATTCATTATGTGGGCCATGCAGTGACTGCCAAGCATGTATGGTGTACAAGTAGTTTGTAACTTTATGAAAACATGGTCCATTTTGTGAAAACACCAGTCCTTTGACCTTGCATCACTGCAGCTCCATCAACTCCTACACACACCAACTTTTTGGCCATTGTCAACTCATGCATACTTGCAATTTCATTCAAAGATTTCTTGACTAGTTCAAATATATTTTACGATGTTTAACTATCCTTCATTTCATGAACATAGAGAAGATGGGCTTAGTGAACATGTCATTCTATAGTATACAAATGCATACAGACCCAAGAAGTATTTTCTACCATAGTAACTTCATCTAAAGATAATGTAATGAAATTTGACTCTTTTACTTTCTCCTTTAAATATTCCTTATCAACTACAGCAAGATAGTTTTCGCATTCCCATCTAGCATTTACTGACCAATGTGAGAATGGATAGTGAGGAACATTAAAAAAAGATAATAAACCAAAATATTCTGAGTAATCTATCGTAGGACACCCTCTGGACAAAATATGAAAAACAACACTCACCTGAATATTTTTTGATATATTTGCTACTTCCATTGCTTTTCCAAATTGAGCCTCAAGTGTAGCTTTACATGCAGCAATGTTTGACATTATTTTTTCATGTTGTTCATAATTTGTGACATACCTAACATGAAGACATTCTTCCTTTAATTTCCATTGTATGACTGATTGTTCGTTTCCATCTATGATTTGTTTTTCATAAACTTTACCGATATGCTTTTCTATAGTGTTAATCTTTAGCTACAATGTCTTGGCTCTTCCACATTTCTAGCTACAAATTATACATTTGGCTAATGTTTCCTTTTCAATATCATTTGCATTGTCAATCCCCACTAGTACCATGAATGGTTACTTTGACAACCAACCAAGTTGAAAGTTCCTTATCATTTCCCACTCACGCCCCATTTTTTATTTGCTTCTTCTTTTCTTACTACCAATATCATCATCCTCATCTAAGTCAATTATCTCATTCTAGCTAACCAGGCCTAGGGTATCCCTTGGAACATCTTATGTGGTATTTCCATCCTAATTTGATACATTTTGATTTAAATCAATGACAATTTGAACTTGACCTTCCAGTGGTAGTGAGGTATTGTGAATGCTACCAATATTTGGTGGAAGAGTTGATGATGTAGTTCCATCTTGACTTGATGGATCAAAAGCTTTGGAAATTCCAAAGTAAGATTGTATGGTATGTCTAGGTTTTTGGAATTTTGATGGCTTCCTAGTCTCTTCACCACCCAAAGGAGCGGCATGAGTCTCTTCACCACCATGACGAGTGGCAGGAGTCTCTTCACCACCTTGAGGAGCCTAAGGAGGGGTAGAAGTCTCTTCACCTCCTTGAGGAGCATCATGAGCCTTACCACCTAGAGGAGTGGTAGGAGCCTTAGCACCCTAAGGAGTGATAGGAGTCTCTTCACCACCCTGAGGAGCGGTAAGAGCATTACCCTTTCTGCTCGAGTCACTCAACATATTGATCTCTCACTTTGAATAAAAAATGGAAAAAAAATTCTTCTTATTTAAGGACAAAGAATATAGATACCATTCCCTACTCAATATCATCTTTAAAATTGAAGCAAGAATGGAAAAGAGATAAAGAAAACTTATTATGATAACACTATGAAGAAATGATCACTCACCTTTAAGTCTACATTTTTGGCTTTTGCTAACTTCCAAATCAAGAAGTAGAACCCCAGAACTGAAAAAAATGTGTAAGAATAAATGACACATTTGATTGTATTTAGATCAATCCATATTTGGAAAATTCCGCTAGATTTTTAAATGGTATATTAAAAAATTGGTGAGTCCCAAGTGCTTATACAATGATTCATTATAATTTTCAAGGTGAGATGTGTCCTCAAATGTAATTATTTTTTAATGTTATTGGTGAAATAGGTCTTCATAAGGAACTATTTATAAATTTTAATTGGTGAAATGGTTCTTCACAAGCAAATTTTTGTAAATTTTAATTGGCGAAATGGGTCCTGATACAATGTCATTTTAATAGTATTGGCGAATATGTAGGTGTCTTATTACATGCTTTCGGGATTCTAGGTGAAAATATTAGTCGGTCCATTTGAAACCCATAGTTTGTTATGGCCATTTTGTTTCTTAAATATGCCTCATAAAAAAAATCGTTGGCGAATGGACATGCATTGGACCGATAGTTCATAAAATTTGGGTGATTTGGACACCCTGTTGGGTGTGAGAAATTCTCCAATTTTGACTTGGCCAATACCTAGAATTCATCAATTGGCGAAGATTCACCACTAAAGTTTTCCCTTGTTCACAAGGGCCCAAGACCTAATATGAGTGTGGTAAACACATTACATGACTAAGTCAAGGCATCATTAGGATCAATTTTACAAGGACCCAAATAAATGTGAAAATGTCACTGATGACATTTTTTCGACACTACATTAACATCATGTCAAATCCTATGTGAGTTCATGTGTGTTTATGTTATCATTATTTATGAAGGCTAATCCTTGTTGTAGGTCTTCAAGCAATTTGAGCAATCAAACAAGCAAGGTCCAAGATCTTGAGGTGATGTGTATGAATTTAGTCCTTTAAGGAAGCCATTGAAGGGTGGTGAGTTGTATCACTTTGTAGATTCATCATTCCTTGCTACCATTTATCCTTTTATCATTGACATAGCCATTGTGGAAGTGGAAAAACTAACATGGGGTTTGACTAATCCATTATTGAGTTCAAATCCCTATAGCTTATTAACTCAAGAAAACCCACCTACAAAATTATTTGACAATGATCCAACAACTTTGCAAGTGAGAACTAGGAGCTCAAATCTAACATCAAAGGAATCCAAAAATAGATTTGAGACACCCCTACAAGGACTCATACACCCTTGGGTGCTTATGTCCTCCTATAGTGACTAAATCCAAATTTTTAGAATAGGTACACAATGTTCTACCATTCTCATATCTCCTTGCAAATATTTTTTTCAATTTATCAGTTGTCGAGCTCTTGAAATTTTCATATTAAGGAATATAGTCCAATTAGGTTAATCAAGGAAAATAAATTACAATCCATTTCCAAGGATCAAAAAGATATGAACCAAGTTTGATTGACTCACCTTGATGGTTGAAAGTCAATCTAATCACCTTTTTGATTTGCATCCTAATGCACCTTTAAAAAAGAGCAAAAGTAATCCTAGGCTTAGACATTAAACATAGGGTTCCCTTTTTCTATGTTACATTTTGGTGAACCCAACATTTTGACATCATAATAACCTTATGAAATATGAAATAATTCAACCCTAGATCTAGGTTTAGCTTTACATTTTTTGCATTTTTATTTGGGGTTTCATTTTGGCATCATAAAAAGACATAAAATTAAAAAAAAATGCATCACTTATTTCATCGCTGCCTCTTGGGGTAAGGTACAATAAAGGCTAGATAGCGAGAAATTTTAGGAGATAAAAATGAAAAAATGGATAATAATATTTTTTAAAAAGGAAGTCCAAAGAGGGGTGATTTGGGAGTAGAAAGCATAAATTTATGGAAAAATAGTTTTTCTTTAGAAAGAAGAAAAATATGTTAAACCAAAACTAGGTTTTGAGTATTTATGAAGCAAAGATGTGGGCTAAGGGATAGAAAAAAGAAGCAAAATAAAAAAAAGGTAAGCTAAAAGTGGATATGAATAATATGATAGGGCAGGAGAGGTTTTTATCAAGTGGGTAAGTATTTCAAAAGGAAAATGGTGGAAAAATTTAAGGAATAATCTCTTTATGAATAAAAAATGACAAAATAAATGAAAAGTAAAGGCCACTAATCTAAAGTAAAAATAGTGATGGGCTTATGTAATAGGTATATGAAAAGGTTTTGACAAATAGGGAAGGAAATGTAAATAAAATTTAAAGGGGAGACTTTATATGGATTAAAGGGTGACAAGGAGGGGTTAAAGAGTGAAATGAAAAAAAATGGAATAGGAAAATATGAGAAATAGATGGATATATATTAGGGGAGGTTTATGAATGGTTTTGGTAGTTTTGGGGGTAAATGGAGTGGTTTTTAGTAAAACCAAATAAAAGTCACTCTAGGCTACTACAAAAATCATAAAAACCTATAGCAAAATGAGGAGATTATTTGTAGTTTTTGATTTATATATTGTATAAACTCTTGTAGATATGTATGAAACATATAATTCACTAAAAATATATATTCAATACTAATGTGGGTTTGATATTTGAGAAGGTATTGCCCAACAAAAACTTAGGTGAAAAATTATCTACAATGTAAAAATGATACAAGTGAGAACTATTTTTATTAAAATTTAAGAGGAAATTTAAGGATAATAATGGTTCACTTTGACCTACTCCATTAAATTCATATCCTATAATAAAATAATATTGATAGTCCATAAAATACCAAGCTAACTAATAATCACTTGCCATTGAAGATGCATCCTTGAGCTCGAGGATGCCCAATTTTATATGAGATGTTAAGGGTAAGGGAGCCATCTAAAGGTGGTCCTCACTAATTGAAAGACAATATATGGTACATATTTGAATATGCATTCACGTGAGAAGTGATTTTGTACTAGACATAATAGATAGGATCTAGCTGGTTGACTTGGGTAAAGGTGAAAAAAATGGCTATAAGGAGGATATAAGGGGAACATGCAGAAAAAAAAAAACTTAAAGAAGGATAAAAAAGAGATAAAAACATCAAAATCAAATAAAAAAAAATACAGTGGATTAGGATGACAAATGCGAGCTTGAATTAGGCATAAGAATATAATAGCTATCTTAAAAAAGGGGGAAAGACACAAAAGACGCACAAGCTAAAATGAGTGTAAAATAAAAGAAAGATAATTATTTTATTTTATAGTGATATGAACAAGAATTTTAGTTCTCTAAAAATAGTTTCTAAATTAATTAACTTTCTTTTTAAAAGTGGTTAAGATTATGAGGGTCATATGCTAACTACTCATAAAATTTATCTTGTTCTTATCATTGAAATATAACATAATGTTTGGTGTGTGCTCCCCCATTATTTTTATTAATTATTATTTAAAACTTATTTATAGAAATATCGCTAAGAGTATGTAGTACGAGTTATATACCTTTTTTATATTTTTTATTAAATACACTTTTATAATTTATCAAAGTAGATGCATCTTAAAAAATGATCACTTAACATGCATGCCATCTAACATCCATAAAATAATCCAAAATACAATGTTTTAGTCTGTAGAGATTTAAATGTAAAATAATCATATATATACATACATACATATATAATTTTGATAATTAATGAAAAAAAAGAAAAAACAATACATATGTATTTGATACATATGAAAAAATTACTCTAAATAAATACTTGTAGTTTCTTAAATCATTACCCATGAAAATTTCAAATTATGTTTTTCTCCCCTTTAAGGTATTGGACCTAACTCAACATTCAACTTCCTAAATTATGCATTGCACAACTTATTTTAAATATTTTATGATGATTTACAAGAATAAAATGAATTCTCTCATTTAATACTTTGTCCTTGACTTTTAATTTTTTTGAAAATAGGGCTAGGACACTGGTGCCTAGGGTTCCTATGTCCACCTATTTTGGATTCAAATTCAAATATATCATTTATAAAATTTTATTATTTGAAATTTAAATACTTAGAGTTGGTTTTCGAGATTTAATTTTTGGGAAATTAAATAAATGCCTATAAATACCTAGTTATTGCATCATTTCAAATCTAACACATTCATGAGAAAATAATATTATCAAGAGCATTTAAGAGCAGTACTTTTAGTCATTATTAGAACAATTCAATGTCCAAAATCATGTCAAATTTTATGTGTGTTCAAGTCTCCAAGCATTTAAGCATTCAATACTTCAAGAAAATCTATCAAGCAAGATCCAAGATCCTTGAAGTGATTTGTGTGACTTCAGTCCTTCATGGAATCCATTGAAGGGTGGTGAGTTGTAATAGTTGGTTCATTCATCATTTCCTTCTTTTTGTTTATTGGTTTATCACTGATATTTCCATTGTGGAAGTGGAAACACTAACATGAGGTTTGACTAAGGCAAGCCCCTAAAATGGCACAACACTTTCTCTCTTTTTCAATGTGTAGGTTATAAGTTGAAGAGGATCAAAGGAAGTTTTAAGAAACTTTGTTTATTGTTGCATTCAAAACCCTAGTCCTTGACAAACCATGAAAATTAAATTACAAAAATATCCAGAAGCAATCTAGATAGTTTGCAAGTGGGAAATGCATGTACAAATCCAACATCACAGAACTATAAAAATAGATCCAAAAAAGAACTAGTAGGAAAATGGAACCCTCGGCACCAATGTCCCCACAATTTATGCTAAAATTTATACCATAAGTGCAAAATATCCTACCCTTTTTATTTTTGGTGCTGAATTTCCTCTATGATATTCTAGATCTATTGTTTCTGCATAAAAGTGATAATTTGAATCACTAGGATAAGTAGATCATGACATTTCATAAGTAGGAAATTTCTAGATTTTCTCTAGGGATGGTTGAATCACCTTTAAGGTTGTAAGAAAATATCATACCTTATCCAAATCCATCCATCTCCATTCCATCTTGCACTCATTCATGGGTATGTGCAAGATCATCATGGAAATAATAGGCCCTTAAGTGGCAAAAAATTTAGAAAATTCAGAGTTAGGCAACTTGACATAAAAATTTGAATAAGTTATCTATATTATTTCAAAAATATGTAAGAATTTATAATCTGTAGCAAATTGAATGCAATTTCTAAACTACTAGGTTTATTTAAAAAAAACCTATTTGGAAAATTTGAAATTTCAATGCAATAACATTTAAATTTCAAGGAAAAAATAAGAAGTAGGTGTCTGTTTGACCAACCTAACCACAATAAAATGATAATATTTTTATAATATTTTATATATAAGTAGAGGACTCATGTCCTAAATTGATGCATATTTTTTGTAATTTTTTCCAAGTAAATAATTAATTATGAATTTTTATTACAACTTTTAAAAAATATAAAAACTTGTATGCCCACCACCTTAACTTGGTAAAACTTCATGAAATTCTATTTTTTAATCCTATAGTATGTGAAGCATTGAATGTGACACATGTTTCAGATTCAAAAAATGTGACACTATTTGAAAGCTATAGATGTTTTTCAATCAACCTATCAATCGGACTTTAGTCATAATTCAAATAGAAAATGAATAATAATTATTTATTAAATTCAAAGTAAAGCATAATTTATATTCATGGAAGCTGAGAATCTCCTTTAAAACCCTTTTTGTTTCATCAATTTTGGGTTAAAAATGTCATTAACCACATACGGGTTTGGGATCATCATGGGAAAAATAGGCCCTTAAGTGGTGAAAAAATCAGAAAATTAGAGTTAGACAACTTGACGTAAAATTTGAATAAGTTATGTATATTATTTCAAAAATATGTAAGAATAGAATTTGTAGCAAATTAAATGTAGCTTCTTAACTTCTACGTTTATTTTTAAAAAATAATCTATTTGGTGAAAATTTGAAATTTCAATGTAGTAGTACTTAAATTTCAAGGAAAAATAAAGTAGGTGAAAGACCACCCTAACCACAATAAAATAATTGTTTTTTATAAAATTTTAGATATGGGTAGAGACTCATGTCCTGATGTGATGCATATTTTTTATAAAAATTCCAAGTAAATAATTAATTATGATTTTTTTATTACAACTTTTGAAAAATATAAAACTCATATGTTTGACCACCTTAATTTGGTCAAAATTCATGAAATTATATATATTTTTTCTTTAATCCTATAGTATGGAAGCATAGAATGTGATGCATGTTTTGGATTCAAAAATGTGATACCGTTTGAAAGCTATAGATGTTTTTCAATCATCCTATCAATTAGGACTTTAGTCATAATTCAAATAGAAAATGAATAATAATTATTTATTAAATTCAAAGTAAAGCATAATTTATATTAGTGGAAAGAGCTGAGAATCTCCTTTAAAAACCCTTTTCATTTCATCAATTTTGTGTAAAAAAAGTCATTAGCCACATACCCTACACATACCCATCATATCACCACTTTTTGGCCCATCATGATCCTACACATATCCCAATTCCATTCTCATAACCCCCCAAAACATTTTGGGAAATGTGTCAAATCTTTAAAGGTTTCCCTTTCCCATCGTTTCATTTTAGTGAAACTGACTTGTTAACATTATATACCTTCTAAAAATTTACTTTAGATTTAGGTTTTGCATGTCAATTTGCTGAAATTTTCATCTTTTTTGTAATAAAAATCAATAAAATCTAAAAAATTATATTTGTATTAGGGTATGTGCAGGATCATGATGGGCCAAGAAATGGCAATATGATGGGTATGTGGCTGACGACTATTTTTTTACCCAAAATTGATGAAATGAAAAGGGTTTTTAAAGGAGATTCTCAGCTTTCCATCGATATAAATTATGCTTTACTTTGAATTTAATAAGTAATTATTATTCATTTTCTATTCAAATTAAGACTAAAGTCCTGATTGATAGGTTGATTGAAAAACATCTATATCTTTCAAACAGAATCACATTTTTTGAATCCAAAACATGCATCACATTCTATGCTTCACATACTATAGGATTAAAAAAAATATATGAATTTCATGAAGTTTTGACCAAGTTAAGGTGGTTAGACATACAAGTTTTTTATATTTTTTAAAAAGTTGTAATAAAAAAATCATAATTAATTATTTACTTGGAAAAGAATAACAAAAAATATGCATCACATCAGGGCATGATTCCTTTACTTATATCTAAAATATTATAAAAAAAATATTATCATTTTATTGTGGTTAGGGTGGTCAGACAGACACCTACTTATTTTTTCCCTAAAATTTAAGTACCACTCCATTGAAATTTCAAATTTTCACCAAATAGATTTTTGTTTTTTTAAAACATACCTAGTATTTTAGAAACTACATTCAATTTTCTACAAATTCTATTCTTACACATTTTTTAAATAATATAGATAACTTATTCAAATTTTTACGTCAAGTTTCCTAACTCTGACTTTTCTAAATTTTTTACCACTTAAGGGCCTATTTTTTCCATGATGATTCTGCACATACCCATTAAATTCATAGGGTTTGTCTTAGTAATTTTAGCTTAGATCTATATTTACAAATTTATTTATTTAAGTTGCATTAGGTCATCTAAACATGGAAACAAAATAAATAGTGTCATTTGCATCCATTTAGGTGTCTTGCATAATGTTAAAAAGTAAAAAACTGTGTAGTTCTAGTTCAAGCTCACATCAAATCATCTTTTTTTGAATCTTGCATCTTCATACCAGTTCATTAGTTCATCCTATATCTAAAAAATTACTTCAAAATTTTTCATTCATCATTCATTCATTTGCATATTAAATTTTTTCATTTACATAGTGATAAAGTCACTAAAATCTAGAAAAATATTAACTATAAAAAAATTACATAAAAATTCGGGAACATTAAACAATAGTCAACACACTCAAAATTGAATTTTTAGACACCCTATGTAGGACATGGGCGCTTTAGGCACCTTTTTCCTACATTTTGTGCTTGAAATTTACATCACATCTTTTTCTCTATGTTATCTGTTACATTCTACTATATAAATTTTGTTTCTATATTTTCAAACTGTCATTTGCTTTCAATATTGTTGCATACAGTTTACATTCCTCAATTCACACTGTTAAAATCAATAAAATATGGAAAATAATTCACTATTATACTTTTCTACAACAAGTCACAAAAACCTTAATGAGTATAACAAACAGTCAAAATTGTAATTTTGTAAAATCTTGCCTAGGACATAGGTGCCCTAGGTCCCCTATCCTACCTTTTTTTTTGGCTCAAATTCCTTTGAAAGACATTTCTTAGAATTTTTTTTCTAGATATGTAGTATGATTTCTAGGCACCTATTGCATAATAGCCTGAACCTTAGTAAAGCCATTATATCACCATGATGGCTCAATGCTTTGGTAAGTTTGTGACCTCTTTGAAATCTTTGGTTGATGTTTCAAGTTGCATGTTTGGTAATGATCCTAATTTAATTGAAGATATTCCTGATCCTTTACCCACCCATGGATTTCCTTGTGAGGTGGATATATTGGGACAAGATGAGCATAGCACATATGAGTTCATACAAAATCCTTTGTGTAGCCTTTAGAACAATGCAACTTTTTATCCTTCAATACAATACCCTACAACCCCATATTAACATCCTACCATACCACCACTTGAAATTTTCATTCTTTTATATCCTAAGAGTGAGTCACAAAGCATACCTCAACTAATCTACATGGAAGAACCTATCAATAAAAATTACAAAGAAAACAGATTAACTAACCCTCCATCATATGAGCATAAAGTTACCAACACAATAATTGACTTGGAATATACTTATGGATATGGCTTTAGGATTTTGAGCGAACAAGGATGCGACATTAGGAAAGAACATGAATTCCATTCTCTTTTAGAATAAATACCATCTGAAGATACCAAAGGTCTTTTTTACCAAGATCATTCACCTTCATCCCAAAAAGTTGGTCAACCAAGTAAGAAACACAAAGCCCAT
Source organism: Sequoia sempervirens (assembly GCA_007258455.2). Taxonomy (NCBI): domain Eukaryota; kingdom Viridiplantae; phylum Streptophyta; class Pinopsida; order Cupressales; family Cupressaceae; genus Sequoia; species Sequoia sempervirens. Next base: position 726,623,923 of record VDFB02270651.1, on the reverse strand, counting down.
GATCCTCTCAAGCAATTAAATTCCCTATATCATGAATCCAAGACTAAGCATGCATCCACTACAATTCTATACTTGGGTTTAATTAAATTTCCACCTAAATTTTGGTGAAGAACTAATATGCAAAAGGACACTTGTCAACGGACCTTACTGTGCAGATCATAAAATATTTGGACATCATACAAATGATTGTCATGATTTATAAAAGAAATTAAGAGAATTTGATCATTATTTGGATCAAATTGAGCATATATTTAATTAGAATTCATTGTTATTTTCTCCATTCCATGTGGTAGTTGTATTATCTCAACATAATCATTTCCATTCATGAGGGTATAAACTAGTGCAAGTATGAGCAAGTTTGGTCATGTTGTCATTAATGTTTTCATTGATGTCAACACAGTTGTAGTATGTGGTGATCTCTATGTTTGATGGATTTGATTACAGTGACTGGAAAGTGCATATGAGAGGATATATTATCTCTCTTGGTTACAAGACCTGTAAGGCTATTGAGAGGAATTATGTTGCTCTGACGAGTGGTCCTACTACTGTAGATGAGGTTTTCTCTTATGAGGAGAATGAAAAATGAGGTATGCTATTTACAGTGCTTTATCCAAGACTGAGTGAACAAAAGTTATCTCTCTAGGCATTGCTTATGAAGTTTGGAAAAAGAACTAGAAGATCTTTATGAAGGAAATGACAGAGTGAAATTTACAAAGAAGCTAATGGCAAAGTGTAGATATGCGAATATGAAAATTGCAAGCTATTTTTAGAGGATTGATTTGGCAGGAAATGAAGTTAGAAATCAAGGGGGTACTCTGAATGATGAAGATATAATTGAGAATATTCTAATGACTCTATTAGAATGTTTTCAAAGAGCTATTTGGCACGTTGACTGCATTTGAGATGAGAAAGTTTGGAAAGAAAGAGGAAAAGATAGAAACAACATTTAAAGCAACAAATATTGAAGATTATCTAGATAGTGATAGTTTAGATGGGTTGGAAGTGAACTTTACAAGGAAATTGAAGAAAGGTACCAATAAGTATAAATGTATGTTTCCCTTTAAATGTTTTAGCTATGGTAATATTGGTCATTATGCTTCAAGATGTCCAAATAGAAAGTTTTGTACATATATAAGAAGAATAGAGATCATAAAGATAGAAAGGAGAAGAAATATAAAAAGTTGTACTATGTTAGAGAAGAAGCTGGAATATCTGATGATGAATCTAATTATGAGAATGATGATAGTGAATGTTTTTTCTTAGCTTTGAAGAGTATTTTTTTGTCTGCTAACTCTAGAAAATGTGCAAGAAGTGACTCAGAGAACAAGAAGGATGATATGGAAGGTACTTTGGTCGCCGCATTTCATGCTAGACATGATGAGGACTATTGGGTGATTGATAGTTGATGTTCTAATCACATGACTAGAGATAAATGTAATTTTACTAAACTTGAAAAGTATGATGGTGGTTTGGTGATGTTTGGTGATGATTCAGGAGCAAAGATTGTTGGGAAGGTACAATTAGTTTGGATGGAATACACAACATTGGTGATGTATATTATGTAAAGGGTCTAAGGCATAACCTTTTGAGTGTTGGAAAAATGTGTAGAAAAGGTTTTAAATTTGTGTTTTAGGATAATATGTGTGAGATCACAAAAGGATACGGAGCTATGGTTGTTGCAGGAAGGAGAAATCATGGAAATATCTATCAACTTAAGGGTGTCGATGGTCAGTGCCTTGTATCTTAGGTTAATGAAAGTTGGTTGTGGTACTGAAGAATGGGACATGTAAACTTTGATAATCTGGTCAAGATTACTTCAAAATATGTTGTCTAAGGTCTACCTAAAATCATAAATCTTGCTAATAGTATTTGCAGAAGCTGTCAGCTAGGGAAACAAACAAGATGCAGTTTGAAAGGAAAAGAGAAAACTACTAAAAAAATGTTTGTAATAATTCATATAGACCTCTATGGTCCTACTAGAACACGAAGCCTAAATGGTGACAGGTATTTCATGCTCCTTATTTATGATTATTCTCGAATGACATGGGTTGCTTTTCTTAGAGAAAAGACTCAGGCTCTAGATATGTTTAAAGTGTTCAAAGCAAGAGTAGAAAATGAAGTGAACCTAAGAATCAAATGTTTGAGATCTAATAGAGGTGAAGAATTCACTTATAGTGAGTTTAATACATTTTGTGAAGAGCATGGCATAAAGAGACACTTCTTTTGTCCGAGAACCCCTTAGTAGAATAAAGTGGTTGAGAGAAAGAATCAAAATATGTAGGAAACTGAAAGAACCATGTTTAAAGAAGAAAATGTGCCTAATGTGTACTAGAGAGAGGCAATACACACTACTGTTTATGTTCTTAATAGAGTTCACAAAAACACCTTATGATTTTTGGACTGGTAAGGTTCCTACTATGAAATACTTTAAGGTGTTTGGAAGCAGGTGTTATATTAAAAGAGATGATGAAATTATTGGAAAGCTTGATGCTAGATGTGATGAAGGGATTCTCATTGGATATTTAGCTACCAACAAAGCATATAAATGCCTTAATAAAAGATTGAGGAAGATCATTGAGAGTGATAATGTGAAAGTTGGCGAGGACATGCATAGACCTATTGAGTTAAGTGAAGTTGAACTTGATGATCCTATCTAGGGACAAGTACCTAAAGAGAATAAGGATGATGAAGAAGAAGAACATATTGAAGAAGAAGAAGAAACTCCAGAACTTGTTGGTAAGACTCCTAAGTATGTCCAGAAGAATCATCCAAAAAAACAAATAATTGGAGATAAGAGTGAAGGTGTGAAGACAAGATATAAAGTAGTTGTTGAGGTAAATTTGTGCTTACTTTCTAAAATAAACCTAAATCTATATGTGAAACATGTGAAGATGAAATTTGGGTTAGAGCTATGAAAGAATAGTTGTAGCAAATAGAGAAGAATTAGACATGGGAATTGGTTCCTAGACCTATGAATAAGAATGCAATTGGTTCAAAGTGGGTGTTAAAAAATAAGCTGAATGAAAATGGTGAAGTTATAAGAAACAAAGCAAGACTTGTATGCAAGGGATACTCACAAGTTGAAGGCATATACTTTGAAGAGACATTTTCCCCTATGGCTAGAATGAAATCTATTATGATGTTTTTGGAATTTTCTACCCACAAGGATTTCAAAGTATATTAGATGGATGTCAAGTATGCATTTTTGAATGGTGAATTGGAAGAATAAGTATACACAGAACAACCTGAAGGATTTTAGTTGTCAGACAAACTAGATATGGTTTGTAAATTAAAGAAGGAATTGTATAGATTGAAATAAGCTCCTAGAGCATGGCATGCAATATTAGATAGATACCTAACACAATAGGGATTCAATAGAGGATTTGCTAACAACAATCTCTACTTCAAAGTGCAAGGTAACAAAATGTTGATAGTAGTAGTATATGTTAATGATATCATCTTTAGAGGAAATGAAAGTATTTGTAAGAGATTTGTAGAGGAAATGCAAAAAGAATTTGAAATGTCTATGATTGGTGAGTTGAATTTCTTTCTTGGTCTTCAAGTAAATCAAATTGATAAAGGGATGTTCATTTCACAATCCAAGTATGTAAAAGAGTTGTTAAAAAAGTTTGGAATGGATGACTCCAAACTAGTTAGTACTCCTATGGTGACTAGATGTAAGCTAAGTAAAGATGATGAATTTGCTAAAAGTGATCAGAGCAAATACATATCTATGATTGGTGGATTGTTGTATCTTACTGCTACCAAACTAGATATCATGCATGTAGTATGTTTAGTTTCCTGATTTCCAGTAGATCCTAAAGAGGCACATGTTACAACTATAAAGGGGATATTTAGATATCTTAAAGGTATGTTAGATTATGCTTTATGGTATCCTAAGGATGTTGATTTCACTTTGAGTGCTTATACCAATGTAGGTTGGGCTGGTTTTCTGGATGAACGAAAGAGTACTAGTGGAGGTGCTTTCTTTCTTGGTGGTAAATTGGTCTCTTGGTTGAGTAAGAAACATGACTTAGTTTCTTTATCCATTGTAGAAGAGGAGTATATTGCTACAACATTCTGATGCACATAGGTTTTGTGGATGAAGCAAAAGCTGAAAGATATTGGAGTGGTATGTGATGAGCGTATTCCTATTTCTATGAAAATTCAAGTGCTATAAACATTTTAAAGAATCTAGTAATGCATTCAAGAACAAAACACATATTTATTAGATATCGGTTCATGAGAGAGAAGGTGTTGAAAAATAATGTCAAGCTGGAGTATGTGTCAACAAAGGAATAGATTGCAAATATACTCACTAAGGCTCTACCGAAGGATACCTTTGAGTATCTTAGGGAGAGTTTGGGGGTCATTGGCCCTCCAAACTAGGTGTGCATAAATGTGCATCATTTCAGTGGATTCACAAATTCTTCATTTATTTGGACTGATGAATGGGTCTACTCTGCAGGGGGAGTAGAAAGTTTTCACTATTGCAATATGAGCTGAATGGGTGCACTCCTAAGAGGGAGTGATCAAAGTTTTTGATATTTTACATTGATGTCAAAGAGGGCGAGAGAGTCTTCTAAAAAATAGTAAAATATAAAGAGAAGGTGTTCTCCAAGAATATTTTGTAGGTTGTTTAAAAGAGAATGTGGTCTTTGATGTTTTTTCACATAATGTGTTGGCATCAATGACAAAGGGGGAGATTGTTGCAAGCATGAGAAAGTTTGGTGGTGTTGTCCTTAATGTTGTCATTAATGTCAACATAGTTCAGTATGTTGCAGATTGTGCATGTATAGTTGAGACACTGTTGAGATGTAGTGAGTACATGGAGCTATCCTCATCACGTTGTAGATGTGTTGAAATGATAAGTTACCAAGTGATTTTGAGAAAATTAATAAAGAATGAAGTCAAAGTTATGTATGTGTTCATAATGTGCTTTGGTATGTGCTTAGTGTTTCTTCTATGTTGATCCTATGCTCATGTGGATTTGAATGTTTTTTATTGGTCATATCTCCTAATTTTTGGCTATTGATTTGATAAAAGGTGAAAGTTGTGTTCATCGGTGTATGAACTGTTTTGGCAGAGTTGATTATCTGTGGACTAGGAGAAATTTTTATTCTCCATAGTCCTTCGCTATTTTGTTTCAGGTCTTGTAGATCTAGAATATGTCTTGTAATTATGTTTTCTAGGTTTTGGTAGATATGTTTGAGTTTTGGTGTTGCGGAAGATAAGCTTCAAAGTTGTTGTGTGGGATTGCATAGTCTAGATGGATTGTTGGAAAGAGTTATGTGTTCAAAGGTTGTTACACCTATTTTAGATGTATTTAGGAGTATCTAATATGTGTTCTCATGCATGATGAAGTATGTTATGTCATCTGCATATTACCTTCTTGTTGGAAAGCATGTACTTCAATGTCCATTTATGTTTTCATTAGGTTTGGCTGACCTAGTGTTTACACTTCATACAAATAATTTAAAATTTAATTAAGTGTCTGGTTGATATGAGATGTTTCTTTTGGTCTTGGTTAAGTGTTTAATTGGTCCACTCTCATTGTTTTCCACCGCAATAATGTTGAGTTTCCGACCTAGTTTGAATTTATGAAATAAGTGTATGTGGCCAACCTTGGAGAATGTTTATAAGGTTGAAGATGGTATAAATGCAATTCGAGATGCAAAGGATTGCATGATGCAAAGTAAAAAATTAAGCCACAAGTGAAGAGTAGAGTTGTGTGAAAGTGAGTTGAGGCAACAATACTTTATTGTGTTAGATTTTTGAAAGTAGTGAGTTGAATATTTCTGCAGTGAGCCTCCTTGTTGGATAGTGAGTCCTTTTCTATAGGTAGTGAGCCTTTGTATCTGGATAGTGAGTCCTTTTCTGTAGGTAGTGAGCCTTTTTATCTGGATAGTGAGTCCTATTCTAGGTAGTGAGCCTCTTATATTTGGTTTTTCTATCACTTTATATTGTGAGTTAATCCTCATCATTTTGTTTCCTTTATTGGGTTTTCCACATAAAATCTGGTGTTCATTGTGTTAATTTTACTTTTTGTTATCTACATTTCATGTTCATACTTAATAACAGAATATTGTGGTTGTAAAGTTGATAAGTGTTTGAAGTTTTGAGAATTAAATTTGGTGACAATTGATTCACCCTCCCTCTTAGTTTTCTTGAGCCTTTTAACATAAACTTGGATTTATATAATCATATATTATTTTTCAAAGGGGTAGTATATCATAAATTCAGACTCACCTTTGCCTCTACACTTGGGGGAAAAAGGGTTAAGCAGCCCTATGTTAGGATAATTCCCTCTAGCGAAGGATCCGTCTATTTCTCCTTAAAACATTAGTGTAGCAAGTACACTAACATTTTAAGGGTAGGAATATGGTCCCCTTCTCATTGTCCCTTCTTAGTTAAGATAGCATACATCTCCTAGGAAGTTTGACTTTGTTTGTCAAAGTGTGTCTTTCTTGATTTATGTTGGTTTCTTCTTTGTGGTAATATTAGGCTTAATGTCCCCTAAGAGTGTGACTTTCTTGGCATATGGCATTCCTCTTGGTTGTAATGCTTTGCTTATTATTTCCTAAGATGTGAATCTTTTATTCCTTGGCTAGTCCTCTCTTAGTGGTGATATCCAGTGTGATATTCCTTGAGGTGTGACCTTTCATGCATTAAGAAAAGGTCCTTTGATTATAATAAATTTTCCATTTGTGGTGGTGTCTTTCTTTAAGAAAAGGAAAAAATTCTATATATTTATATTTATAATAAAATAAGTTTACACATAAGATTATAGATCTAAATTTTCAAAATCCATAATTTTCCCCTAACAATTCATAGAAACAACAATACAATGCACAAGGAAACACAAAAGTCATATAATTTTCCCTAATACTATTCATAATATTTCAAAAAAATGAACCCATTATGTATACCCATCGATTATCATTCCAGTAAACCCAGGTATTATGCAAAAACCAAAAAATTCTACTTGTTAACATTCTTGTTCTTCTTCCATTTGAAGCACCTACAGTAAGTTTTCATCTTGAACCTTTGCATTCTCTAGAACTTGAATGTAATGAGCAACAAGATCATCTTCTACAACTAGAGCACAATGGTCATGCAACCCACACACACAAGAGCCATGGCCTTCAACCGAGGCACTTGCTATCTATTTGCCCCAAGCCAGCCATGGGTGAGCTATCAATCCCATTCCTCATATGTTTACATTTTCTACATTTCCACTGGAAACCTCCTCTTCCACTTGACCCACGTTCAAACTAGAGGAATTCCCTCAACCTTTAATCCCAACAAATTTTATGGGAGAATGAGGAGTATGAATGTTGAGGAAAGAGATTGCATAGTATTTTTCTTTTATGGCCATATCCATATTCACACAAACCCTCTGAAAATTATTCCTTAATGCATTCAACAACCTACTATCACTTTTGTATTACAAGGCCAATCTGATAGACTCATAAATCTCCTTGAACCCATGGCGATGTCTAATAAAATCCCTTTGCAACAAACCTCCTATGTCCCCATCTCTAGCAAAGATATTCTAATTTTGTATTGCAATTAACATAGCATTGTTTTGAAGTAATTGGGTCTTGAAAAACTACTCTTCTATAAGTACTAACTCCTGATAAGACTGCAACAAATCCATAATGTTTGAAAGGAAAACAAAGAGCACTTGATATGGAAAATTAATTCTTCTTGCACGTGGGCTTGTCACCTCCATGCCAAGAACTGTGTGAACAACTTCCTCAACCCTAGGGAAAGTCAAGTTAAAAACTAACTTTAGATAGTCATGGCAAAGATATACCTCAAAGGGAAACTCCTATGGCTATACTAAAATATTCACTTTGCAATTCCAGGTTTGAAAGCCATGCTACTAGTTCTCCATGCACAAACGATTTCACAGAATGACACATTAAGCAAGCCTTCATATATATGCCACATATCAACCACCTCCCTTTATAACCAATAAAACCATGTGCATATATTTGTTGCAATTAAAGGGGAATGTTTTGTTATAATAAGAAGGTAAGCCTAATAAAAACACTATAGGATTAACTTGTGTTAGCTTGTGCGAAACTTGATTCTAGCAACACATGTTTGTTATTAGATGTGGGTTCCATAATCATCTCTAGAAGTGTTCCTTTCAAATCTGTCAACACTCTGATGACAAGAGCAATGTGATCATTAAACATGCATCAACATTTCTGACAACCAACTGTACCATTAAAACAAACTAGACACCTCATACGAATTGATTCAACATCTCCCAACCTAGTTGTTAAGCCAACTAAGCAAGTTTTTCCACACATCACACCCATCTTCCCTTCCACTTATCCCTAAGCATGTACGTGGGGGTATGAAATTTAAAATCAATTTTGATTTCCATCCTCAATTGCATGCTCTAACAACTAAGGAAAATGATTTTCTATCTCCTGATTCCCTACTACCTCAAAATTCTATCCATCACATCCCATATTTGCAACCATATTAGCCATTTTATTGCCCTCTCTATATGTGTGTGAGATTTGGACTTAAAAAAAAGTGTATGGTATTTTCCAAGCTTTATCCAAAATATAACATAACCTCGAATTGTGTATGGCTCTTTCTTGCAAGCATTTATTACAATCAAAGAATCAACTTCAATATGAAATTTATGAATATCCATGGATTTTGCTAATAGTAGACCATGGAGTAGTGCTAAACCCTTTGCAATGTTATTAGTGCAATTTAGAAAATTAACTACTTTACCTACTAGGAGAGAACCTTTCCAGTCCCTGATGACTACTCCTGCACCCGAAAAACCTAGATTGCCCCGTGAAGAACCATCAAAATTAAGTTTAAAGAAATATTTTGACAAAAGTTTCCATTGGATCTTACTTCTATTGATTTTTAATTGTGGGGCAATAATTTGAGAACCTTTGAAAGGAAAAGGTATAGATTCATAGTTTTGAAGAAGCCAATTATCCCAATTCATAAACACTGAAGAAACAATCTTATGGATTTGGAAAAAAGCATTAACTACCTCATAGATTGAATGTTCGATCTTGTTTGTAATTTGCATAATTGAATGGGTTTGTTGTCTAAAGATTCATTTGTTTCTTTCCCACCACAAATAATAGACTACAAGAGCAGGAGCAACTCTACATATACATGCAAAAAAGGATGTTTTAAACAATACGGTCCAGGTAGTAAACAAATCCCATAAGGAGGATGGCATTGGAAAAGAAACATTTAGTTTAACTTTGATAAATTTCTAGCATTCTTGTGCCCATACACATTCCACAAATAAATGATCTATAATTTTGTTAACTTCTTGACAAAAAAAACAATTGAATGGTTCCACAAGGCCTAGCTTACTCAATCTATCACTTGTTAATATTATTTTGCAAAGTGAAATCCATGCAAAATTTCCTTCCTTAGGTAAAACCATTTAATTCCAGCAAAAGGAGTATGCTCTATGTGATTGAGATTGAGCCACAATTGTTGTAAGAGACTTATAATAACCCCGCTTAACTATGTAATTCCCATCCTTATAAGGCACCCAAATTAGTTTATTTGATCCTCCTGACAAGAAAACAATCCTCTCTTGTAAGGATTTATGCAACACACTTCTCTAATTAGGGGTTAAAAGTGGAGACATCAAATCTTTCCAAACAACTTTCCCTGAAATAGGTTCAATGTTGTCAACATAATCCTTTAGCTTGCTGCCCCATAAAGCTAATGACACTTGCTCAACTAGAATTAAATCCTGAATTGAAGCCAATGGAGGAAATCTATTCCATGAGTCCTTCCAGAAAAGCACACTTTCCCCATTATGAACCTCTTGGGTTAGATATGGAATAATTACCTACGTATAAGTTACTAGAAAGTTCCACATCATTGAACCAACAAATGGATTTGAAATGGTTAAAATTATAACTAGATTCTCATAACCCAAATATTTAGCTTGCATTATAGAACACCACCTCAGACTTGGCTTTTGATACATGCGTCAAACTAGTTTAGCTCCCAACACTAAATTTCTTGCAAAAAAATTATGTATGCCTACTCCACTATTTTTATTTGTACACATATTTTCCAAGGAAATCAAAGGGATAATTTTTTTTTCTCATCCATATTTCCTCTCCACAAAAAATTCTTAATAAGATATTCAATTTACTGCACTATGCCTTTTGGAGTCTTAAGCACAACCATAAAGTAGTTGGGAATAGCTGCTAACACTGACTTTATCAGGAGGATATGGCCAAAGAAAGATAACCACCTTACCTTCCAAGATAATATTTTGGACTTTGTTCTATCTAAAACCTTATGCCAATACTAGAGTTTATTTTCCCTTGTAAAGAAAGGGATACCTAGGTATGCACTGCGAAGCTTAGTTGCTTGAAAACCCAACATATTTACTAGTCTCTTTGAAAGAGATGATCTTACAACATCCCTTGAGGTTTGGACATTGTCTTTTATGATACATTTCATGGAACCTAGCATAATACAACTTTCTAGCCATGAGCAACCTTTTTATTTTTATGAAACGTAGCATAATATAGCCTGCTAGCTATATTCAAAACAATTATTTTCATGGAACTTGGCATAATATAGCTTGCCATCCATGTGGAAATATTTGGCATCAGTTTGTTTAAAGGGGTTGAACTTGGTGATTTTATCATTTTTTGTAGCACTTTATCAAGGTTATCAAGGAGTATAACTCTTTGTATGGTTATGAGCACACCTTGTAGACCTAGTGTGTTTCTCATTTTTTTTACCTATTTTTGGGGCTCACCTTGTGAATATCTGACTTTACTCTACTATGTGTTTCTTCCTTGTTTATGTTGGACCTAGAAAATGTTAGAATTTACTATTGTGTGAGTCATAAATGTTTCTATATGGCCACTACCATAATACAACTTATTAGCCCATACCCCCCTTTTCCTTTTTCTTTGCATTTAATTTGACATTGTATGTTTGTGTATCTTGTCTTGCTATGCATAATGCATGTGTGTTAATTTACGCCTATGTTGGTTTGTCATGGGATCTTGGATCTTGTGGGCTTGGCCACCTCCTTGATCCTTAGTCATCCTATCTCTTCAACATTTGTACAATTGGACCGCTCTTGACATATATTTCTCTACTTTAGTGTAAGTATGAGTGTAAGTTAATACTCTCACTAAAGTGGGGGCTAAATATCATAAATTCTCACCCATGAAAAATTCACACTATGTTTTTCTCCTCTTGAAGTTATTAGACCTAACTAAGCATTCAAATTCCTAAATTATGTATTCTAAAGCTTATTTTAAATATTTTACAAAAAATTGTAAGCATAAAATAAATTTTCTCATTTAATACTTTATCCTCGACTTTTAAAAATTTCAAAAATAGGGCTAGGAAACTAGTGCCTAGTGTGCCTATGTTCCCTATTTTGGCTCCAAATTAAAATATGTCAGTTGTGACACTTTATTATTTGAAATTTAAATACTTAAAGTCAGCTGTCAAAATTGAATTTTTGGGAAATTGAATAAATTCCTATAAATACCTAGTTATTGCATCATTTCAAATCTAGTATGCATTCATGATAAAATACAATTATAAGGAGCATTCAATATTTGTATTTCTGAACATTATTAAACCAATTAAAGATATAACATCATGTCCAAGTTTATGTGTGCTCATGTTTCTTTATGAAGGCTAATATTGTTGTAGGTCTTCAAGAACTCAAGCATTCAAGAAAATATACCAATCAAGATCCAATATCCTTGAACTGATGTGTGTGAATTTAGTTCTTCAAGAAATCCATTTAAGGGTGGTGATTTTTAATAGATGGTTCATTCATCATTTCATTCCTTTCCTTTATCAATTTATCAATGAAATTTCCATTGAGGAAGTGGAAACAATAACATGGGTTTTGATTGAGGCAAACCCCTAAAATGGCACAACATTTTCCTCTTTGTGAATGTGCAAGTTACAGGTTAAGGGGGATCAAAAGAAATTTGAAGACACTTTGTTTGTTGTTGCATTCAAAACCCTAGTCCTTGACAACCCACATAAGGGTATGTGCAAGATCATGATGGGCCAAAAAGTGGCAATATGATGGGTATGTGTACAGTATGTGGCTGATGACTTTTTTTACCCAAAATTGATGAAATGAAAAGGGTTTTTAAAGGAGATTCTCAATTTTCCACCAATATAAATTATGCTTTACTTTGAATTTAATAAATTATTATTATTCATTTTCTATTTGAATTACGACTAAAGTCCTGATTGATAGGATGATTGAAAAACATTTATAGCTTTTGAATGGTACCACATTTTATCAATCTGAAACATGTATCACATTATATGTTTCACATACTATAGGATTAAAAAAAAATGAATTTCATGAAGTTTTCACAAAGTTAAGGTGGTCAGACATACGAGTTTTTATATTTTTTAAAAGTTGTAATAAAAAATTCATAATTAATTATTTACTTGGAAAAAATTAAAAAATGCATCACATCGGGATATGAGTCCCTCTACTTATATCTAAAATATTATAAAAAATATTATCATTTTATTGTGGTTAGGTGGTGAGATAGACACCTACTTTTATTTTTCCTTGAAATTTAAAGTACTACTACATTGAAATTTCAAATTTTCACCAAATAGATTTTAAAAAAACCTAGTAGTTTAGAAACTACATTCAATTTTCTATAGATTCTATTCTTACATATTTTTGAAATAATATAGATAGCTTATTAAAATTTTTGCATCAAGTTTCCTAACTTTGATTTTTCTGAATTTTTTGCCACTTAAGGGCTTGTTTTTTCCAAGATGATTCTGGACATACCCATAAAGTCAATTTTAGAAATACCAGGAAGTGATATGGATAGTTGCAAGTGAGAAATAGAAACACATATTTAACATCAGAGGACTACAAAAATAGATCCCAAAAAACCCTAGTAGGATAGTGGTGCTCCCAACACTAGCATCTTGACAATTTCTTTTGAAATGTATACCATAGGTGCACAATATCCCTCCCTTTTAATTTTTGGTGTTTGATTTCGTTTGTGATATTCTAGATCTAATGTTTCTCTAGTAAAGTGGTAATTTGCATCATTAGGATAGTTATACCATTGCATTTCTTAGTTAGGTAATTTCTAGATTTGGTCCAGTGTAGGTTGGCTCACCTTTTAGGTTGTAAGTCAATCCCATACCTTGTACAAAACCATGAATCTCCATTCCATCCTTGCATTCATCTATTCCATTCTCAAAACCTCCCAAACCATTTTTGGAAAGGTGTGAAATCTCCAAAGGTTTCCCTTTCCCATTGTCTCAATACCATAATTTTTTCAATCCAAATAAAAATTATATATTTAGAGAGCCATGAATTATATCATACATATTGGTAATGGTTTTGTAGGGTTTTATTTTCAAAAATGAAAACATGATTAGAGGAAAGTTCAAACATGTTATATTATTTCTAAAATATTGATTTCAAAGCCCGAAATTAATGTCCAACCATTAGGATTATTGTTATAATACTAATACATATAGTTTTCATATTTTTAACTATAGAATGCATAAGGAGAATGCATTATAATACTAGTGTGCATTATATAATATTCATGTGTTATAAACAATAAAAAAATACCTAAAATAACCAAAAATATTATAACAATTTAAAATAACATGTGCAATTATATAAGTATATGATGTAATAGGTACATCACAAGGGTTTTCCAAATGATAAGGAAATATAGAAGGAAAATGTCAGAAAAACCTTAAGAGCATACATTATATGCATCAAAGGGTGACAATGAGGGGATGAGGAGTGAAAAGGAAAGAAAAATGGAAAAGGAAATGATGAGAAATGGATGGATATATATTAGGGGATTTGTATGAAGCGTGTGGATAAAGTAGAGGGAAATTTTGGGGTTTTCTTAGTAAAACCAAATAAAAACTATTTTAAACTAGTATAAAAATCATGAAAATCTATAACAAAAGGAAGATTAACTTTAAATTTTAATGTAATATGTCTTGTTTCATGGAGTAGAGAGGGAGCAGGAAGAGGAGTGGGGGGATAAATTTGAAATTAAGGGCTAATACTAGAGAAGAAGGAGAAGATTCAGAAGAGGTGGATCATTTTTTGTTGTTGGGCTAGGTGTCATTGTTGGCCTATTGGGATACAAAAGTTTTCTTGTTGTTGGGTTGGCTCTTGTTGTTAGCCTGCTAGGATGTGGTGGGGTGGTGTTGGCTGCTGTCACTAGATTTCTTGGAAGTTTTTTTGTAGGGTTTATTGTTGATGTCACCCTATTAGGCTATCGCAGTGTTCCTCTTTTCTTCTAGTGTTGGTTTCTAGCCTATTGTGTTGTAGTTTTTTGCTTCTGCTAGTTGTTTGGGCACCTTTGAAAGCTCCTTTTTCCTCATGGGTTTTGGTGCTCTTTTTTGGGTCCATTTCTAGCTATTGGATTTCCCCTAGTGCTTGTTTAATGTGTTATTTTTATCTTTCAAGGGTTTATTTTCAAAAAGGGTAGTGGGTTGTTTCCTTCCTCCTCCTGTGCTGACTCTATGTAGCTCCCCTAGTCGTTTGAGGAGGTCATGGGTTGTTCAGGTCTTAAGAGGGTTGTTCTTAATGACTATTTTACTATTGAGACTATGATGGAGTGATAATTTTCCCTTCATGTTGTTGATGTGGGTGTTTACTTGGTTGTGGAAGGTGTTCCTACCAACATTTGTTCTGTTGTTGAGATGGTGTTGTTAGTTGACCATGAGTTTTTGAACCCACTATGGTATGAGACATTTTTATTTTCAATGGGGGTTGTCTTTCTCTTGGAGAATACTTTCTCTAGGTTGCTCCCATACTTTGGTTTAATGGATAGGCTATGTTTTTTCATGCCCTTATCTTTCTTGGAGTGAATGGGAGCCTATTTTGCCCCTGTTTCTGAATTTTTGTTATTGTCTAGGGTATGTATAAAGTTATATCTTTTTTCTCAGATGAATTTTTTGCCTAAGGGGATCTTTCTCCTTTCTCCTATGCTACCTTTGATTTCTTAGTTTTCCCTTTCTTCTAGAGTGTTGGATTTCTGTTAGGATCTTCAGTAAGTGTCTTCTATGGAGGTGAAGGCCACTTCTATTGAAGTGGAGTCTCCTGTTGAGGTGGGGTTGACTATTGTGTCTTTGATGGGAAGTCCTCTATTTTGTTACCCTCTTTCAAAGATCCTATTGAGGTGGATGCTTGTCCTATTAAGGTGGTCCTAGAGGGTGTAAGAGTGTTGTGGCTTTGGAGGAAGGGGTTTTCTTTTCTTTTTTGGTAGCTACTCCTATAAAGATTGAGTGGGGGTTTTATTGAGCTCTGTACTCTCAGATTTGCTGGACTATGTTGGCCAGTGGGTTGGTGATTTGGGTGATGGTCTCACTCCTTATGGAAGGTGGTTTTTTATTGTCTCTGCTAGTGGGTTTAAAGTCCTTGTTAAAACTTGGTGTATTGTGAGGGATTTTGGTCCCTTTAATCTGGCTATAAGTGGGTTTTAGGTTCCCTTTTAAACCTAGTTTAGGCTCAAGATCCCTTGTAAAACTTTTCTTTTTTGAGTTTAATGTTCCCATCAAAACCTTCTGTTTACTGCAAATTTGGGTAGTCTTGTTGTTAATTTGGTGATCTGATGTTGGTTTGTTTCTGGTTGTGTACGTTGTATCCTTGAGCAACTTTTTCTTCTTCAAGTGGGTTTTGAGTCCCCATAAAAACCTAATTGTTAATAGTTTTGGGTTCATTCAAAACCTGTTATAAATGGTTTCGGGTCCATTCAAAACATGTTTTTCCCATATAATCAAAACTTTAAATTTTAATGCAGATCTCTTGGAAATTCTTTAAGAAATTTATTAAAAGGATAATTTATTGAAAAATTTATAGTAAACACTAACATGGGTTTAATCTTTCAAATAAATATTTCCTAACAAAAAATATAAGGTGAAAATTTAGTATCTACTAATTAAAAATGATACAAATGAGATATTTTAACAAAATATTAGACAAATATTTGAGAGAATTTTTTTTTTAGTTTTAGATTCCCTAACTAATGCACATCATATACAAAATTGAGCTTGATTAGATAAAAATACTAGGCTAACTAATAATCACTTAGCATTGGAAATTGGTCCTTTAGCTTGAGGATGAACTTTTTTTATTAGAGATTAGGGGTAAAGAGAGTCATCTAAAGGTGCTAGTCATCAATTGAGATTAAATTTAGGTTACATATTTTAAAATATAATGAGAGGTTATTTTTATTCTAGACTTAAGAGATATAATATAACTGGTCAATTTAGAAAAAAAATGTCAAAAATATGGTTATAAGAGGGGGAAAGGTGAGCATGTAAGAAGGGAAAACAATCTAGAAGAAGGATTAAAAATAGGAAAAAAAAATTAAATTCAAATTCAATTCATAGGCAAGGGACTAAGACTCTAGGCATATCCAGATAGCACGTAAACTTAAAACAAGGGGTTAATAAACACAAAAACAAACACAAGCTAGAATGAGTGTTAAATAAATGAAAGAGAATTGTAAAGTATGTTAAATTTTTTATCTTGTAGTGACAAGAACAAGACTTGTATTATTCTAAACCTAACTTCTAAATTACTAAGTGATATGGTGTGGATTCTAATCACTCTCCAAGTGGGAGATTTTTGATATGTGGAGCTTCATTTGACTTGATGTTTAATTTTTTCCCACTTCACCTAGTGTGTTTTCTCCCCAAATTGGTTAATTTTATTAATCATTTTATTCAGTTGCACATTTTGAAATTCAATTAAAAATAGAAATGAATAGTTTCTTATAGTGAATTGAAAACTAAATAGTCACAGTTTTGTATAATTGCACGTGGAATTGGAAATTTTATAGAGTGTGTGAAGTTACTATAGGGCATGTAAAGTGCATGGATTATTTGTAGGTTGTGGGTAGTGATAGACAAGAAAATGCAAGTTTATGCGTTGGGTGTACGTAGCACTATGCATGGAAATAAAAAGCACTCAAAATTGTGTGAATCGATTGTTGCAAATTGTAGCTATTGCTACATTTTATTGGATTATGTATTGTGCTAGAAATTGATAATAAATATATATATTTTTGTGGATGTAGCACAAGAATATGGTGAACCACATTAAAAATTTGTTGTCTCATTGTTTCTATGAATTATTTCATTCCTCTATTTTTTTTTATGTGTTTAATTTAATCTACATATAATTGGTAATTCATTCCACCTATTCTTTCCTTGAATTCCTAATTCCAAGGCTATAAAAATGGTCAAGATTTAGAGGGTCAAATTATGATGTTGCACATAAAAGTTTTTGTTTCTTACGCTAAAACATAACAGAATGTTTGGCGTGTACACCCCAATTTTTTATTTTATTAATTATAATTAAAATCCAATTGGTTGATAGAGAACTAAGAGTATGTATCACAAATTATACACTTTTTAAAATTCTTTTCCAGTGAATACACTTATATTACTTGTCAAATTAGACACATCTTAAAAAATGATCATTGAATATGCATGTTATAATCCAAAATTTACACTAGGACATTAGTAGAAAAAACATAGACTAAGAATCTTTTCATGATAGAAAATTGGCATTAAGAAAGCCATACAACACAACTACATGCTCAAGGTGACATAACAACATGTGATAAAACACTTCACACACACACACAACGTGGTGATGTACAAGAAAAAAAATCCAAAATACTATGTGAAAATACACCATGGTTGGCACAAAAATAAGGAATTAAGAATAAACAAGATCCCTAAAACCATTGAAACACCATCCAATTTATCTCTACAAAACAACCCTCCAAATCCCAATAGAATATGAAAACTAGAAAATAAAAATACCAACCACCTTAACCTCTTACCAAGGTTGCTAATATTCCCTAACCCCTAATAGGATATCAACTTTAGACAAGTCTAGTACCTAAAGACTTGTATCATCCTCTAAGGAGTTTCAATACATGATAGATGGGTATCAGGTCCTTTGGGGACCTAAGACCCTCATATCATATTTCTCAAAACCTCGATACAATTGTATTTGGTTTCTTAGAACCCTCATATAAAATTTATCAAAACCCTAATACTATGGTATTGGGTTCCTCCCATGCATGTCATCTACTTTATATAAAATAATAATAAACATATTTTTCTAATTTTAAAAAATCCATATATATATATATATATATATATATATATATAACCATACATATATGTATATACATATGTATATATATGTATATGTATATGTATATGTATATGTGTATTATGAATATGCATATGTGTGTGTATGTATATATGTATATGTATGTGTATATAAATATATATATAATATATGTATATGTATATGTATGTATTTAAGTATGTATTTATATATACATATATAAATATGTGTTTACAAATGTATAATCAAATTTGGATAATGGATTAGAAATATGGAAAAAATAATACATATGTATTTGAGGTATAAGAAGAAATCACTACAAATAAATAAAATTAAACATTATAATTTATTCAATCTAGAGAATAAATTATATAGTTTGAAATACAAGAAGTATATTGATACATTTTAACATTGGTTTTATATATTTTTGTTTTTGAAATGTGAATTCTAATGAGAATAAAGTTTAAACATGCTATTGTATATCTAAAATACTGATTTGCGAGCCCATCGTTTATGTCCAAACCTTAGGCTTAGAAATCCAAGCCTAATTTAAATGTGATTTTTATTTTTTGAATTATAATATGCATAAGGAGAATGCATTATAAAAATAGTTTGCATTGTATAATATGCATTTGTTATATACAATACAGAAAAACTAAAATAACAAAAAGGTTATTATGTTTTAAAATACTATGTACATTATAAAATATGCATATTAAGGCTTATGAACATTTTTAGGAACATGATCATATTATTTTTAAAATGCATGTTTAGCCAACTTCTTCCCCTCATCTCCATGCACAAACGCATTGATTTAATCTAACATGTCTAATTTTGACAATGACTAAACTATAGTACATTGTGACACATTGACTATAGCTCTTTGATATATCTTCCCATTGATAAAAAATGAACTAACCCAATATTTTAGAGCTCTAATCATAGAGAATTCTACCATACCATAGGTACAATATCCCATCTATAAAGTATAATGAGAGTAATTTCTTCGGGATAATCTCTTCCTAGTACAATATATGTTTTAGAGTGTTGATAGCTTTCTAGGATAAAGTTTCTATTAGCACTCAAAAGTCTTCCAATATACCCAAAGTTACAATGAAGCTCAAGTTCATTTGTAGATCTTGTTTGAGGCAAGATTATGGGTGAGTTATTTTGCACCTCTCTTCACAAGCTAAAAATGTGTTTAGCAAAGAATCACAACTCTTTATATCATTTTAAAATCCTTGACATATGGTTTCTAACCTAATTCATTATTATTAAAAAAAGGTGGTAATCCCTAACTTTCTTTAGTTTTTTTTATTACCATGTTCTTGTAAGCATGAGTTTAGAGCATATAGTGGGTGGTTGTAAAAAGATTTTTTTTTTTTTGAACACTTCTATTGCGTGATGTCCTTTAAAGTGATCTAAGATCGTGTGATGTAGTGAAATAATTATAAAAATTATCAACAAGAATAATTTGTAAAAAATAAGACAATATAATAAATGTTTTTTACCACTATGGAATGTGGTATTGGAAGGTGCTCTAATATCACTTACTAGTGAACTACAAACAAAATACTATCAATAGAAATAACAACATGGAACAAAAAATAAAATAAAAATTAGAACATAATTATAAATATGTTTATATTAACAAATTTAAAACAAGTATTACAAGAACCTAAGAAAAGGTAACTTTCTTCAGGATAAACCTCCAATATTAATATAATTCTTAATTAATCTTCTTTTTATTTTATAACAATAATATAAAAATATTAAAAAATTAACTTATGAATAAGATTCATATAGAATAAATCCACACATTATAAAATTATAATACTTACAAGAATAATAAAAAATTAAAACATAAAAATCTTCAAACAAAAACTCTCTTAAAAGTATTATGAATTATCAATTTATAATATTAAATAAATATTTTAAATTCTTTTCTTTCAAATACTTTTATTAAGTTTATTTCGAAAGTAAACAATCACTAATATAAAATTTAGAGAGCATTCTGTCTATATTTGTGTAGAACTATTTAACCATTCATAAATTTAATGTGAAAAAAATATTAATATAGGATTTGATTGTTTTAGAAATATATATTTCTAATAAAAATCAGCTTTACAGAGCGTCTAAATTTGATAGTATATTGTTATATTTTTTTACAGAAAAATGAAATCAAAATTTGAATGAAAATTCTGCTATAAATAAATAACCATCACAAAAAATCTAGTCGACACGCAGTGTCACCATCAATTTGAGGATCAGTGAACGTACACCCAAATTTCTAGTGAGCCATGCATAGTGACATTGACCATCTTCACCTTTCCTTTTAACTCCCACCTCCTTCATGGAGTGTTGTAAAATGACTTGATCATATGCTTCT
The DNA here is from genome assembly GCA_007258455.2 of Sequoia sempervirens. NCBI lineage: Eukaryota > Viridiplantae > Streptophyta > Pinopsida > Cupressales > Cupressaceae > Sequoia > Sequoia sempervirens. The sequence continues at coordinate 726,603,350 of VDFB02270651.1, read as the reverse complement.
TTGTTGCCCTACAGAGTCTTTTTTTCCTGCCTTACAAGGCCATATAATAATCACTAGAGTATGATTAGATGTTTGTTTGAAAGTTGGACTCACCAGTATAAAGAATAATCCATATACTCCTAGATTCCTATCTTATCCTAGTGGTCCCAAAGTTTTCCCTCAACCCAAAAGTTGGGTGTCACTGGTTAGAATCTGGGTCAATTTTTTGTGACATTGATCTGTTGATAGTCACGCTCCAAAGGTTAAGGCATATCTTATTTCAGAATAACTATATCATAAACTATATATATACAACTGCTACCCTTCAGAACTTTTCTGCCAAGAATCTCCCTTACATGGGATACAGTGTTTCTAAAATTTTGACAGTGTTCTTCAGCAAAAATGGATTTATACGGCCTTTCCAGTCTTCTACCTAATTTTCCAAATTCACATGTAGTCTTTTCAACGAGGACCTGTACAACTCCAAGGTATTATATACCAAACCCATGCTATATTGCTCTGTCCCTCCATTAAAAGCCAAAACATCATCTGTGTTGGTGTGTTTTCTATTCTTTTAAATTAGCGATAGAGCCAAGGTGGTGTTTTTTCTATTCTTTTAAATTAACGATAGAGCCATAAAATAAAAACAAAGAGGTGGGAATCCCGTTAATGTCACTTTCAATGAGGAATCATTGTTCAGAGAGAGTGTAATATTTTTTTAAACTACCATGTTACTTGTTGGATAGATCTACGTAATGCTTTCCCCAGCATTCATCCTCTGCAACTACCATTCAAAAGAGAATAATAGTTACAACTTCCAGTGTAGTATAGAAACAGGCCAAATTTGCAAATATAAAAGCAGAGCTAAAGGTTCGCACATCTGACAAAATTAAAGCTTGATTCTCTTGGAACTCTCTGTTCTTAACCCTGATATCTAATTTATCAGTTGTCTCTTTACTTAGATTACAGACGCAGTTGTGAAAGATCTTTAGTCCAATTGGATTAATGGGGCGTTAAGTCCAATTTAACATCGACTCAGTATTGGTTGCAGATTTCATTTTGCAGTGCTTACAGTGAAGGTTAATAGAAGCCATGACTCGAGCTCCCCTGGCTGGAGTACTTAACCGAGGGCCCTGGACTGCTCAGGAAGATCTGCTCTTGAAAACATATATTGAGACTAATGGCATAGAACGGTGGAGCACCCTTCCCCAAAAAGCTGGTAAGATATTATTGCAGACATATAATTTTCACAGTTGTTTCTCAATTTGGTGAAGTCTCACTTTCTGCTTCTTTCTGGATTTATCATTTTTACTTTCTGCTTCATTTTGGATTTCTCTTCTCTTATTTTCTGATTTTTTGCACAATGGAATATAGAACCAATGCATACTAAAAACATGTTATAGTTAAGAATATGCAGATTGTCTATGACATTTCATATACAAGTAGCTGGGCTATAAGTTCACATTCACAATTTTTATGAGATAAGTAGTGTCTTTTCAGTGATTCAGACTGGTATTTGGAAAAAAAAAAAATTGACAGTAAAATTAGAAGTGTTTGCTATATATTAGAGAAGTCTATAGACAAATTAAAGATTTTGTTGTATTTTAAGGATTTAGGATAGCTTTTCAAAACTTCCTTTTGGTATTAGAATCGTTTCGTGTATATTTGAGAACTTTGCATGTTCATGCTTTGTTAATTGGAGAAAGCAGAAATAAATAGATCTTTCATTAAAATTAATTCTCTTGCCATGGAAGGGATTTGGGCTTATTTCACATGCAGTCCAATAGAATTGATGAATATAGCTACAAGATTAAAACTATTTTTTTTCTTTTAATAACATTCCCATGTTTATAATTGTGAATTTTCCAAAGTTTCCTCCACCAATTTAGAAACTTTTATGTTTATGTAATAACTTACATTTTTTATTTTAATTTCTCTATTATTTAATTATAATTTCCAATCTCTTTTTCTCTACTTCATTTAAAAAAATTAAAAATTAAAACATCAATAGAGCCCCTTACTTTAGAATGACCTTTCATTTTCTTCATTAACATTGTTTAAAAATATTTGTAAGCTCCCCTCCATTAGAGCATAGTCTTTACATTGATAGTTCTTGAAATGCTAGCCTTGATCAGAGAAAAGAGGCTTTCAAACAATGGTATCAAAGACCATAAGATCATAAACATGTACAGTGAATTAAATATATATTTTGATAGAAGAAAATCGCATTACATTTTTCTTTGGAAAGTAATTCAATTTTAAATTTTGAGTAATTAATCTCATACACTATTTTTATTGCTATTTTTAGTAATTATACCAATATTATCTCTATTTCAATTAACATTACAATCATATTCAAACCAAATAAAAATAATGTACCAGTTTTTTAAACTCTCCTCTAGTCATAACCTTTAGATCATAGAAAAAAAAACACGGCTCTTTCAGATAATCATAGCTTTTAGAATTGGACAACATTGATCTAATACAGACATTATTTCATGCAGGCTTGATGCGGTGTGGAAAGAGTTGCAGATTGCGTTGGATGAATCATCTGCGACCCAACGTCAAGCGAGGCCATATTTCCCCAGATGAAGAGGATCTCATCATAAGGCTTCATAATCTACTGGGAAACCGGTAAAGCAATCGGATTCTAATCGTCGAAATCCTATCATATTAACGGGTTTTCCTTTGACAGTCAGAAAAGCTTGTTCTTGGTCTCTTTGATTTTGTGGGTAACTTGAAAATTTCTGTATTACTGCAGATGGGCGTTGATTGCAGGGCGAGTGCCAGGCAGGACAGATAATGATGTCAAGAACTACTGGAATACTCATTTGAGCAAAAAGTTGGCCTCTAAATCCTTTTCACGGGGCAAGGCCGTGACGCCGATTGTCCAATGCCAGCCATTAATCTGTGGGGATCATCAGAAAGGTAAACCTAAACCCATGAACAAATCACCTTTATTTATCACACGCTTACGTCGAGCACTACAAGTCAGACAACGAAGAATGCCGTTGTCACTGATAATCACAGTTTTGCTTCTTGTTCTTCTGTTTCTCCGACAGGTTCTACAGCTTTACCTGTGGAGTTTAAGCAAGATTACCCAGATTCTCAGTTAGCAGATGCTAATATGCAATACAGTGGGACTGAGCTACAAGATTCAGCTATTTTAGAAGATAGCTATAAATTTCACAGAGCTGAAGATCAGTTCTATGACACTACAGGAAGTTTAGCACCATGGATTATTGGGATCAATATGGAAGATGACATTTTTCTACCGATAACTCGGTTTGAGCAAAGTATTAGCACCACAGATTTGTTTTCAGATTCATTTATTTCATCATGGACTTGCTCTGACAATCTTTATTGGGAGAATAATTTTGTCTGATACATGTATAGGTCCTGAGAACTAGTTTGTGTTGTCTAACGTTGCCGGTTATTCGGGTTCATTGATTTTGAGAATCGATAGCTGGCATGAAGAGAATATCTATCACCACAGGTCAACAAGTTTGTTTATAGTGAAATCGTGGGTGTCGTTGTATAATAACAGTTCACCACGTCTAAGTGGGTTGGAAGACCTTCTAAAAGGAAATAATTTCTACTGGTAATTTCAGCTATTCAATCATATAATGTTCAGATTAGGTGAGTTCAAGCCATATCTTGAAAAACATCCATTTATTGTAATATCATTTCACTGCACATAGGCCCAAAAAAAGTTTCACAGTGCAACCATTGCAATCAAATTTTAATAGTCACACCACTTTCCGTCTGTTTTAAAGCAAATTATATCAGACCATGGATAACAATTCGTATTTATTTTAACTTAGACATAATTGTTCTTGGTGAAATACTAACAGTGTCATATTAACTATATTAGTAACTATGAATACACATAGTAACTCTGAATATATACATTTAAATATAGTTGAAATTGTTCCATCCAATGCCATACCATACCATTGGGATCTATGATCTACCCAATGATTTCATTGAGAAAGGGCCTATCACCTTTTAACCCAAGTCTGCCAACTTTTAATGCTTGAATCTCATTCCATAAACCTTTTTTTATTGTAATGACTTCACTTGAAATAAATTATCTTGTTAATTGTTTTGTATTTGATGGTCAAAATATTGCTTCAATACAAAGATTCCAAACCTTAAAGAATAATTTGAACTTCACAAATTACTTGAAGCTCTACAACACTCTTAGAAATATTGAAGACTTAGGCCTATTGAGCTACATCTCATATGGACCAGCTAGGACTCAAACTTAGGACCTTCCATTTGCTGCTGGATTGCTCTACCAACTGAGCTATTGGCCCCTCTTTGGTCAATCCATCATCATTCCAAGTGTGACTTATTTCCAACACCCCCCTTAAGCCACATTGTTGGTTGTTGGGGCTCCTCTCTTGGATTTGATACCACTTGTTGAGGTACAACTCATACGGACCAGCTAAGACTCAAACCTAGGACCTTCCATTTATTGTTGGAATGCTCTACCAACTAAGCTACTAGCCCCTCTTTGGGCAACCCATTGTCGGTCCAAGTCTGGTTTTTTCTAACAAGGATGGGGCCTTTGTTAATGGATCTCTCTTTAATTTGGTTATGATTCTTTTTTAACATATTGTTTTTGGCACTCCAATGTTTGGTCACTCTTGGGGACAATCTTGCTAGTAAGGATATAGAATTAATCAAAATCCATTAAGTAGAGGTTTAAGAAAGAATTTCAAATAATTAAAAAATTCTTGGACAATTATAGCATGGAATGAATACATGCCTCACTAAGGTATCATAACAATTGACATTAAAGTGGAAATGGAATAAAGTTTTTGCTATGTGTTTTTCTAATCATCATTTGTAGCAATATTAGTATTCTCAAGTTTCTTGAAGCACACTGCAAGCTAGAAAATATCCTTCTATTAAAATTATTATTTTTGCATTACTTATAGTTTAACAAAAATATCAATAACTTATACAAAATATAAGTTCATGGTATACTTCAGCTATGATTTTCGTAGTCTAACTTATGATATCAAGCAAGGCCAATTTTTTTTTCTTACTACTTTTTTTGTTTCCTATTTACATCCTAGGTTTTTATGCTAAGGCATTGCACATATTCCCACTTTTAGTGCAACTTTCCAAGTTATAGTATTTCAAGGGTAGTTCTATATTAGACATGTTTGAATTTGATCTTACTACCTCAGTTGTCATGTCTTCATCCTTATTTTGGTGAGATCTTGGTCATCCAAATAAACCAATGTCCTTCCATAATTCTTTCAAATCATACTTTTTATTATACTTTCTTTGGAACTTCAAATACTCTTCTTTGAATGGTATGTTGTCATCAGAGTTGAAGGGCCAATCTCTTGCATACTTTATCTCTTTTTTTATTGATTTCCACCTTCTTATTTTTTATTAGCTTTTCAAAATTGGATTTAGAAATATTGATGGTGAGTGCTACCTACACAAAAATGGTAAAATATATTAGTCTTCTAGAAGATTCAGTAAAAACTCTCAACTTTCCTTAATATTTTTCCTCACTCCTAGTCTTCAAAATAAAACCAACTTGCCTTGATACTTTTCCTCATTCCTAGTTTTCAAAAGAAACCATAATATGTCTATAGTTAGTAGCAACCAAAATAAATTAACAAAAGCAGTAGCCTTCTCTATTTGTCCCAATAAATTTTTTCTAGTCTTTATTTTCCCTAGTTCTCCCTAGCCATACAAATCGAAACACAACATAAGCCAAATTTATTTTGCAAATAATAATTCAAAGAATATATGATTAGTATTCTCAGGTTTCCTACATAATGTACATGTATCCATATATCATAATTAGAGTAAGGCAGTTTTTTAATAGTAACAACCACTTATAGCCAACCTTTTTTGGTTCATTAACATTGTTCCAATTCCATTTAAATACTTATTTCCATTTTTTCTTGTCACATTAGATTCTATTATTTATTCATATGTTAAATATATCTTTACATTCAATTAGCGACTCATAAATGGATTTGGTGCTTAACTTATACAAAGCAATTACATTTTTCTATCCCAATTCAAACAAGTTATTACAATTAAACTTATCACAACATGCTTTAATTTTGACAAGAAATTAAAGATATTTAGTGACTTCTCCCAATATCGAGTATGTTCTCTTGTGTGGGTTGGGTAGAGCATACTCAATGCTTAGGGAAGACCACTCTTTTAGCTATCATTTACATAGAATATTTTTAAATGTTTTAATTCCTTCTTTTTCTTAGGCCTTAGTTGAGAAACCCTATAGTAATGCAAGTGTTTTTCCTTTATGAATCAATTTCAACAATATTTAGGAATTTAGGAAAATTTTAGTTTGATCTTTTCCATTTTTACCATTACTCTTACTCTCTTCCAAGATTTCTAGATGGATTTAAAGACACTTGACTAGTTGGGGGTTACTATGAAATTACCAATTAGGATGTCACCTACAAGGATTTCTTTCTAGATTTTTGCAACCTTTGGTACCATTTTTTGAATGTTATTTCTAACACTTTCCAGGATTCATCTCCCTCTATAGATTTAATGATCCAATATTTTGGATAAAAGGGAGAATTTATTGCATCATAATAAGAAAATGATACAAATTAAGTAGGTTCCTTAATAGTAACCCAAAGTAATAACCAAAAGCCCAAAACCACGAACCATCCATAGAGTGGGCCAAAACCCCATCAAAACCAACTACCTAAATAACATCATTCACTCATGTCTTCCATGATCATCCTATCTAACCCTTGAGAATAATCCTAGGATAATTGCTCCCATCCTACAACCTATCAATCTCCAACATTCTTAGAATCCCATTTGGCCAAACTATCAACAATCTTATTCCACTCCCATAGAACATGAATAAAGGAGACAAAATATAACATGGAACTCAATCTAAGAATCTACCTAGCCATTGAGGCAAGATGACAACTAACTCCATCCTGATTTTGCTCATTCAATATATTAACTAAGATTTGAGAATCTAATTCACAAATGATCTTATGCCACTTAACATAACAAGCTCTCTCCATAGCAAATAGAATAGCCAAACATTACATGAGGTTATTAGTTTGTTGCCCCTTATAAATGGAAACGAGGAAAATGACCTTACTAGAACTATCCCTCCTAACACCACCAATCTTAGCATGCCCAAGATTTCCTCTAGAAGAGAAATATATATTAATATTTAAAACATTAGTTGGAGGAGACGATCATCAACCATCTATCTATGTTTTCTTTCTTGATTGATGGCACTTCCTTACACATAAGGACCCTAATGCTAATCCTTGTAAACACAAGCTCTTCACTATCTCTTTGTCCATCCTCTCCAAGTGGAGAGTCACTTCACATTTAGCTTTCAGTCTCTTGAATCATGCCACCAACTCTTTGCCAAATCTGTTGAACCCTTAGCTTACTTCCTTGAAAGATCTTGGGATTCCTCTCAAGCCATATTTGCTAGAGACTAAATGAGGGGTCAATATTCCATACTATCTAAAGGAATGAAGCATGTGTTAGAGGCCACCCTAGATTTATTTTGAATTCAATCAGTGAAGAAGCATGAACACAATCTTGCCTCCAAATACCTCACCATGGGTGTCAAATATCCTTAGAAAAAGAGCATTGGAAAAAAAATTGGGATAAATCCTCTTCACTTCTGTCACATAGAACACAAACAAATGATCCTTGAAAGCCTCATTTTTGAAGGTTATCCTAAGTGAGACATCTATTCCAAGCCAAATTCCACAAAAAAGCAATTGCACTTGTGCCAAAAAACTTATTCCAAACATTTTTCCACAACAATACCTCTTGGCCCCATATTTCTAGAAGTTCAACTCTTGATATCCACTAGTCGATGCATAGACCCCCTTGGGATATGGGCTCTAAGCTAGAATATCCCTCTCCCTAACGAAGATATGTTAGGGTTAGAAAGCAAATATCTAATAGTTAAACGTAGATTTGATCAATAAAATAGAGAAATAAAACACATAGAAAATTATATTAGAAAGAAGACAACACAGAGAATTTAACGTGGTTCACCCAATTTGGGCTACATCCACAAAACTGTAGCCATCCAATGATTTAATTATCGAGTGCAAAACTTATTACAATCTTGTGAATAATCGATTTTATTACATACTGTAACTCCCATCCAAACCACTTATAACAAGCTTTTTAGAAGCTTCCAGAATTAGGGTTTTACAAAGTCAATTTTTTTCTTTTTTAGCGATTTTTCCTTTTTCAGTGATGACGTGAAAAAAATGCAAAAAATGTTTCCATTTAAGCTAGATCTAGTGAAATGCATGCAATAGAAACTTAGCCAACTAAAAAAGATAGCTAATGATAGCAAATGGAAATGTAGAAACAAGGTTTTCAATGCTATAAAAGGTAGTTTCATGTATGATCTGGGACTAATTCACCCAGAGGAGCATATGAGTCTTAGTCAGGGTTTATATCTTTTTCTATATTTTTGTGTGATTGTAGGTTTATAGGTTGAAGACAAAGTGGATTTGAAGCCTTCAAAGTATAAAGATTGTAAATTTGTAAAAGCTATAAAAAATTATCATGTAAAGTTGTTAAGGCTCATGGAAACTTAGATATAGAGCAAGATATCCAACCTATCTGCATGAAACTAGTTGGAAAATACTTATTTGATCCATCTTTAGAGGCTTATAAAGTTTCGCTTCAAAATTCTACTCCTAGGATACTTCACAAAAAAATGAGATTGATACGCCACTTGTGGCATATGAATCCCAATATACCTATTTTTGGGTATTTTCTATAGATCCTGATTTAGAAGTTCTAGATTCCTATTTCCACTAAGAAACCCTAGTCTGGGATTGATATGCCTAGATTGGCATATGAGTCCCAATAGGCTTCAAACTACAATATTTCAGGGTTTCGAAGCTCATTTCGACCACATCCTTCTTCCAAGTGTACCTCTATTCATTCTTATTTTGTTGTTCTCCATTTATGTTTCATATTCTAGGTCATATCACTAGGTTTTGCATAGAATTTAAATTTATTGTCTTTCCAAGCCCTTGTTTGGTGGTGAACCCCCATTTTAGTCTCTAATCAAACTCTAGGAAATTCCTATTATAGATCTCTTTCCCCTTTTGTGATAGGTCAAATATATGCGTTATAAAATGAGCAACAAACTAAAGAGTGCAAATAAACACCAAAACAACCTACACCTCAAGATTAGCCTAAGTTGGAATCAACACAAGATAAAAACAACAAATGGAACTTTATACCTTGTCTCGAATCGATCGTTTGGTTGGCCCTTCGATCTTTGATGTGTATGCTCCTTGGATGGCAAGATATGAGATGTGAGATGCAAATGATGCTTGAACCAAAAATGGATGAAAATGGCTAAGTGTAGATTGAGAAATAAAATTGCAAGAGTTTGGCTAGCAAAATGATCTCCCCCAAAATGAGAGAAAAGAGGGGTATTTATAGAGATTTTGGAAATCTCTAGGGAAATGGATGGCCAAGATTGAGCCACCAATGATCAAGATGTAGGGCTAAGGTGAGTTGAGAACTCACAAGCCCTCACATCTTGACATGTGGCATGTGATATAGCCCTAAAAGGTGAAGTGGACATGAGGTGGAAAGATAGTACATGATATGAAGGAGGGTACAAAGTACCTTGGGATTTGACAAGATCTCCTCATAAAGGAGGTCCTTGTCCCCATGTGGGTGAGAGGACATGTGAGGAATTAAAAAGTCCTCAAATATTCTCATGGGGAGATGGGAAAGAATAAAGAATAAAGAGAGGACATGTGGGAAGAAGTGAAGGAATTAAAAATTCCTTTTGAGTGCATTGGGGGATTAAAAGTGAATTAAAAATTCACATGGAGAAGTGGAGTGCCTTGCCCAAAAGGAGAAAGCCTTTAATAAGGTTGACTTAAAGACACATGCCATAAATGGGAAGGGGATTAGGTTGGACTAACCATATGATTAAGGTTGTGCAAGTACTTAATTAGATGGACTAATGACTAATTAGAAGCAAGTGGGAGATTATGGTGGATGTGACCCTAATGATGATTAGGGGTGTGCATATGTTAACCATAGTTAATTAGAGGAAGATGAAGGAGTTAAGATGGATTAGAGACCAACTTGCAAAAGTTGGAGGATGTGATAATGAGAGAGAAAAGAGGAATTAAAAAATGAATTTTAATTCCAAAAGGGGAATATGACTAAATAAAATAAAATGGTGTATTTATTTAATTTAGAGGAGGAAGAGGGGTAAAGTATTTATTAAATTAAATACTTTATGAACCCTTTGTAAGATGCAAGGTATTAATTAAACAAATGATTTAATTAATATTAACAGAGGGGATAAGCAACCAGATGAATAAGGAGACGTCTTTGATCATATGGAAGTGGTCAAATTAGATGTCTACATTTTTCCCCTCTTCGAAATACTATTAGGATAATAGGGTTTCGAAGAAAAATAGAATGCAGATGACTCTATAGAAGAAGAGATCAGAAAGGAGGTGCCCTAGCATGGGGGAATGTGTGAGCTGGCCCAAACGGAGGGAATGTGGAGAGGATGCCCCAGTCCAGCAAAGGTAGGCTTAGAGCAATGGGTTAGGAGAGGATGGTAGGGTATGCCCCCTCGAGAAGGCGGACGGGGGAGGAAAAAGGGGGTCCCAATAAACTTTTTGAAAGTAAGGAGTGGTATATGTTGTTGGAAAGAGCACGAAAAAATGAGAAGAACGGTGTTTGAACGGAGTCAATCGGGTAAACGGTGCGCGAATAGTGGCCCCGGGAAGAAAGAGGCTGAATGAATTAGTTGGAAGAATTTGTGGTAAAAAAAAGGAAAAAAAGACTTTTATTTGAAAAAGGAAGAGAGAGGGAAAAGGTAATAAAAGGGAATTGGAGAATTACCTTTTGCTCATTGTGACAGCTGGCAAGTGTGGAGGAGGAGGAGAAGAAGAAAAGGAGGTGACAGAGATCGGGCACGATGCCAGAGTACGATAGTGACATCATTCATCGGGCGGACGAGAGGCGGATATTCTTCACCCACCATGCCGTACCACACCAGGTTAGCCCAAAAATTAACTTTTTTGATTTTGAGTCATTTATGCAAGTGTTTTGGAAAAACGAAAACATGGGTTTTGTTTGGGAGAGCGGGAAGAAAAATGGGTAGAAGGTGGAATTTTAAGGATTTTTAATTTGTTTGGGATTTCGCGCCAGGGGGAAATTTGGGCGGCCACCACGTGGACGGGTCCACCACCGCAGGCAGATGAGTCCGCCGCTGCGGGGGCGGGTCGGCCGCCGCGGGCGGACAGGTCGGCCACCGCGGGCGGAATCAGCCACTGCCGCGGGGGCGGACAAGTCTGCCACCGTGGAGGCGGGTCCGCCACCATGGGCGGACGGGTCCGCCGCTGCATGTGCAGTCATGGCCACTACCGTCAGGGCGGACAGGTTCACCACTGCGGAGGCGGGTCGGCTGTAGTGGGCGGATGGGTCCGCCGCCGCGGCGACGAGTCTGCCACCGCGGGGGTAGGTCTGCCGACCGGGTGGGACCGCCGAAGGTGAAGGATGGGGGGAGAGGGCAACGAAGGGGGGAAACAATGACAGGGATGGGAAACCCAAGAATGACGATGGAAAAAAAGAATGAAAATGATAAAAATTTATTGCGTGTATGCAGAAAATAGGGATTTTGCAGGTGAGAGAGAGACGATCAAAGGTGCTGAGGAGATGCATAGCGAGGATGACCGGGGAGGATCACCAGAGACTAGCAGAGGTAGGACTACTTCATATGATGACATATCCAACGATCAAGGCCCACGGGGCCATGTTGACAGCACTGATAGAGCGGTGGGATTCGGCGGCGTCGACCTTTCACCTACCGATAGGGGAGATGACGGTGACACTAGAGGATGTATGGCAGATTCTGAGGCTCCTAATATCATGGCTCCCGATTAGCGACTGTTGGTCAGAGGACGAGGCACTGGATGAGTCTGTGCGCATTGTTTTTGGTAGTGACGAGCTACCGGTGCAGCGGGGTCAGTTGGATGTGGATAGGATGGTGTCGTGCAGGGTACCAGTACTATCACTGTACCTGACAGGGTTGATTAGTGGTATACTTCTGCCGGACCGGTGTGGTCGGTTTCTTCACATGAGGATGGTCGAGGTGATTTGTCACATCATCGAGGGCTGGGAGGGATAGTTCGCATGGGGGACTTGCATGTTAGCACAATTGTATCGAGACATGCACGTGATTTGTTACAGGAAGCAGTTGAGTGTGACAAACGTCACACTACTACAGGTGTGGGCCTAAGAGCATATCCGTGTTGCCAGGCCAATTATAGCGAGAGTTGGTGAGCATGATGATAGGGAGCCCATAGCGTGGTGGTGGGGACCAGAGGCAGGGGCTATACTACGGTACCGAGAGATGCAGGAGGTAGACATGTGGAGGAGATAGTTTGATGAGGTGCGGGTAGTGGATATAGTGTGGAGGCCATACATGATGCGGTGATTCAGGGGGTGGTCGAGGGAGGGGTTGCATATTGGTTACTTCTTTACGCGATGTTACATGATTGGGAGCAGGCCACGAGTAGTGGAGTTGCATCGACCGGATCGGGTGACGAGGCAGTTCGGAGTGAGACAGGATATTCCGACAGGCCGAGTGACATTTGCACGACAGATACGGGAGCGGCCATGGGGAGCCACATTAAATCTGCGCAACGTATGGAGTGATATTGAGGGACTGATGTTTAGGCCCTATCCTGATAGGCGAGAGGGGCCGCGAGATGCAGGGACGATAGGGTGGTATGAGGAGTGGTTTGGGCAGCATCCACCTAAGTGGATTACACTAGCGGTGCTAATTGAGGAGGCACGAGGATTTGGATCAGAGGATGAGAGGCGATTGTGGGCATTTAGTCCACAAAGACCACCAAGAGGATGCAGAGGAGGATGAGGGGCACAGGAGCAGGTGATAGGCAGTCAGAGGAGGAGACGACAGTGGAGGGCTCAGGGAGGAGACAGAGCAGAGGGGGGAGGGGCTGAGGCTGAGGAGGTGGCAGAGGATGAGGCTGAGGAGGTGGTGGAGAGGAGGCCGAGAGCCCGAGGGCAGGGTTGACAAGAGAGGAGGTCGAGAGCCTGAGGAGGAGAGCCACAAGGTATATTGGGCAAGGCCAGCGGGGCCGGAGGGGAGGAGGTTGGACAGGAGACAGCCAGGACTACCGGAAGACAAGAGACAACTGGAGTCGGAGAGGAGATGGACGGAGATAGCCAGGGGCACTAGAGGACAGGAGGCAGACGGAGTTAGAGAGGAGATGGATGGAGACCTAGGAGGGCACAGTGGATAGGAGACAGCTGGAGGGGAGGAGGGGCAGAGGACAGACAGAGCCAGAGGAGGATAGCCGCAGAAGGGATCCCTAAGGGTGATAGATGTGGATGAGATGGAGCTATCAGCAGAGAGTGAGGGGTATCATCCGCGAGAGATGGAGGTCAATTCAGATGTGCATGATGTAGCACCGCTAGCAGCAGCACCACCCACAGGGAAGGATCCGGGGGTGGTACTGAGAGAGACAATGGAGAGACTGCGATAGAGTGAGCAGCGAGTGCAAGAGCAGAGGCAGAGTGGATCAGAGTAGAGGCAGAGAGGGATGAGTGGCAGGCCCAATTTGCTCAGGGTGAGAGAGACTATATGGAGCTGGTCAGGCTAGTATCAGAGCAGGAGAGGAGATTGGTGAGAGAGAGAGATGAGAGCTGCAATGAGGCTATGGATCTGCGGGCTGAGGTGGAGAGATTACAGGCAGAGATGTAGAGTCAGATGATGCAGATGGAGGGATTAGGTTTGGTGGGAGAGGGGGTGACACAGCAGGTTGTTAGCAGAGGGATAGGGGATGCAGAGAGTGTGCAGAGGAGCTAGCTGAGCTAAGGGACAGGGTGCGCACAGTGGAGGCAGAGAGAGATGTGGTGCAGGCACAGGTGGGGGTGTTGGAGGCAGGGAGGGATGTGTTATAGGCGCAAGTTCAGGTAGCATAGAGTGAGAGGTAGGTGGCCAAGATAGAGGTACAGTCTCTTCGTAGAGAGAGAGATACAGCGACATCGTAGGCATCTAGCTTGCGAAGAGAGCGGGATGCGACTGAGCTAAGATTGCAGGCTTTGTAGAGGGACAAAGATGCAGTGGTGGCGCAGGGATAGGCTGCACAGAGGGAGAGGGATGTTGTCGAGTTGCAGATGCAGACACTACAGGGCGAGAGGGATGCAGTACGGACTCAGTTGCAGAGGGAGCTGGTTGAGGGGGGAGGGCCAGGGATAGATGTTCAGGAGTTACATACGCAGTTATAGGCGCTGCAGGTGGAGAGGGATAGAGGCTCAGAGCAAATACGATAGTTGATACTAGCTCAGAAGGCCTGGGTACAAGAGCGGCGGGCTATCAGTGTAGATCGAGATCGATATAGGAATGAGTGGAATACCGTGAGACTGATAGCTTGGCAGAGGGATGAGTTCATGCAGTAGGCAAGCTATTGGAGGGGTGTATATGAGCAGGTTGTTCTGGATCCAACGTAGCGCACGGCGCGCTACATCAGTTAGGCCCCACAGCCACCAGGGGTTTTAGCTACTATCGGTGGACTCCGTCTCCATATGGCGGTTACCATGGGACTCCCACCCATGAGTACCAGGGGACCACAGTGCACAGAGGCCCAGTACCCGATTCTCCGCAGAGATCGATGTGGGCAGCTCACAAGTAGAGTGGGCAGGTGTAGGACATTTGTTGTTTTTGGCAGATATAGGATGGATGGTTTGTTCATGTTACCAGAGGTCAGAAGTGATCTACATCTCTGGATTTTGTATTTTCTTTAGCGATATACGATGGAGATGCATTATGTTATGATAGGATGTTTATTATTTTGATTATGTGAGGGCCTTTATTGATACTAGACATGATATTTCTTTTATGCGGCTATATGGGATGATTTATGATGTGGTTTCATATATATGCACATGTTTATATGGATGGATGATCTATGCTTTATGATTATGTTTTATGGATGCACATGTTCATGTGGATGGATGATTTATGTATGTTTTATGATTATGATTTATGGATGCACATGTATTTCATTATGATTATGATGATGGATGCACATGTTTATGTGGATGAGTGATTTATGTAAATACTTTTATGATTTATAATTTATGGATGCATATTTGTTTATGAAAATGGATAATTGTGTATGCTTTATGATTTATGATTGATGGATGCATATGTTTATGTGAATGGATAATTGTGTACGCTTTATGATTTATGATTTATGGATGCACATGTGGATGGATGATTTATGTAAATCTTTTATGATTTATGATTTATGGATGCACATGTGGATGGATGATTTATGTAAATGCTTTTATGATTATGATTTATGGATGCACATGTATGTCATTATGATTATGATGATGGATGCACAGTTGTTTATGTGGAATATGAATGAAAGGTAAATGTTTATAATGTACCTAAGTGTCAATAAAGACCGTTATGAGAATGCGGATAGGCGATAGGCGTATGGAAGAGTGCATTTCCAAAAAAACCATTAATATCCTGAGAGGAAGAGGACTCAAGAGGAAAAAGAACAAGAGTACTTGCACAACCGAAATCATAAGTCATGGTGATGGTCATGATGAAAATGAAGGGTGCATGTGAAGTGATGAAAGTGCAGTGAAAATGAGATTTTGCCATCTTTGGAGCATTGATTTTTACTATAGTGTTGGATACCAAGTACCTTGATATGGAGGATCAAGGCGAATGAGTATTCTCCACATGAAACAAACATAGCAAACAAGAAGGTTATCCCAACACCCCGAAGTCGCGATGACCTCAGTCGGGCCTAGTGTTGAGATAACCACAAACACACAAAGTTGTCCCAGTGTAACACAAGATCTTAGAGATCTTGGCCGGTCTTACGAGGGATAACTGAGAAGATAGCAGTCAAAACAAAACGATCAAGGTATGCCCCCATGTTAGCAAGTCAAGGTACGCCATGGTATGGTGGACCAAGGTGACCCTGACAGGTGATGGTAAGGAACCCAAATGATAAACAAAATTCAAATGCATCAAGAGATCACAATCAAGACAACAGGTCCTTTGCCATAAGATCAAGGTGACCGATGGGATTGATGAGGTCTGCTAGGAAGGATTCATCCTGTTGAGACCAAAGATGGATGCTAAAATAGAATGACCCAGTTGACACAGGATGTTACCCAGGGAAAAGATATTGTAACACGAGGGAATTTTGTTTATTAAGAACCGGTTAGATGCTGGCATAACTTGATGACGAAGCACAAAAGACCGACACAACCTACAAACCTAGGGGCTCGGGGGCCGATCATAAATTAGCCTTGCCTACGTGAAAGCGCAGAGCCCTCGTAGTTCAAGAAAAGACCATGGATAAAGTGAAAAGAAGACAATGATGACCGATGATGATGGACAAATGCCCCAGGGGTGAATCAAATGATCAACCTTGCCTACTTGACAACGCAGGGGCAACGTTGTTCGACTGTCGGACGCGATAGGATGTGATCTAGGTGAAGACCGACACGATGGATGATCCTACATGATGACACAGACCGATTGACAAAAGGAAGGAATGTCGTAAGCTCAAAGTGGGATACTGAAAAGCTAAGGATGGGGGATAGGCTAGATAGGTCATCCAATGCTCAATCAATATATACCAAGTGGTCCAGGATGAGATGGGGAGGACAATAGTGCGGATGAAAGTATAAAATAATTAGGATGTCTAGTAGATAATGATTAAGCCCTCTATGGATGATGCCTGCTACTAGGTTTTCACCATCCATACCTATCCAAGGCACCACCAAGAGGTGGTCTTCACCATAGGATGAACTTATTTTTTGTTACTATTTTTTTTTTGGATTTTTTGTTACTTTTTTTATTTTTTTGACTTTTTTTACTTTTTTGACTTGGTGGGGTTACCAAGCGGATTTAGGTGTAGAACTTCTTCAGATGCATGATATTGATGGGTTCGTCGAGGGGTTCTCCTTCAAGAGTAGTCAACCTATATGCCCCAGATCCATATTTAGCAGCTATGATATAGGGTCCCAACCAATTTGCCTCAAATTTTCCTTTCTTGTCTCGGTCTTGCTGAGTGCACTGGTTCTCCTTAAGAACAAGCTCGCCCACTTGGAATTGTCAAGGACAAACCTTCTTATTGTAATTATGTTTGAGGTGATTTTGGTATACTTGCAGATGATCATAGGCTTTTATTCTTCGTTTATCCAGTAATTCCAGCTGTGCAAGCCGTGCAACACGAGCATCTTCTTCGTTGATAAGATTCTTTAGGGAGATCCTCAATGATGGAAGTTCAACTTCGATTGGCAAGATGGCTTCAGCACCATATACTAAAGAGTAGAGGGTGGCACCTGTTGGGGTGCAGATGGATGTGCGATATGCCCAGAGGGCAGGATGAATATGGAGGTGCCAATCTCGTCCAGTGTTATTGACAATATTTTTGAGGATACGAATAAGGGTTTTATTGGTTGCTTCTTCCTGACCATTACCTTGGGGGTAATAAGGCATTGACCAATGGTGCTGGATATCGAAGGTGTCACAAAGGTGTTTCATGGCTTGGTTTTTATAAGGTTTTCCGTTATCAGAGAGGATGGTGGACGGGATACCATATCTGTAGAGAATATGGTAAAGGATGAATTTGGAGATCTGAGTACTAGTGATCTGTGAAAGGGGCATTGCTTCCACCCACTTGGAGAAGTACTCAGTGGCATAATGATGAATGTATGGCCATCAGATGATGGTGGGTAAATCTTGCCAATCAAGTCGAAACCCCATTGAGAAAACAACCATGGTGCCAGGAGGGGTTGAAGATCTTATGCTAGGGCGTGAATCAAATCTGCATGTTGTTGGCATGGAAGACACTTCACAAACTCACAAGCATCGTGTTCCAATGTAGGCCAATAATACCTAGCTCGTAGAATCCTTTTGGCCAGAGCCATACCATTTGAATGGGCTCCACAAACACTGCCATGTACTTCCGTTAGTGTAGCATGGGCTTTGGTCTCATTCAGACACCTAAGGAGGATTCCATCATACCCGCGACGATAAAGCATATCACCGACGATGACGTATTAGGAAGAGCGATAAACGAAGGATTTGCATTGATTACGTGTAAGATTTGGGGGTATAATATTATCACGGAGGTAGGTGTAGATGTCCTGGTACCATGGGGAGGTGGGACCCGCAATGTTGCACACCATGTCAGTCTCAGGAATATCATATGATGGGATTAAAAGTTGTTCCACAAGGAACTCACTTTCTGTGCGGTCTTTAGACATGTCAAGCAGGGAACCAATAGTGGTCATTGCATTAGCTGCTTTGTTTCGTACCCTAGGAATTTGTTCAAACTGTATATAGGTGAAATATTTCTTGAAATCATCCACCATGCGCTTGTAGGGTAATAGCTTATCATCCTTGGTTAGGAACTCATCATTAACTTATCTAATGACTAGCAAAGAATCACCAAAGACTTTCAAATGAGTTATGTGCCATTGCTTTGCAATTCTGAGGCCGATGAGGAGAGCTTCGTATTCTGCCATATTGTTGGTACATGGGAATGCTATCCTGAATGACTTTGGAATGTAGTCACCTTGAGGGGTAACTAATAAAATTCCTGCCCCAGATCCATTGTGTGTATATGACCCATCTAAATATAGTGTCCACATGGCAGTCTCATCAACGGAGAAGACTTGTTCATCAGGGAATTCTGTGATCAATGGATGAGTATCAACTAAAGGAGCTTCTGCTAACTGATCTATGATTATATGTCCTTTAATAGCTTTGCGGTCCACATATTCTATGTCAAATTCACTTAGGAGCATGATCCACTTGGCCATGCGGCCAGTCAGAGTGGTTCTAGATAACAAATACTTCAATGGATCAATTTTGGCAATTAATTTAAGTGGATGGCTGAGCATGTAATGTCGCAATTTCTCTATGCTGAAGATGAGTGCAAGGCAGGCTTTTTCCATGGGGGAGTAGTTTAATTCATAGTAGTTTAATTCGTAGCCGAACAATGTCCGACTGATATAGTAGATTTCCCTCTCTTTTGATGATTCATCATGTTGTTCCAACAATGCCCCCAATGCAACTGAAGTGGCGGAGATGTAAAGCAGGAGGGGTTTGCCTAGAATAGGTGGCATCAAGATCGGTGGATGAGCTAAATATTCCTTAATTTTATCGAAACCCATCTGACACTACTGGTTCCATCAGAAGGTGGAATCCTTCTTCAAAAGATGAGTGAATGGCTGACACTTATCTGCTAGCTAGGCTATGAATCGACGGATGGACTGCATCTTCCCTTGGAGGCTTCTTAACTGTTTCAGATTGCGCAGAGGTGGCATGTCCAGGATAGCCTTTATCAAGATCAACCTCAATGCCCCTGCAAGATCAATCAACCTTAACGTGACCCCAAAGACACACTTTTTTGGATTTAGCCGCAACTTGTAATGCTCTAACCACTCAAATATCTTTTTCAGGATGGCAGGATGTTCTGCTCATGTTCTGGATTTTCCTAATAGGTCATCGACATAATCCTCCATGATGATATGTATGAGGTCATGGAAGATGACCGTCATTGCCCTCTGATACATTGCCCCAGCATTTTTGAGACCAAAGGGCATAAAATTGTAACAAAAAGTGCCCCAAGGTGTTGTGAAGGCGATCTTATGTTGGTCCTCAGGTGCGATTCAAATTTGATTATAACCAGAGAAGCCATCCATAAGGGATAACATCTCATGTCCTGCTATCAGGTCGACCAACATGTCAATGTTAGGCAGAGGGAAATCGTCTTTTGGGCAGGCTTTGTTAAGATCCCTGAAGTTTGTGCAGACTCGAATGTCTCCATTCGGTTTGGAAACTGGTACTATATTGGAGATCCACTCAGAGTAGTCAATCAGTCTGACAAAACCCACCTCTAGTAACTTCTCAAATTCCTTCTTGACTAATAATGCAACCTGCGGATGCATCTTGCGGAGCTTTTGTTTGATAGGCTTGGCATCTGGGCCAATGTATAAGTGATGAACCACTAAAGCGGGGTCTAAGCCTGGCATGTCTGAGTATGACCAAGCAAAGTTAATGATTCCCTCTTGGAGTAGCTGCACGATGACCAGATACTCTTGCTCTCAGAGTGACTTAGCTACATAGGTGATTTTAGGACTTTCAATAGTTCCCAGATTAACTTCTTGAGTCTCTTCAATTAGAATAGATGATCGGGCAGATAACTAAGTTCCCATAAGGGGAAGATGAACATCTCCATCTTCTAGCACCTCTTCGAGGTTTTCACCGTCAGATGCGTCCTTTATTTTTACTTTTTCAAGGTCAAGAAGTGCCTCAGGGAGGTTTTCACTAGATGACCGCTTTTTACTTTTCTTATTCTTATTTTTGCGACTGGAGTGTTCATCCTCCCCCAATCCCATAAGGTTGACATATGTATCCGCAGACATACTGACAGGTGTGCTATTGCGGAGGTCCCAATCAATAAGCTCAGGGTGTCAAAGGGATAGGCTAATAGTGCAGATGGATAAGCATTCAAACATGGATGATAGATCGGTGTGATCAACGTCATCATATGCACGTATGATGGATTCATCCTTGGGTATGTCTTCCAATGAGCCATTGTCCACGGCGACACTATTGGAGGTATTAGACGATGTTTTTGGGCCTTTCTGCTTTCTGTCATACCCAATGCCTATGTTTTTTGGTATCTGTGACGTATCAATGGGTTGTAACTGCCCTTGCTCTTATTTACCTAGACCCCTGCCTTGATAGTTATGTTTTTCCACGAACTTTGTCGGCCAGGGGTACTTTTCTTGAAAATATTCTTTTAGAGGAGTTTCCGGCTGGGGTTCTTCTCGGTAGACCCATTGGCTTATGTCCTCTTCTGGTGCATCTATCTTGACACTTGGGGATCTGAAAGTGGTGGTAGGGATGTTTTTACCACTAAAGGTGACAGTCTTGTCTTCCTTTGGAGTAGCATGCAAAGGTTGACCATACTGTGTGGTGACGGTGGCATGGTTGCTACATTAAGTGCAGTGTGCATTTCGTATTCGCCACACCCTTTATCAATGATATGGACTTTGGTAACTGTAGGATCAGTAGTGGAAGATGGAGGGGTTATCGCAATGGAGGGTGGATTAGCGAATGATGACTGGGATGCCCCCATTTCAACCCCAGGACAATAATGTAAATGGGGAAATGACGCTTCTAAAGCATGACAATATTCAAATGGTTGGGGGTCGGCATAAATGGTGACTTCCTGTCCGTTGACTGGGAATTTTAGGTACTAATGGTATGTGGAGGGGACGGCTTGAATAGCATGGACCCATGGACGGTCGAGGAGGAGATTATATGGCAAGTCCAGATCAAGGACATGATAGGTAATGTACTGAACCACAGGTCCCACTTGGATAGGAAGATTGATAATCCCTTCTAAATTCCTTTCTACATTATCATAGGCTTTGATTATGATGATCTGATTAATTAAATCTGCTTGAGTATACCCCACCTGTTTTATGAATTTTAGAGTACACAAATTGAGGGTGGAGCCATTATCTACCAAGACCCTTTTTATTTTATGGCGAGCAACCACGACTTCGATATGTAAGGGGTGATTATGATTGACATCGATGTTTGGCATATCATTTTGGCTAAAGTGCAATTGATGAGATAAAGCCAAGTGTCTCACCAAAGCTTGGAATTGCGTGGGGTCGATCTCATTTGGCACATGGGTTTCCTGTAGGGCTCTGTTGAGGATTTCTTGATGTATAGGGGAAGACTTAAGTAAATCCAAAAGTGGAGATATGTGTAGGGGTCTTTCCTAAGTGATCAAGAATGTTGTACTGAGAGCTTACAGGAGTTGATTGGGCGAGTGCGGGGGCTACAGGGACAGTGATGTGGGCTCGTCGTGTAGTAACAGCACACTGAGGGTCTTTGGTTTTGACATGTTCATGGATATACGAGGTTCTACCTGCTCAATCTAATGAATAACACCCTCGTAATTGAAGGGCACATTCTTGTAGCTCACATTGTTTGTGCTGTTTCCTTGGGGATTACTGTTGGAGGTGCTCGGGCCTTGATTATGGTTTGGAAAGGCATTTTGATATATCTGTAATTGAGCATTGGACGATGGAGCTTGACTGGGGTCGACCTTGATATCACCTCGATCTATGAGATCTTGGACGTAGTTTTTCAGACCCTGACACTTATTCAAGGAGTGTCCTTTGATTTTATGGAACTCGCTATATTCATTTTCCCTAAACCATGCGGGCTTAGGTTTGGATTCGTCAAGTGGCTTGGTGACAGGGTATGTGATTGGATAGTTGATCTGTAATAGCCTATTGAAGACGACGCTCAAAGGTTCTCCTAATTGAGCATACTGGTGTTTAGTGTTCCCTTGGTTATTCTGATTAGACTGTTGGGGAGGATGGGGTGCCCCCTGTGGTATAGATATGGCGTTCGATATGGATTGTTGCTATCTATGGAATGTGTTAGCCACATGGACATGTTTAGTATCAGTAACGCCATCATTTATTGCATTTTTGTTCTTGTTCCAGAAACGTGGCTTGTTGTTGAATGACCTTTCCTTATCTTGATTATATATTTTGATGTGCCCCTTGGCAACAAGGGCACACTCAAGGATGGGTCCCTTCTCTACCACCTCCGCGAAGGTGGTGACACAATGTAATCTAAAGTTATGAGCCATGTCGGGATGAGAGTTCTCCATGAAGAGGGTGACCATGTCCTTTTCTTTCAAAGGGGTTTTCATTTGGCTTGCTAGCGCACGCCACCTTTGGAGGTAGTTAGTAAAGGTTTCCCCTTCACGTTGCTTTTCTTTGAGGAGGTCCAAGGTATCAGTGTCTTTCTCCAAATTGAAGGAGAAGTAGGAGACAAACTTTTCTGATAGGTCTGCAAAATATTTTATGGATCCCTTTTCGAGGGTCATGAACCACCCTAGGGCGTTGCTTGCCAGACTCCGAGGGAATAGGCGCAAGAGATAGTTGTCATTGTGGATAAATTCTTGACACTGGGAGTAAAACTCCTGCAAGTGGGCCTTAGGATCTTTGTTCCCCTTATATTTGTCAAACTTTGGCATCTCAAAATGTTTGGGGAAGGGAATCAATGAGATGGAGGGATCAAACGGATATGGGCATATATCTTCAAACTTGAATGATTGTTTGCCAGTGCCTGCCTAAAGATCTTTCAGAGCGGCTTTGATTTCTAGTATGTCTGCACTGGCTGGTGTGTTGGATGGGTATTGATGGTAGGACGATTGTGGATTTTGAGATGATGCCTATAGATGGGCGTATGGATAATGAGGAGGTAGTATCCCCTGCTGGTGCACTAAGGGACCTTGTTGATAAAGAGGTTGTTGTTGCGAGGCGGGATATGGATTGGTTGGGTAGTTATGGGTGGCGTACTATTGGGAAGTATGGAGAAGGTATTGTTGATTGGTTTGTGGATATTGGGGGTGCTGGTATGACTGTTGTGAGGCCACATAAGATGGTTGTTGTTGATATTGTTGCTGGTTATAATAATTGTAATGATGGGGTGGTTGTTGATGCATCATTGGCGGCTGTGGTGGGCGAGATGGGATGTTATGTGGTGGTTGCGCTTGCAGGCATAAGATGGATGCAAGGAATGGAGATATAGTTGGGGCTGAAGGCCGAGGTTGATTTCCTTGAGGTTGATGCAGTGGTGGTTGTGCTAAAAATAAAGGATTGACCAATGGTTGTTGTTGAGGTCGAGGTACGACTGAGATGTTTTGCGAGGGGGGTTGTTGAGCACTAGTGGGAGCATAGGATTGGGATGTATTTTGTGGAGGGATGTTGGATTGGGGAGGTTGTTGGGGTATGAATGACAATGGTGGAGGATTCGTAACCCCAGGAGGTGGAGGCAAGGTAGCGAAAGCGCTGCCCCCAGTGTTGACAGGAGGTAGATTTGAGGGGGGTGGTGCTAGTAGCATTAGTGGTTGCAGTTGTGGGACGTTTTGTGGCATGCCAAAGGCAAAAGGATCATTGGGGTTAGTGGTTTGGGGTGGCCCTATGACTGAGATGGTGGGATGCGTGGGATTGCCAATGGGATATAGAACATCATTGCCGAATTTAGGTTCATGCCAACCTTCTACGGAAGGAATATTGGGGACGTATGAGCTACTTGGGATGTCATGTGAACCATGGGGTACATTAGATGTGGAGGTGCCATACTTGGATAAGTCAACACCTAACGGCAGCTTGACACCTTTGTCAATCAAGTGAGCCAATATTTCCTCGCCATGTTTTTCAAGAAGGCATTCTGTCATTTGTTCATTAATAGGGTTACTAAAGTGTTCCTCGAATGTGAGCTCAGGTTGATTAGCCATGTTTTCCTCCCTAGGTGGTGACGTGTTTTGACCATCCACATTGGATTGTGATGAGATACCATTGTGGGGATCACGAGGGATGTTAGCACCATAGTTAGGATCTGATGAAACGTTCATTGTGTTGTTGGGATCTTGAGGGTTGTTTGATTGGGCATTCTGGGCTTGTTGGTCGGCCATTTTCTTTGCCTGTGATCGAGTCTAAACGGGCATGCAAGATGATGAGATGGATCAAGATATTAGAAAGACCTAGATGATGAAAGATTGATTCGATTGGATGGGAGATTAGCTGATGACAATCGGTCAGACCGACGTGGGTTGATTTGATGAAATCAGATTGGATTGATTAGGAGACACTGGATTAATCTAGATTTTAGATTTTGATCCGGATAGATTTGATGATGTGGGGATGATTAGGATTGATTTGATGATAAATATGATGAATACTAAAATTCACAACCGAGTTTAAGAAGGATCCTTGGTAACACTAGGTGTTGATTGACGGGTAGATGTATGATAACAACACTGAATCCGACTTGAGATAGAAGTGGATTGATTGGGTCGAGAAGGATGACTGACTTAAGATGGATAACAATCTTAGGTCAGTTACGATGATTATGATTAGGGATGAACACCTAGGTCAACTCGGATGACTACTCCAATGGTGCTTATATGGAATAGCAGAGATCGGAGATGAAAGCGGATTCAGGATGGATGGGGAGCATCTCAGGACAGATGAATGATTCTTGGAATAGGAACCTGGAACAAGCAAAAGAGTGCTCGGGATGGATGGCTCTCAGAATGAGGGGATGAAGACTCGTAATGGATGTTCAGATGTTCGTTTAGGATGGTGAATGGTCGTAGCATTGTTCAAAATGGAGAGACAAGGAATGCCAAGTGATAATACAGGCCGGCCAAAGGTCAGGTCCGCCATAGCATAAGGTCAGGTCTGCCACCGGAGAAAAAGTTTCTCAAAAGTATGAAGTGTTATATGTCGTTGGAAAGAGCACAAAAAATTGAGAAGATTGGTGCTCAAATGGAGGAAAACGGACTTACAGTGTGTAAATGGCGGGGCTTATATGGCTGTCTGTCAGGGCAAATCCGCCATAGCATGAGGTCAGGTCCCCCACAACATGTGGTTAGGTCTGCCACAGCATGAGGTCAGGTCCGCCAAGGGATAAGTTTAAGCTTGATTTCTTGATGGAAGAGTAAGGCAAAGGACCCAAAATATAGCAAACATGAAAAGATTTGGTCAAACTGATAATGACTGGTCTTGCACGATAAAGACAATTCAGACAACACAACCCTAAGATTAGTAGAAATGGGTATGGCCAACAAAGTCTTCTACTCTAGGATGAACATGGTTGCTAAGGAGTCCTTGATATACACCCAGTACATGAGGCCCAAACCGTGAACACCAACCCATTACAAGCGTGAGTTGGAAACCTTAGCGAGGTACTAAAGGCTCAGACCAACTCTTCACATCATCCTGACGCTTTGCCAATTACAACGTGGTTGGATTGAGGTACAGCTTTTGCTCTCCCCCCTTTATATACCCCGCCGGTATGCGTGGTTGGAATCGTCCCTTGGGGTGATGAAATCCCCAAGCAGGTCCCACTAAGAAAATGAAAATGGGGTGACTCAAGGACTTGGAAAGCCATGATTTCTCATTACCCAAGATTTTCAAATGGCACAAGGGGATTGGATACGTCAAATAGCTTTCCACAAGCACGCCAAACAAGGTTTGTTGACCCCTCTAATTAAACTATATGCCTAATTTACCAAAGGAGAATTGGCAAAAACTTGAAATTTCACCTTTGGGAAGTCAGGTCCGCCAAGGCAAGTTAGGTCCACCACCGGAGGGACAGGTCTGCCACCGGAGGGTCAGGTCCGCCACTGGAAGGTCAGGTCCACCACTGGAGGGACAGGTCCGCCACCGGAGGGTTAGGTCTGCCACCGGAGGGACAGGTCCGCCACCGGAAGGTCAGGTCCACCACCGGAGGGTCAGGTCCGCCACTAGAGGGATAGGTCCGCCACTCTGTAACCTGAACCTACAAAAAATGCAAAAAATAGCAAACGTGAAAGAAAAAGACCCATTTGTGGGTCCCACCAGGTGTGCCAGAAATGTGATAGGTTGAATATATGCGTTAGAAAATGAGTAGCAAACTAAAGAGTGCAAATAAACACCAAAACAACCTACACCTCAAGATTAGCCTAAGTTGGAATCAACACAAGATAAAAACAACAAATGAAACTTTATACCTTGTCTCGAATCGATCCTTTGGTTGGCCCTTCGATCTTTGATGTGTATGCTCCTTGGATGGCAAGATATGAGATGTGAGATGCAAATGATGCTTGAACCAAAAATGGATGAAAATGGCTAAGTGTAGATTGAGAAATAAAATTGCAAGAGTTTGGCTAGCAAAATGATCTCCCCCAAAATGAGAGAAAAGAGGGGGTATTTATAAAGATTTTGGAAATCTGTAGGGAAATGGATGGCCAAGATTGAGCCACCAATGATCAAGATGTATGGCTAAGGTGAGTTGAGAACTCACAAGCCCTCACATCTTGACATGTGGCATGTGATATAGCCCTAAAAGGTGAAGTGGACATGAGGTGGAAGGATAGTACATGACATGGAGGAGGGTACAAAGTACCTTGGGATTTGACAAGATCTCCTCATGAAGGAGGTCCTTGTCCCCATGTGGATGAGAGGACATGTGAGGAATTAAAAATTCCTCAAATATTTTCATGGGGAGATGGGAAAGAATAAAGAATAAAGAGAGGACATGTGGGAAGAAGTGAAGGAATTAAAAATTCCTTTTGAGTGCATTGGGGGATTAAAAGTGAATTAAAAATTCACATGGGGAAGTGGAGTGCCTTGCCCAAAAGGAGAAAGCCTTTAATAAGGTTGACTTAAGGACACATGCCATAAATGGGAAGGGGATTAGGTTGGACTAACCATATGATTAAGGTTGTGCAAGTACTTAATTAGATGGACTAATGACTAATTAGAAGCAAGTGGGAGATTATGGAGGATGTGACCCTAATGATGATTAGGGGTGTGCATATGTTAACCATAGTTAATTAGAGGAAGATGAAGGAGTTAAGATGGATTAGAGACCAACTTGCAAAAGTTGGAGGATGTGACAATGAGAGAGAAAAGAGGGATTAAAAAATGAATTTTAATTCCAAAAGGGGAATATGACTAAATTAAATAAAATGATGTATTTATTTAATTTAGAGGAGGAAGAGGGGTAAAGTATTTATTAAATTAAATACTTTATGAACCCTTTGTAAGATGCAAGGTATTAATTAAACAAATGATTTAATTAATATTAACAGAGGGGATAAGCAACCAGATGAATAAGGAGACGTCTTTGATCATATGGAAGTGGTCAAATTAGATGTCTACACCTTTAAATCCTTGGGTTGAGATATCTAGTTTTTCCTTGAATGAGAAGTGTAGAAAACTTGTTCTATGTCTTAAACTATAGAGTGACAATTTTCTTCCTTTCATTTTGGTGAAACTATAGAGCAAAAATTTTCCACCTTTACTTTTGGCAAACCTAGCCTTTAGAAAACCTCATTTATTATTTGGAGTGCATCATAATCCTAGATATAGCTTGTATTTACTTTACATTAGGTTTTGCATTAGTTAGTTCACATATAGGGTTTATAAATCTTGCATTAGTGAAAGTGCATGTAGGTTGCATTTTTGCATCATAGATCAACCGATTTCACTAAAGTATTGTAATTACAAATAGTCCAGACATCATACAAATTAGCAACCTTAGAAACAACTCAAAATTTGTTGAAATTCATGCAAAAACCCTAATCTAGGACTCATTCACCCCTATGGGCAATTTAATCCTAGTACAAGTTGTTTTTCCTACTTTTTGGGATTCCTGTGTTGTACATTTTTTAGCATTTGACCCCTTCAAAAACCTTGACTAAGACTCATATGCTCCTCTAGGTGAATTAGTCCCAAATCAAACATGAAACTACTTTTTATAGCATTGAAAACCTTGTTTCAACACTTTTGTTTGCTATCATTACTTATCTTTTTTAGTTGGCTAAGTTTCTACTGCATGCATTTAACTAGATCTAGCTTTTTAGGGGCTGCCTCCCTCGAACCCCTACTTGGGGCTTGGTCCAACCCCAGACCCCGACAAGGATACATGAAGAGTGTATAGTATAGCATGATCAATCACCACATACAAGCAATCTATACTCCTTGCTAGCTAGAATGCTTCTTAACTCAGCATAATCCACATCTTACCCCCGATTAGGCCACTTTATTGGATTCTTCCATCTAGAAACTCCCACATTCCCCTTGAACTAGATAGATTTAAAATCTTCCACTCAAGAATAACCAACTCCCAAGAAGTGATGAAAAAGTCTTGAAGATGAAGATACATGATCATGATTGGGGAAAACCATCCCAAGAATTATACAAAAAGAGAGATCGGTCTCCCTGTTGCAAATCTACAACAAACCTCCCTTAATCAACTTGGATTCCTTTTTAAGATTTTCCTAAATAATAGATCCTTTACACAATAAAGGAACTCTAGGAACCTCTTACTTTTCCACCCCTTTCAACTATTTGATAGAGATAAGCATGGGCTAGGCATGCTCCTATTCATTGCATCATCTCTAATAGAACTTAAACACTAATTCATGCCCATTAAGAATAGCCTTCTGTAGTCCAAGGCCACCTTCCTATTTCATCATATAGATGATCTCCCACTTAACTAAACTCCACTTTGAAGAAGCCAAACTGCCATCCCATAAAAATTTCCTTGTAAGACCTTGAACAACAAACTTTAGAAGAAACACATGTCTCACAAAGAAACTTATGGGTCTAGTGATTCACTCTCACCCGAAACTTGTCTAGAATAATTTTCCAAGATTCCCTAGAGAGGTTTCCAATACAAAGAGGTATTCAAAGATAGATCATAGGAAGATTTCCAATCTAAAATTTAAGAATACAAGCAATCCATTATTGAATAAGCAAGGGGGTATTGAAGAAGAAGATAGAAGATTTACCTTCATTTAAGTGCTAGCCTAAAGCTGCAAGATAAATGTCCAACACCCTACAAATATTGGAATATTCTCTAATCTTAGCCACACCCATTAGGGCAGTATCATCGACAAAATGTAAATGCCTCTAGAAAGGAAAGCGATTTCCCCAACTCTACCCTTGAATAAGGCCTTGATTAACATGACTCTTAATAAAACTCCCCATACCTCAAACCAAAAGGATAAATAAGTATGGCAATAAAGGGTCTCCTTGTTGAAGGCCTTTGAATCCTCAAAATGAGTTAGAAGGATCTCCATTGACTAGAAAAGAGAAAGAGGTGGTCAAGACACAACTCATCACCCACTTCACCCACTCTTCATTAAAACCAAAGGCATAGAGAAATTTTTGGAGGAAAGACCATTTAATCCTATAATAGGCTTTAGCCATTTCAAGTTAATAAACATATCCCTTTTCTTTTGATGCTACCATGGAGTGAATGGTCTCAGCCATCTAAGATTTTTCTATCAACCACAAATCCCACTTGTTCTTTGAAGACAATCCTACCAATCCATCTCTTCAACCTCTCTACAATAAACTTGGAAAGAATCATGTACATAACATTACAAAGAGCTATGGTTCTAAACATACTTAGCCTATTAGCCCCATCACATTTGGGAATATGAGATAGAAAAGTGGAGTTCATAGCCCTTAACATCTAGTTTTTCCCCTGAGACTCCTACAACACCTCTAGTAAATAAAATTTTATAATTTCCCAAAATTCTTGAAAGAATTCAATTTTAAACCCATCGAAACTAAATGCTTTCCCTTTCTTCATAAAAAAAACAATTCCCTTTAATTCATTAAGGGAAATAGGGCTCATAAGGTGCTCATTCATTAGAGGAGTACATGCCAAAATATGGTTATCTTCTTCCAAAACATCAAGAGAATCCTCCCAGAACAAGGTGGAAAAATATTGAGAAGCCTATCTAGAAATATCCCAAAGAGAAGCTAGATGGTCTCCACTAGAAGACATAAGAGAAGAGATCAAATTCCCATGCCTCCTAGCCTTAATAGAATTAAAGAAGAAAGTTATGTTTTTGTCCCCTTCCTAAGGCCACTTTATCTAAGCCTTTTGTTTCTAATAAATCTCCTCCTACAATTCCCATTCTTCCAAAGCCTTAAAGGGCATCGGTTCCTCCTTTAGGGATTATTCAAAAATTCCATTCTCTTTATTCACATGGGTAATAGCATCTAGATTAGCCTAAGCTAATGCCATAGCCTAGAAGATGTTGCAAAAACACTACCTATTCCACTTATTGAGTTACTACTTTATAGACTACAATTTCTTGACAAAAGAGTACATCATTGTGATGAATGTCATCCTACCACGATGCCACCATTTAGCCATAAAATATTGAATAAGGGATTCCCACAACCACATATGTTGAAACTTAAAAGAGGGATTTTTAATAACATGATCCAATGCAACTAAAATATTAATTATCCAATGGTTTGAAGCCCTCCAATCAAGTATCTCAAAAATGGTAGCTCAATTGCCACTAATCTAAAAATAAGAAACCAAGAACCAATTAAGTATCAATGCAATTGAATCCTTACTACATCTCCTATTATTCTAGGTAAGCTAACCATTATTAGGCTTTATACCCACAAGAGTTAAGGAAGACATATTTTCTCTAAGAAGAGTATCTGACGTCTCCAACCTTCGCACTACTAAATAAAAATGGGAGAGGCTCTATTTCCCTTCCCTGAATCCATATCTATCTTCCCCAAAGGGGATGTACTCTCAACCAAGATAGAATCTCCAATCCTTTCCATAACTTCATTTGTCACCTAAGCTACAAGAATCTTGGGATTCAGATCTGTGTCCATCTGTGCTACTATCAAACTACCAACCTAAATATTTTGACTCCCAACAACATTAGTTACCGCTTGATCCACCTCCAAGCCTCCCAATTCAACATTCACCATAACAGGGTTTACCTCTTAATGGACAAGATCATCCAAAGCATCAAATTGGTTGAACACATCATCTTCTTGTCTGTCCTTGAAGGTCCTTCTTTGTCCTCTATTCTTGTTGGAGGGCTTAAAATGAATAAAACCTTCCTTATTTACCTCTTTTCTCAAAATAAGAGCCTTTCCTTTATCCTCTTTAGAGGGCTTCAACATGAAGGTTGGTTAAAAGGAGGAACTATAGAGAAGATATTAGAAATCATTTTTGTAGGTGTCCATATTCATGACATATTCAACAACAAAAATGAACTATCTCATAGTCTAACTATTGAATCCATGAAGAAGAACCTGCATGAGTTTCCAAGAATTTAGAAGTAGGTTACTCAAATCAATTTCAACACAAATGTGGGCAAAAAAAATTAACTTTTTATCCAATGTCTATTGAGAGGGACCCACCGATTTTCCCAACAAAAGGGTAGTCATGTGAGAAAATGTCATTCCTTTAGATTCTAGAGGGAATCAAGGAAGTCACACCCAAACAGGGACTCAATTTGGGAGCTCCTCCAAAAGCTTAAAATAGGCATGTCATGGCTTGATGAGCAATCCAACTTGATTGTTTGTGAGTAAAATATGTGTATATGAATGAAAAACACAATCAATAAGACATTATATCAATAGATTTAGACAAATGATTAATCTAAATAGAAGCAAGAAATCTATTAAAAGTGTCATATTTCTCTCTATCCCCAAAGATTTATTAAATCACAGGGCTCTCAGATTTTGCAAGCACTGTGACAGTTAAAATGACAATCTAGATAATGAGAATAATAAGCTATATGATTGTTAAATGATTGCAAGCTATATGATGTAAAAATATATGATATTCATTATTGATAATGAAAGCTATATGCTGTGATATGATAATAGAAGCTATATTAAGATGAAATATATAATGAAAGACATGATTATAAACTAAATGATATGCTATTTTTTATTTCTATTTGCTAAAATGCTTGATTGCTCAATTGATATTTCTATAGAGTAAGTTTGCACAAAGTTGGGATCCTTTTCTTATAGACAAAGGCTATATTTATAGATTCTCGACAACACATTTGTGAAGGGGCATTAAAGCAAAGGTCTAGATTTGATTTGAAGGATTCAATGGTGAAAGATGAAGAAGCCTGAGATGATTATGGAGATTGTTCCTCCCCATAAAAAAATCAGCTAAAGTAAAGGAAGAATCAATGGAAGAAGATGAAGAGGTTTTCCTGCAAATTTGTCTCCAATTTGTCTCCAAATTTACCTGTGAAGGTTGTGTTGAATTTAATTAGATATCAAATATCTAATTTGGTAGGTGCATATGATGAGTGCAAAGAGGAATTAGCTGTAGATAAATACCTTAATTGAATATTTTGATTTATTCAGTTTAGTAAAAGAAGATATTTAATTTAATAAAACAAACTATAGTAAGTTGTTTATTAAATTAAGATGGAAGAAATGGATAATTAAATAAAAAAAGTATGTGACTTGTTTATTTAATTAAGATAGAATGATGTGATAAGGATAGAAGAAATAAAATAGGAGAATTTGATAATTAAATAAAAAAAGTATTAAATTTGTTTATTTAATTTAGATGAAATTATTATATGATAAAGATAGAAGAATTAAATGTGAACTATATAAATAAATATTTCTATTTATTTATAAGTAGATAAAAATAGAAGGGTTAATAAATCAAATAAATCATATTTAATTAATTAGATTATCTAGACCATTTTTAGGTGTATACATTTTTCCCCTCTTTCAAGTGATGTGTTTACGCATTGCTTCAAAAAAGTTTTTGATGCTGCCAGTATTAACGAAAAATTATTTTCAGTTTGCCCTAGACATTGATTTTTAGGTGATGATAGTAATGCTTTGTAATGTGTGCAATGGAAATGATTATGCAACTACATGATAGTGATGATGTTTTTGTTAATGTTAAGTATACTCAATCCATTAATGATAACAGATAGCATCATGTTTTTGAAATTTTCACCAGCCTTTGTAACAAAAAACTCAGCAAATGCAAAATCCAACATGTATGTAATCTAATTTTACCATGCAAATCTACATATGCAAGCATTGTCATCTTAATAGTCCATTTATCATGCTTTTTATCATCATTGGCCCTTTAAAAATGTTGAAAATGAGTACAAGTGTCAATGGTATAATTTAGACCAATGATGACCTGAGTACTACTTTCAAGATTTTTGATGTTGCAAGTTAACAGAAGCATCTAAGTATAATTAAACTGAGATGACCTGAGTATTTCTCACATAAATAGACAAGAATCAATCATTTTACTATGTGAATTCGGAATGTCATCAATGATACTTTATAGAGCACGTCTCGTGACAATTCACACAATAATAATGATTAACTCAAAGATAGTAGAAAAATAAAATACCATTCCCCTTCCTAGCTTCTCTAGTTCAATACATCATCGAGTTGCTCCAAAGAAATGATAGCAAAAAATCAAAGTTCAACATTTGAACATTCAAGCTAAAGCGATAAAATTATGATTCAAAAGAGTATCATCCATCTATAGTTGTTTGGATTGATTTAATTTTAGCTATTTGATATGGATAGTTGATTTTTTGAAATGTTATGATGTTCCATGTATGTTTAATGTATGTTTAATGTTGGGTTTCACTGTGATCATTGTGTTTGTTGTGTTTTCCATACTATTGTTTTTCTATTTGATTAAGCTCAAAGTTTATTGCCCCTGGTGAGTTCAGGATTTGGTCCCCAAGCTAGGGTGAGACACGACCACGTTGTTAGGATATGTACAAGAGGTCCTTCTATCAAATGATAAATGAAAATGATGGCGGAAGTGAAAGATCAAGACATGTCTCAAATAGATGGAAAAGCTAGTTTAAATAACAAGTAGCTCCTATTTCTAGGTTTTCACTACATGTTTTTATTGCACTTTTTCAATTTATGATTTTTTTGTATTTTTCTCTTTTTTCTCTTTTTTTTGTATTTTCTCTCTTTTTTTGAATTATTTTTGTATTTTTTCTATCACCAAGACACCTGTTTACTAGGTTTTCATCAAGGCGACTATTTAAACTATGCACTAGATGATTCAACTATAGAATTTCCTAAGATGGATACTGTTGATAGGTTCATTGAAAAAATTCCCTTCAGGTGTAGATAGTTGATAGGCTCCAGATCCATAGACTGATATGACAACAAAGGGACCTAGCTAGTTAGGTTCAAAATTCCCTTTCCTTTCTCTATCTTGTTGATTCTGAGGGTTTTCCTTTAGGACCAAGTCACCAACCTAAAATGTTCTAGGTTTTACCCTGTGATTGTAACTTCTAGACATTCTCTATTGATATGCCTTCAAATGGTTCACAACTTGTTGATGGCATTCATCTAGTAGTTCCAGCTCTTGAAGTCTAGACACTCTATAATCCTCATCTAGAATAATTCCCTTTAGTGACATGGGAAGTGATGGTTTCTCAACCTCAATAGGTAGTATGGCCTTTGATCCATATACCAAGGCATATGGTGTAGCTCCTATAGGTGTTTTGATGTTGGTTTGGTATGCTCAAAGAGTAGGATTTAATTGAGCATGCCAATCATGTCTGACATCGTTGACAGTCTTCTTTAGGATTTTTAGAATATTTTTGTTTGAGGCCTCTTCTTGGCCATTTTCTTGAGGATAGTATGGTGTTGAAAACCGATTGGATATGAAGCCTCTCACATAGTTCCTAAACATCTTGATTCTTAAAAGGTTGACCAATGTTTGTGACAATGGACTGAGGAATTCCATACCTACAAATGAGGTAGTTGAGTATGAAAGAAGAAATCTATTTTCCAGTGATTGTTGGTAAGGGAACCGCTTCTATCCACTTTGTAAAGTACTATGTTGCTGTGATTATAAATTTGTGTCCATTGGGTGAAGATGGATTAATCTTTCCTGCTACGTCTAGTGCCCACTGAGAAAAAGGCCATGTTGAAGTGAATGGCTACAATTCTTGCACTGGTGCATGGATTTGGTTACCATGTATTTGAATTTTTTCACACTTCTTCACAAACTAAAAAGAATCCTCCATGTTTGGCTAGTAATACCCCAAATGGAGGATTTTCTTCGCTAGGGTTAGTACACTTGAATGAGTTCCAAAAATACCTTCATGAACCTCCTATAAAGTTGTCTTAGACTCGTTATGTTCTAGACACCAAAGAAGAGTACCATCTAGACCTCGATGGTAAAGTATGTCAGAAATTAAGGTACATGTCATGCGTTTTGGTGAATGATGTTGTGTTTCTAGTTTCTAGAAAGATCGGGAGGAAGGATATTGTCTTTTAGGTAAGTATAGGTCTTTCCATAAATTGAGGATTTGATGTCAACTAAATGGCATATGGTTTGAGATTCTGGATTATCATAAGCAAGGTTAGACACTTGTTCCACCATAAACTCATAACGACCTTGCTTTTCTGGCAAGTATAAGAGAGAAGCAATCGTCGCCATGGCATCAACAGATTTGTTCTCTGCTCTTGGAATCTATTCAAACTTGATATCGACAAAGTACTTTTTGAAATCATCCACCATTTTCTTATATGGAATCAACTTCTCATCTTTTTTCTGATATTCATCATTTACCTGATAAATGACTAGTTGTGAATCTCCATATACTTGTAGCTTTTGATCTTCCATTCAACTGCCACTTTGATGCCAATAATTAATGCCTCATATTCAACTACATTATTTGTACATGGAAACATGAGTCTATAGGACTTTGGGATGGTATGTCCTTGAGGTGTAACAAAAAAAAATTTGCACCTGACCTGCACTGTGTGTAGGACCCATCAAAATAAACCCTCCATTGTTGTGTTGTCATTGTAAGAATGTCTGCATCAAGAAATTCAATGTTCATTAGATGATCATTTGGTAATGGAGCTTCAGCTAACTGATCAACTATCACTTGAATCTTGATGGCTCTTCTATCCACATATTGGATATCAAATTCACTCAAGATCATGATCCCCTTGGCTAGTCTTCCTATTAAGGTAGCCTTGTTGAGTAAATATTTTAATGGATCAATATTTTCTATTAGTTTTTCTATGTTGGTTAACATATAATGCCACAACTACTGAGTA
The DNA here is from genome assembly GCA_007258455.2 of Sequoia sempervirens. Taxonomy (NCBI): domain Eukaryota; kingdom Viridiplantae; phylum Streptophyta; class Pinopsida; order Cupressales; family Cupressaceae; genus Sequoia; species Sequoia sempervirens. The sequence continues at coordinate 726,566,807 of VDFB02270651.1, read as the reverse complement.
GAAAATACCACCACCAAACAAGCTTTTTCGATGAATTTGTAATTTATCTCATAACCATTCAAAGTTCTACTGATATAATAGATAACATGTTCCCTGCCCTCAGGATCTTCCCATGCTAATAGAGCTTCCAAAGAAATCTTAGTTATTGCAATGTATAGTAATAAGGGTCTATCTTCTATACGTGGCATCACTATGGGGGTTGACAATAGATATTGCTTTATTTGATTAAAAGTTGTTTCACATCCTTGATCCCATTTGAAAGAGACATTCTTATGTAGCAAATGATTGAAGGGATGACTTTTGTCTGCTAATTGGGAGATAAACCTCCTAATTGATTATAGCTTGTCCTATAGAGATTGTAGTTGACTTATATTCTTTGGTGGTAGAATTTCCATTATTTCCTTGACCTTGGCGAGATCCACTTCGATGCCCTTTTTTGAAACTATGTATGCTAGAACCTTTGTTGATGCAACACCGAACACACATTTCTTAGGATTTAATCTGACATTGAACTTCTCTAGTCTGGTAAAGATTTTTCCTAGGATCTCTAGATGTTCTTCTTTGGTATATGACTTTCCTAATATATCATCCACATAATCTTCCATAAAGGTATGCATCATGTCATGAAAAATGGTGGTCATTTCTCGCTAATATGTTGCTCCTGTGTTTTTCAAACCAAAATGCATGACATTCTAGTAGAATGTTCCCCATGGACACATGAATGTTGTCTTCTCTTGATCTTCTAGTGTTATCTTGATTTGGTTGTAACCTGAGAAGCCATCCATTAGTGATAACATGGCATGTCCTGTTGTTAAGTCAACAAAAATTTCAATGTTTGGCAAAGGAAAATCTTCCTTTGAACATGCCTTGTTGAGATATCTGAAGTTAGTACATATTCTAATACTATTATCCAGTTTAGAAACAAGTACAATATTATAAATCCACTCAACGTAATCAATAGATCTAATGAATCCTGCATCTAACAACTTTTTCAACTCAGCCTTTACCAACAAGGTGATATGCAGATGCATTTCCCTTAGTTTTTGTTTCATAGGTTTTATTCTAGATGGTAGCGATAAATGATGCATTAGAAGATTTGGGTCTAAACCTAGCATATCAGAGCAAAACCAAGCAAATTTAATTTGTCTTTCTTCAAAGAACTTGTTGAATTCAAGCTTTTCTTGTTCAGTCATAGATGCTGCCAGATGTAGAGTCTTTTCTTTTTCTATTGTGCCAATATTGATAGACTATGTAGGCTCCACCAATACTGATGATCTTTCATGATAGTGTTCTGGAAGGGTGTCAAATCTCCCATCTTTTGGTGCCTCAGAGAGGTTTTCACCATCAAATGCATTCTTTATTTTTATTTTTTCAAGATCTAATGTTGCCATTAAATGGTTTTCACCATTAGATCCATTATTCTTGTTTTCAGTTTTACAACTGAAGGATTTGACACCCTCTTGACCCAAAGCATCATTATAAGAATTATGATTAGAACTTGTGTCAAGTTCATCACAATAAATGAAATTTATGATAGCATCATCATTCGCAGAGATAGGAATATTGATAGGTTCAGTTGGTTCCCAGTCGATAAGTTTAGGATGCATTAAGGGTAAAAGGTCATTAGATTAGGTAAGGTCAATAACAGTAAGGGTTCAGATAGCAATGTTTTCAAAGTTGTCAGTGGTGATGTTAAGGTCTATGATATTACTCTCCTCTAAGTCATCTATCTCACTCGATATATGTCCATCATCACTTGAGTCATCGATATTTTGTGATCCTAATACAAGGGGTCTAGCCCCTGAGCTTTGTCCCTTCTCACGTGTGGGTGCATACTCTTTTATGACATCAATTGGTATGTCCTTGTATGATGCTTCAAATTAAGAATCCCACTCATACTCATTGGAATCTATTTCTGAACTATCCCATATTTGAAGGATTCTTTCAACAACTCTATGAGAGTTTTCTTCTTTTGTTTCCCTTGTATAACCTAATCTTGTTTTATCTTTTGACTGAAGTGTGAGAGGTTGAATGGGTTCTACAATGCCCTATTTTCTTTTGCTAATAGGTCCTTTTCCTTCATCCCCCATTTTCTCTAATATTGTTTTTCCCTTTCCGTATTGATCTATCTTTATGCTAATAGTTGTTGATGTAGATGATTCCTCATCTTTGTAGAGCCAATTGAGGATGGCCTTATCTTCAGATTCATCCTCTAAGTACTTGAATTTACAAATCTATCATTTAAAACTATGGTAGGTTGTGATGATGGTTGTGTTGATGTTGATGGCTTCCCATATGATTTCAGAGATGACAACAACTGTGAAAAACACAAAGATTGTTCAATGGGATACTCTCCCATGCCTTTGTCTTTTAACTAGATCTTTTCTTTGAATTGTTGTGATAGAGAATCTAGTTGAGCTTCATTGTTTGATGGAGTGGAGTCAGTAACACTTGTCTCTTTTGACTAGTCCTTTTCCTCAACCCATTTAGATACAACGTTTAGTTTCCTTTCACCGGTGGATGAACTAGAAGTGTTTACTTCCCTATTATGGGTCACAAAAGTGTCTTGAGCTGTTTTAAGCATGCTACAATATTGGGGATCATTGTAGTTAACTGAAATAGTGATTTCTTTTCCATTGATAGGAAACTTTAAGCATTGATGATGAGTTGAAGGTATTGCTTGCATTTCATGAATCTAGGGATGTCCCAAGAGTATATTATAAGCCATCTCTTTATCTAATACTTGGAAAACAATATTCTTCACAATTGGTCCTACGAATAGGCAACACAATCAATCCCTTGGAGGATCTCTCTTCTTTGTCATAGGATTTTATTGTGATTTTCCTTCTGGTATCAATAGCATTATTAGAATATCCTAGTGAACAGATCAATTTTAAAGTGCAAATGTTTAAATGAGCTCCACCATCTATTAAGACATGTTTTACTCAGTGTTTGTGGATTAAGACTTCGTTGTGAAGTGTGACATTGTGTATATGAGTATGTGTTACATCATCCTATTCAAAAAATGATAGGTAGTGAGGCGTGGTTAAGTGTCCCACCATAGCTTGGAATTGGAAAACATCTAGATTATTGGGTACTGTTGTGGCCACAAGAGCTTGTTCCAAATCCTCATGTGATGGTGAGATTTTAAGGAGTTCTAAAATTGATATTTTTGCTGGTATTTTTTGTAGTTGGTCAACTATGTTATAATGATTTGAAGGGGTCGTAGTGGTTTTAGATGAAACTCCTTTCAATATTACTTTGCATTGCCCCCTTGTCACGTTGACTAGTTGGTAATCTTGGATTTCCCTAATTTTTATGACATTAATCTGATTGTTTGATGGGACCATGTTTGGGATCAGATTTAATGGTATGATGTCATTGATTCCAATGTTATCAGTTTGATTATCAACAGTATCATTCTTCTCAACCATAGAGATACAATGAATAGTGTTGTCATAAATATAGTTTATAGTTTTACCTTTATTGTTTGCAGAGGAAGATTCTCCCTTTTCATAATTTGGTAAAGGATTTTTAAATGCACTATGATCATTGTTCATTTGATGTCCTTCTATGAATACTTTCATGTTGTCAATCAAATCTTGGACTAAATGTTTCAACTAGATACAATCATTAGTTTTATATCCTTTTTTTTTATGAAAGTCACAAAAATCTGCATCATTCCACCAAGATGTCTTGACTCTTGGTTCCCAATTTCTTGCTTCAGGTAATGTGATAAGTCCATGTGTAAGAAGTTCTCTCATTTTTTATTCTAGTGTTTGTCCCAATGGTGTGAATCTTCTTCGATTTGATAGTTTTTGATATGATTGTGGTTTAGATTCTCCATTGTTCAGATTGTTGTTTTGATTGACATTTTGATTGATGTTTTAGTCATTGTTTTGATTAGTCTTCGTAGTTGTTTCCATCAAGCTAAATATCGATTTCACATCTTTTGTTTCATTTGCAACATCATTGTTACCAGTATTTCTATTATTTTTCCAGAACTTGGGTTTAACATTGTTGTTGTAGTGATTCAAGGTTTTTGTATTGTTTGATCCTTCATTGTAATGTTTTATTGCCCCCCTTTTGACCAAGGCTTCTATGATCTTGAGCCCATTTTCAATCACTTTCTGAAATGTAGGTGGACATTGTAGTTCAAGCCTGTAGCTCATTTCACTAGTTAGATTGTCAATGAATAGTTCCATCTTTTCCTCTTCAGGTATGGAACAAGGATACCTAGCAAACAAACTTCGCCATCATTGTAGAAATGAGAGGAATGTTTCACCTTTCTTTTGTTTGGTATTGTAAAGGTCCTTTATTGTTATCTCATGTTGAATATTATAGGAGAATTGTGAGATAAACCTATTGACTAGTTCTTCAAAAGATTGAATTCTTGGTTGTAGTTTAGAGAACCATTCTATACATTGACCTCCTAGGCTTCTTGGAAACAACCTTATTAGATAAGTTTCCTTTGTGCAAATTATAAACTCATGGTTCTAAATTCCCTCACATGATCAATTGGATCAATTTTACCATTGTACTTGTCATATTTTGAGAATTCACAATGTCTAGGAAATGGTATCATGTCTACAGTTGGATCAAAAGGATAGGGAGAAATGTCCTATAATGAGTACCTTTTCATGGTCCCTTTTTGCATATCTTGAAGTTGTTGTTGCAAGTTTTTCATTTGATGTGTTAAGACAATTACTTGATCTATGTGTTATGTGTTTTGTGGTTCTGTTTTAGCTGCTATAGGTGCTTCTTTTAGTCGATTAACATCAAAGTCCTTTGGAAGTTTTGCACCTACTTATGCTAGCATCAAAAGGTATTTTTCCATATCTTGTTCTAAAAACTTTTCCATGAATTGGTGAAAGTTAGGATCTTGTTGTGTAGTTTGAATGTCCTCTTGGGTTATTTCATTACCATCCTTTTGGTGGAATCTATCAAATGGATTTTCTTCAGCCATTGTATTTAGTGTTTCAATTTCTTTTTCTCTAAGTTTCTATCTTTGTAACCTTTTCAAAATTGGGAGACAAGTGTTTTTATCTTCACTAAACTTTGATCCTTTTTTTTGGATGAGTGCCAATGGATATTAACAAAGTCAAATAGAATGAAAAATTCTATTGATGAGACAAAGTTAAAATATTATTATCTTGCTTCATTTCGTGATTGTAGGATGACTGGTCCTGATAATGAAACTTAACATAATAATCAAGAGTTGTGTTTGATGATAAGGCACTTTAAAATTGTAAGATCTTGGTTTAATTTAGGATTGTTTCACTTGAAAACTTTAGTTTTTGACAAATTTGAGACACTTGTTGACTGATAAAATGTTTATGTTCTGATAAAAATCTAGATTTTGAGGTTAACTGTCTAACTGATGGGAAAAATAACTCTCTAGTTTTTTCATTTACTAGATGTGCTATAACAGACCTTAGATGTGGTAAAATAGAATGTGAATGCACTGAAAGACTGGGTGTATGTGCTATAAGATATTATAGATGCACTGTAAAATAGGGTGTATGCACTGATAGATTGGGTCCATGTGCTGACAAACTAGGTAAATGCATTGACAAACTGGGTAGATGCACTGAAAGACTGGGTAGATGCGTTGAAATAGAGTTTAAATGCATTGATATTCTAGATAAATGTGTTGATAGACTAGGTGTAGATGCGTTGAAAAAAAGTTTTGATGCACCATTTAAACTAGGAATATGTACTAAAAGACTAGGTATATGTGCTAAAACAAAGTGTAAATGCACTGGTCTAGGAGTTGTCAGTATTTTCACAATTCTATCCGATTGTTCTACTTTTTCTCAGTAAAAGGATTAATTCCAAGTTGTAATTTTTTGACCAAATGAATATTTTGGAGGGGTGTTTTTCTTGTAAATATTTGGAGTTTGATGATCTAATTGGATGATACCATTGAAAATAACTTCACACACTAAAGCTAGATTGTAAAGAGTTGTTTCAAATTCTATGTATTAAACATGTAGTGAGTGTTCTAGAATTAGGTTTGATTCTTTCAATTTCCACAGGTTTGACACAAATAAAGATAGTTCAAGCACTTTTCTAATTGTCAAGTAGGTCACTTAGAATATCACAACCCACAACTTGCAACTATGTCAGCTCACATAGCCCTGTCGCCCCCTAGGGGTGCCCATGGTATTTCCTTTCTCGAGTCTTAACCAAAGTTGAATCATCCACTTTTGGCCAGGGTCTCTAATAGTTATATGGTTAGTGTCTTGGGGGAAGATTCTTCCCTCCCCTTGCACCATGATATAAAAAATGTTCAAAAACTAACATAGTTGGATTCTACACTAAAGTTCTTAGAAAGGGTATCCTTTTAGAGTGGAAAATGATAAACTCCCTCAGGAGACCTCCCAATGTTTAGAACAAAATTTTTGTGGATGGTTATCTTGCACACTTCCATTGAATTGTGGGTTTTCCCAAATTCATTTTTGATTAGAGTGGGTTGGAAAACCTGGCTTTGGTTGTTCCCACTTAGGTCGTTCCCATAGGGTGAGTATTTTTTTCCACTACGACAGGCCTTCTAAAGGATTTACTAAAGTAGGATAGCAAGTCTAGCATTCTAATCATGTAGTTAAGGGGAGAGCATAAGTCTATATCTTTTGAAACACAGTATACATGGGGTTCAAACTATTTCTTTAATTAGCCTAGATGCACTATCTTAACCAAAGAAAAAGAAATAATAAACCAAATCCCTACAAACAACATTAGTAATTTATGAATATTTGTCTTTGACCGGTGTAAATGTTTCCAATAATTGTCTTTGACAAGCGTAATTTGCAATTGGAACACATAAAACAATGATTAGTTCTCATATTTTTAAAATTCTATAGAAATACTCAGATGCATGACAACAGTTATCAAATGCTAAAAAAAATGTAAATGTGATATAATAAAATTTTGCTGTGCTATAGAAATTGATCAATGCACTAAAATAAAAGGTTAATGCACCAAAAGAAAACCCCCTGACTGGTGAAATAGAAACTCAGATGCACTGGAATAGGGCTCATATGCACTAGAATATTCTATGGATGTGTTGGAATAGTGCTCAAATGTACTAAAATATTTGTTGTATGCACCATAAAAACTCTTGATCGCACTAAAACAAAACACGTTAGAAGCCTGCAAGCATACTTTTCAAAAAAAGATGTTAAAATGGGGTTTTCTAGCCCCACAGTGGATGCCAATTTATGCGTGTGTAAAATATGTGTATATGAATGACAAACATAATCAATAAGACATTATATCAATAGATTTAGACAAATGATTAATCTAAATAGAAGCAAGAAATCTATTGAAAGCATCACATTGCTCTCTATCTCCAAAGATTTATTAAATCACGGGGCTCTTAGATTTTGTAAGCACTATGGCTGTTAAAATGCCAATCTAGAGAATGAGAATGATAAGCTATATGATTTCTAAATAATATGCAAGCTATATGATGTAAAAAGCTATGATCTTGATTGTTGATAATGAAGCTATATGTTGTGATATGATAATATAAGCTATATTAAGATGAAATATATAATGAAAGACATGATTATAAAATAAATAATATGTTATTTTCTATTTCTATTTGCTAAAATTCTTGATTACTCAATTGATATTTCTATAGAGTATGTTTGCACAAAGTTGGGATCCTTTTCTTGTAGACAAAGGTTGTATTTATAAATTCCTGGCAGCACATTTGTGAAGGGGTAGCAAAGCAAAGATCTGGTTTTGATTTGAAGGATTCAATGGTGAAAGATAAAGAAGCCTAAGATGATTATGGAGATTGTTCCTCCTCACAAAAACATTCAGCCAGAGGATAGGAGGAATTAATGGAAGAAGATGAAGAGGTTTTCTTGCAAATTTGTCTCCAATTTGTCTCCAAATTTACTTGTGAAGGTTGTGTTGAATTTAATTAGATATCAAATATCTAATTTGGTAGGTGCATATGATGAGTGAAAAGAGCAATTAGCTGTAGATAATTACCTTAATTGAATATTTGGATTTATTCAATTTAGTAAAAGAAGATATTTAATTTAATAAAACAAAGTATTAAATTTTTTTATTTAATTTAGATGAAACTATATGATAAAGATAGAAGAATTAAATGTGAACTATATAAATCAATATTTCTATTAATTTATAAGTAGATAAAAATAGAAGGGTTAATTAATCAAATAAATCATATTTAATTAATTAGATTATCCAAACCATTTTTAGGTGTATACAGATTGTAAAATTATGCCCCCCTTTAAATACTCCATTGTGATATGCCAAACAATTAAAACCACCATAAATTAATTATTAGCCATCAACATCACCTCAAATTTTCCCTCGAGATTCACATACACCTAGCCTAGGGTTCCAAGGATGGAAGAGGGACTCGAATCCCCATGGATTTATAGATTAATGCATGATTCATCAAATACTCAATGTCTTCAACTATTGAATCAGGTTGAATTACAAGGATTGGTCTATCCCAACTCCTCTCAAAGCATCCATTTAATTTTTAAATACAAGGCCCCTCATTTGTGGGAATCCCTTTCACCTCCAAAGCATTATTCAACAGATCACCAACCTTTGTATGTATTAATGACAAAATTTCATTCACATGAAATGACAGCTTATAGTCCATTTTATGGTTTAAACCAAGGCCTTCACCTAAAGCCATAATCAACAAGAGTAATTTAAAGAGGATCCCCTCCTTAGAACACCCCTAAACCCAAACACCACACTCAACTAGTAATCTGTAGAAAACCATCCAAAAGAAGGAATACAATACCATTCCAAACACCTCTTTGTACCCCAGCACAAAAAAAATGTCACACACAACCCAAGCAACCCACACCACCCATCCTACACACTAAAGAAGGAAAAACGTATAGCTTGGGCCTAAGCCCTAGCCCATGTAGCAAAAAATAGTCATGCTGAGCTCCTTTCCATTGTGCAACCATCACCCCCTAACACTTATTTAATGATCCATTTAACATCATGAGCTACACCTTGTTTTTTAAAATATTTTAAACCCAACACACCATTTTCATCGCTTGCACAATAGTAGTCCTAGTAGACAACATGCTTTTTTTGTTTCCCCATTGTCAAACCATTAAATTGCCTCTTTTTGGAATTTTTTCAATTTGATAGCTAGAAAAGAGAAAAGCTGAGGAATAATATACAATATAATGTGACAATTTTTTTTGATAGACCTAAATCCTCCCTTCTAGAGAGATCATTTATTCTAGTTACTAAGTTTCTTTTCTACTTTAGATTTAACCCAATTCCACACTTCCGTTAGGTTTGGGTTAATCACAAAAGGGTTTCCCAAATATCTGACTTTCTTAGCCACCCCCCAACTAGATGCCATATTTTTTTGAACCAAATAGGAGAGTTGTGGTTCCAAGAAAAAATTATAGATTTTTCTTTAGATATCTTTTTCCCTAAGGCATCAAGAAATAAGTTTAATTTTTCCATTAATAACCTAAGGTTATCTTCATCTAGATTAATGAAGAGAGTTGTATCATCAACAAAAGTGGATGTTCAACAATTCACTGCCATTGTTTAGGCCTAACCCTTTTATTTTGGGGCTACCAATTTTATCCCTTAATAGCTAATAAATAGCTTCAAAAGAAAACAAAAATAGTGTAAAGGTAAACCTTGTCATATTGATCTGTAAAGAGATTGCATTTTTTAGACTACCATTTATTTCTAATTGGTTATTTGCATCTTGAAGGAGCACTTTAACCATATTGCAAAAATCTTTGGGGGAGCCAAAGGCTTCAAGTTCCATTAATATGAAAGTTCATTCTACTCTATCATAAGCTTTTTCAAAGTCTAGAAGAAGTATTCCAATATTTTGGTTGGAGATTTTTCACCTTGATCCATCACTTCCTTTGATAAAACCATTCTAGACCATGTTATTAATTAAATAAAGGAGAATTTATCTCAATCTCATGGCCAAGAGCTTTACAATAATTTTACAAGATACATTTAAAAAAGTAATTGTTTATTAGCATCAATTCTCAATAGTCCATGATAATTAAGTGTCAATTTTTGGATTGAAACCATTTCAAAATTTTACATCAACATTTTGAATCATACTCCACAATCCATTATCAGGATGATATGCAAGGAATAAAGAGGGATAGAGTGAAAGAATAGGTAGCAAACTTGGAAGTATAAAAAGGTTGGGAATGGAGAGATCAAGAGGTCAAGGTGTCAAATTAGGCCAATAAAAAATTATAAAAAATAAGATTAAAAGGTAAATATGAGAATAAAAATAAGATTCATATCTCCTTATAGTAGGGAGATTAAACAATGATAAAAAGACCAATAAAAATAAAGAGAAAAATGAAAACCAGTTAAAATGCTAATCTAACTAACAAAGAGATAAAAATAATCAATAAAATCTCAATCTAACTAATTGTTTATCATAATATTTAAATATAACGAATACTTTACAAATAAAATAAAACTAATTGAAATTATCTTATATCATTATAAAAATAACTAACTACCTTATTAATATTAATTATTTAGTTTTATGATGATATGACAATTTAATTAGTTTGATTTTTTTTGTAAAGTATTTTGTTATATTTAAATATAATGATAACTAATTAGTTAGATTTATAATGTTATAAGGTATTGTAACTTGCTAGTTTCTTATTTAATTAGTTAGATTTATATTGTATTGGTTATTTTTATCTCTTGGTTAGTTTTTTATTAAGGGTAAAATAGGTTTTGATGGGGCCCTAAAGCCTAGTACATACAGTTTTGAAGGGATCTAAAACCTTGTCGAAAGAAACAAAGTTGCTAACAAAAAACAATTAACAAATCATTGACAACCAAATAGTAGCATTCATAAAAGATCAAAAAGACAACACAAGTTACAAACAACTAACAAGAAAGGAAGGGACCTTAAACCCTAACAACCAAGTTTTGACAATAGTAACCACCTGAAACGGTCAAGAAATAATGTAGTAGAGCTGCAACAAACCATGAGAATAAGCTTCATAAGGCTTAACATGTTGTGTTATACTGAACACTTATGAAAAAATAAGGCTTCATTGGAAAGCAAGGTGCTTTCTGTGGTTGAGTGTAGGATCAAGGGGGTCCAAAAAGTGGCGATATGAAAAAAAAAGTGGCTGATAACTTTTTAAATCCAAATTTGATGAAATGAAAAGGGTTTATTGAGAAAATTGTCATCTTTCCAAAAATATAAGATATGCCTTATTTGGAATTAAATAGATAATTATTATTGATTCTATACATACATTCTAACTAAAGTCCTGATTGATAGGTTGATTGAAAAACATCTATAATTCTTAAATGATTTCACACTTTTTTAATCTAAAAGATGCAACACATTTTATGCTTCGCATAATATAGTATAAAAAGAGAAAAAATGAATAATTTCATAAATTTATGATCAAGTTATGGTGGTCAGACAAATAATTTTAAATATTTTTTAAACGTTTAAATAAAAAATCATAACTAATTATTTACTTGCAAAAAAATTACAAAAAAAGTTCAGCACATCCAAGCATGTGTCCTCTACTTTGCTGAAAGTTTCAAAGAATTTTTTTTTCTTTTTCTTGTACTTAGGTTGGCCAAACATACACCTACTTTTTATTTTTTCGTAAAAATTTAGTACTACTGCATTGAAATTTCAAATTTTCACCAAATAGATTTATTTAAAAAAAAAAGGAATAGCATCTTAGAAACTACATTCAATTTGCTACAAATTTTGTTTTCACATATTTTTCAAATTATGTTTTAATAACTTATTCAAATTTTTATGTCAAGTTGCCTAACTCTATTTTTCTAAATTTTCATTGTCACTTAAGGGCCTAGTTTGGACCCCCATAATCCTACACTAACCCATGCTTGGTGGCCATGAAAAAAGGTTGTAACTTCAAGATTAACAAGACTAGCAAGCTATGTTATGCTAAACAATTATGAACAAAATTCCAATAGGATAAGACATGCTCAAAGGGGTTTTTCTTAGTTCATGTAAGGTCTCCTCTTAGGGAACATCATGCCTAATATCTCCAAGAGAGGACAAGTCTATGATAAAGATTCACAACTTAGGGAATGCAATGCATAGCATCACAACTAAGAGGAATGGCATATGCCAAGAAAGGTTAGACTCTTGGACGAAATCAAACCCAATGAAACCACCAAGAAAAAGACACATCCCATGAAGTAAGAAGACCACACTATGAAGTATAAGATATAGTCAAAATTTTCAAAATGATAATATCAATGTATGACCACACTTTAAAAAAATTGATAACACCATGTTGTGAGAAATTTCTTTAAAGTAGAAAATGATAAATGGTAAGAATGTAAATGAGAGATTATTTGGAAATCCCTATGTCAAGCATATCTTTCCAAATGAAGATATATCATGAAAATGGGGCTTCCCCAGAACAAAATCCCAAATACATATGGGATCCACATATTTAGGGTCAATGTATGTCTTTGCTACAATGATATTATAGATCTTAAAAACATCATCATTCCCAAAATACTCATAGAACTGGAAGAATGTCATGTAGAGAGCAAAAAAAATGAAAATATTTTGGGTCAACATGGAAGAGACCTAAATGTATCTATGCCTTGTTTCATCCATAAAAGGAAAACATAATTCAAAAGAAAAGATAAAAGTCTTACAACATATAGAGGAATGTAGATACAAATAGAGGAATGAACATAAAGACACATCAAATAGAATGATATAGGAGATCACATTACGCACATGAAATCACACAAAAAGAAAATGAAAAGAAGACAAAGACAACTAGTAAGGTACATGCTATTCAACCTATAGTAGGTTGTCCACATACCAATCTTGTTCATCGTATGCGGAAGGTGGGAAGCTAGCCAAAGGGACAATGTCAAGTGCCAAACTAGTACAATCACAAATTTCAACACATGGTGAGTCACTCTTTATAGGAGGATCATTATGGTTGTTATTATTTAGGCTCATGGAAGAGGAAAATAATAAATTTAACTCTTTTTGAACATCCTCATCATTGTTTTCAATTTCATTATCATCCAAGTTTATCATAATAGAATGTCTAATGATAATATCCATGGAAGAAGCTTGTTCTTATTGTGGTCGAGGTTTACGATTTTCTTGTTTCGATGAAGGTGGAGAATCATCATGCATTGATTGAGGTAATTTTGGATTTTTATTTTCTATGTTGTTATTTTCTTCTTTTTCTTGCAACAAATGAGCAATAACACAACATCTATGCCTACGCTCTCTAGCATTTTAGTTTATTTTCGTTAATTTTTCAAGTTGTGATTGTGTATAAGTGGGTTTATCAACCATAGGTTTCTTTACTTCCCTTAAGGGAGGAATGAAAGGAACCATGGGAGGTTGCTAAACCACTTTATCTTTATATATATAGACTTTTCTGATTTTAGGAGGCACAACAGGACTTATTTGGTTCTCTTGTGGTCTCTTATATGAAATAGGAGGATTTGTTATGGTTTAGTCTTGGTTACATGGAAGGGATTTTTGGTTCAATCATGGTTTCATCAAGAATAAGGAGGCTCAATAATTGGTTGAGGCATATTACTAAGGGATAGTTCCGTAATGTAGTTTGCTTAAACATTTGATAGGATTTAAAAAATAAGTCCTCATGAGACCTAATAGGTTCCATAGGTTCAAGACAAAAGAAATCCAATGAGAAATTACCATGAGAAGACATAGGATCAAAGCCACTATTGTGTAAAATAAAGGTATCATTTTCAAATAGAAACTTTAAGAATTTATGCACAATCAGTGAGACAACTTTCATGTAGTGAAGCCATGGGTAGACTAACTGTAGTGTAAAAAAATGTCATCGTTTACATTTTCACACCTAATTTGGGAATAATTAATGTTAAAATAAACCTAATGTCACCTTGATCTAGTATTGTAATGTGTTTTATGCATTCACATTGGGATTAAGGTCCCTTTAAGCTAAATGAACCTAACTTTGCCTTAGTTTAGTGTTGTAATATTCATTTACACCTTCACATTAAATTTAGGGCCCTTGTAAACTAAATGGACCTAATGGTACCTTTTTTAGGGTGTTGTAAATTACATCCTAACACTTTCAAACTAATCTAGTGTTTCATTAATAAATTGGGATTCTTTATGCCTTATTTGGCCTTATTTCGCATCCACAAGCCTTAATTAATGCATCTTTCCAAGGATAATCTCAAAATTTACTAACATCCAATCATAATTCATGTGTTTTTGGATTGTATGGCGTATATTTTGTGATCTGGGACTCATATTCCACCTTGGGCGTGTGATTCCCATGTAAGTTTTAGGGCTTCAATCTTGATTTCACATCAATATAAGTATTTCTTGAAAACTGTGTCCCAAAGCCTAGCCTAATGGGACTCATATGCCACAACTAGAATATGAGTCCCATGTGGCTTAAACCCAAATTAAATTCAAATTCTTGGTGGGATTTTATCCTCCTAGATTTTATGTCAGCTTGTAGTCTTGTAATTTTGAGAAATTTGGCATAAATAATTATAAATACAAGTTTATTTCACTCATTTTCACCTAAGACTTCTAAGAGAGCATTCCAAATAGCAATTTTATGATTAAAAAAGTTTACAAGACTTCACAGGAGCATTCAAGAGAATTTCTAAGGTATTCAAGGGCATATTTCTTCATTATTTGTTGCAACAATTCAAGATCCATCATCATGTCCAAGTCAGTAGGCATCAAGAATGTTGTTGAGCTAGTGTTGTGAAGTAATATTCAAGATCCATTTGTAAGAATTGTTTCACATCCAATTTGAGATCAAGATATACATTCTTATGGCCACTTCATGATAGATTGTAGATTTACATTTGAAGATATCATCCAAGGTATCATCATTTCATGTTTCATGATTCATGTCCTTATTTCAATGTTTCACCATTTTGTTTAATTACCTAAATGGGGTTTGACCAACGAAAACCCCTATTCCCTAACAACACAACACTTTTTATATATTTTTGTGTGATTGCAGGTTTATAGGTTGAAGACAAAGTGGATTTGAAGCCTTCAAAAATATCAAGATTGCAATGTTGTAAAAGCTACAAAAATTGTCATGTAAAGTTGTCAAGGCTCATGGAACAAGATATCCAACCTATCTACATGAAACTAGTGGGAAAATTCTTATTTGATCCATATTTAGAGGCTTACAAAGTTTCGCTTTAGAATTATGCTCCTCGGATACTTCATGAAAAACCAAGAATGATATGCCACTTGTGGCATATGAGTCCCAATATACCTATTTTTGGGTATTTTCTATAGATCTTGATTCAAAAGTTCTAGATTCATGTTTCCACCAAGAAACCCTAGTTTGGGATTGAAATGTCTAGATTGGCATATGAGTCCCAATAGGCTTCAAACTACAATATTTCAGGGTTTTGGAGCTCATTTCGATCACATCCTTCTTCCAAGTATACCTCTGTTAATTCTTAGTTTGTTGTTCTCCATTTTATTTTCATATTCTAGGTCATATCACTAGGTTTTGCATATAATTTACATTTATTTTCTTTCAAAGCACTTGTTTGGTGGTGAACCCACATTTTAGTCTCTAATCAAACCCTAGGACATTCCTATTATAGATCCCTTTCCTCTTTAAATCCTTGGGTTGAGATCTCTAGTTTTTCCTTGAATGAGAAGTGTAGAAAGCTTGTTATGTGTCTTAAACTATAGTGACAATTTTCTTCCTTTCATTTTGGTGAAACTATAGAGCAAAAATTTTCCACCTTTCATTTTGGTGAACCTAGCCTTTAGAACACCTCATTTATGATTTTGAGTGCACCATAATCCTAGATCTAGCTTGTATTTACTTTAAATTAGGTTTTGCATTAGTTAGTTCACATATAGGGTTTATAAATCTTGCATTAGTGAAAGTACATATACGCTGCATTTTTGCATCATAGATAAGTTAATTTCACAAAAGTACTACAATTACAAATAGTCCAGACATCATACATATTATCAACCTTAGAAACAACTCAAAATTTGTTGAAATTGGTGCAAAAACCCTAATCTAAGACTCGTACACCCCTCTAGGAAATTTAGTCCCAGTGCAGGTTGTTTTGCCTACTTTTTGGGATTTTTGTTTTGTGAATTTTTTAGCATTTGACCCCTCCAAAAACCTTGACTAAGACTTATATGATCCTCTGGGTGAATTAGTCCCATATCAGACATGAAACTACCTTTTATAGCATTGAAAACCTTGTTTCTACACTTCTGTTTGCTATCATTAGTTATCTTTTTCAGTTAGCTAATTTTCTATTGCATGCATTTCACTAGATCTAGCTTAATTCAGTTCATCATGCATTGCTTAATTTAAAAATTGCATTTACAACACTTTATTTTATGATTGTTACATAGTGTACAATCAATAAATTACCTTGTTTAGAATTTGAAAATTGCATTTACACATTTCATTCTAGGTTATTATGTTTAATTTTAAGTCTCTTTCCATTTTGAGTTTGTATAGATTACTTTTTACAAATGTTAGTATCTGTCTCTTTCCATTTTTGCAAAGATAAAGTTATCCCATAAGCATGTTAGTCATTCATTCAATATATTTCCTAGTTATGAGAGTCTCTTAGTGCAAGAAAGTGAAAATGTTGACACTTTCCTTAAACCTACATTCCCTCTTATATCTCTTATTTGTGGGAACAATGGGATAGAAGAAGATGTTAAAATATAAAATCATGATAATCATAGTTTCTCTTCTCCTAATACCTCTCCTACATGTGACAAGACAATGTTAGAAGATGCACCCATTGAGAATCATGACAATGTTGAAACATCCACCTTCATAAACTCTCCTACATCGAAATATATTATAGCACAAGAGAATGAGATCATAGAAATATTTTTAAACATTGCCCTACCTAATTTCCATTCACCTTTTGCTTGTGAGAACATTCTAGTGAAAGAGAATACAACCTTGGGTAATCATAACAATCATATTCATTCTTATCCTAATATCTCTCCTAGTTGTGAAGAAAATATTTTAGTGTTATAATAATCAATTGATGAGAGTTTTGAGAACCTTAGTTGTTTCTCTCCTCTTACCTCATCTATTAGGCAAGACATTAGTAAACAACATGACATAATAATAGGTAATCATGATGATCACATAACAAAATAAGATAAAATTGAAACTTATGTAGAGCAGGGGTGTATAATATTCCAACACACACAAATAACCACTCTTTTAAACCCTTAGTCATCAATTGATGGAATTTCCTTCATAAACCACCATTCTTCCTAACAGGCTTTCAAAAAGGGATTTTTAGGAATAAATTGTGGGAAATCAACAATAACAAGAATGTAAGAATAGTTTAAATACCCTTTTGGTTCTTATGACACATATCCAAAAATGAGATAGGGTTACTTTGTACGAAATACCTCAAAATTGACTATCCTCCTTTTGACTAGGCCTAATTGGGTTCAGGGCTTCAATAGGCCTCAATTCCTATTCCAAAAACTTCAACATATCACATGAGTCCTCAATAACATATTCTCTTCCCCTACAAACAACCTACAATTCCTTTTCTAACATAACCCCCTAAGCCATTGGTGTTTGACTACCAAAAAGGCCAAATTCACCATACTGTCATTAAATGCTTCTCAACATTTGTAGACCCAAGCCTCAAACTTTGCAAGGAGATCAAAGAAATCAAGAAAAAAAATTGTACAAAGTTTCATAGGTTGATCATGGTGGAAAATCCAAATATGGTAATTTAATGGTTTATTTCAACCCTAGGTAGGGTTTGGAGTGAGTTTTAGTAAATCATTGGAATCTCCTTCACTATTTCATGAAATTTAATCAAACTAGGAGCAAAAAAAATCTAGAAAAATATTTCACAACATACATCCATCATTCATACTGTAAAAAAAATGTAAGTTTGTATAAATGTGACAGATATCTCCAAAATGTAGGAAAACTCAGAATTTTCACTATAAAATGCAACGAACTGTCATTCATAACTTTCATACAAAAACAAATGAGGCCAATCTCTCTAGTTAGATTGTAGATGACATAGTTACAAAATTTTCCTCAAGTTTTTATAAATATCTAATGGTGGAAACAAAATTTATACCATTTTTTCCAAAATAGATAACCCTAGGTACAGATTCAGGTGAGTTTTAGTAAATTTGCAATAACTTTCAAAATACTCAATGAAAATGCACCAAACCAAATGAAAATGAAATTTAGTTCATCTCTCTATAAAAAAAACTAACCTCAGGACTATACCAATCTGTACCAACCTTTACCATGCAATGGAGCAGCGATATTACAAAAAAGAAACATAGAAATGGTCTCCATATTGATTCAAATTTCATTCACATCTTCAACCAAACCACCTCCAACCTTGGGATTCATATTTACAACATCTATTTATGCTATTAAAAGCCCATTTCAATTGCCCAATTGACCATAACTTCTTTTGTTAAGACTAATGACACTTTTACAAGATTTGTTGCATTTTTACAACTTTGCAACTTTTACAATTTTGACAAGTTTTGACAACTTTTGCATTATTACTCCAAAACATTCTAAAATGGTATAGAATCACTCCAAATGGTCTCATATGACCTTATTTATGTGAAACAACACAAAAAAAGACAAAAACTCAAACTTTTCCTTGTGTAGGAATCAGGTCATGAGGGTGCTCCTACACCATACTTCCAAGGGAAATAAATATATGAGTTCCATCTGAGATGTGATCTACAAATTTGCCAAAATTTTCTTGCAAATATTCAAATACATGTTTCATTTTGGCCTTAGGTCTTCCACTTCTCGACAACTTGTCATTCATTTTTGCAACTTTCCTTGGATCTTTTTTATTCTTCTTGTATCGTCTCTTACTGAGCATCTTCTCAGCTTCCAGGTTCCAAATTTCTAGTTCTTATTCATATGCCTAAGTACCACCATCTATGTCTTCATATTCACCATTTGAATATAATTTTTCAACATATTCATCATAAAAAAAATAGACAATGCAACCATTACCTTGGTTGTTTTTGCAATATCTTCATCACCATAGTGTGCTACATTTGTCTAACAATATTCATACATTGTATGGACTTCTCCTCCCCCTTTAGACTCTTTTCCATCTTCATTTTTATTTGCTGCACCTATAAACTCATACTCACAAATATTGTTAGAAATAAAATCTTGAGTCTCAAAGGACCCATTTTCATCACATGTTTCCTCTTCCTTAGATGGCTCTTGCTCTTCCATCATCAACAAAGACTCTCCAATGTCTGGTTCTACTATCCTCTCTTGCCCTCTTCTCTTCTGAATGAGCTTCATGATAGGTCACTTCACCTTCTTTCTTATTGGCCAATGCTAACTATTTTCCTGGTTTTCTTTCTCAAGACACTACTACATCTCAAGATCCATTATTTCTTGTATTTTTTCTTGAATTTCCTTCATTTGTTCCAAGGCTTGTCTCAAGTCTATTATTTGTTGTTGAACATTTATTTGTTTTTTCTTCTCATTTTCCTTCATCTCACTTTTCCCTCTTGTTTTCTCTTATTTATTGCTTGGTAGCTCCTTACTCTACAAGTCTCCATGGACTATTCTCCTCAGCACTTCCATTCTCCTTTTGTAAAAAAATATCTTTCACCTTGCTTCTTCTCAATGCTTCTTCTTATCTTCATTATGCCTCACCTTAGGCCTCTTCATTTTCCTTTGGCCTAGTTTTTTGGTATCTAGCCTCTTCTCTTCAACCTGTAAAAGACAATACACAAACTCCTAAAACATCATTGCCTAGATCTTTGGGCTTTGATACCAATTTTATGTAGAGAATGGGTGTAAATATTCCAACACACACAAACAACCACTCTTTCAAACCATTAGTCATCAATTGTGGGCTTTCCTTCATAAACCATCATTCTTCCTAGTAGCCTTTCAAAATATGCTTTTTAGGAATAACTTGTGGGAAAAGCATGATAACTAGAATGTAAGAATAATTTCAGATACCCTTTTGGTTCTTATGACACATATCCAAAAATAAAATAGGGTTACTTTGTATGGAAGGCCTTAAAAATTAATTATCCTTCTTTCTACTAGGCCTAATTAGGTAAATATGCATGCTACAGTTGGGTTCAAGGCCTCAATGGGTCCCAATTCCTGTTCCAACAACTTCAACATATCAAATTATGCCTCAATAACCTATTATTTTCCCCTCCAAACAACCTACAATGCCTTTTCTAACATAACCCCCTAAGCCACTAAGGTTTGATTACCAACAAGGCCAAATTCACTAGAGGGTCATTAAATGCTCCTCTACACATGCTGATCCAAGTTTTAGACTTTGTAAGGAGATCAAAGACATTAGGATAGAATTTTTTACAAAGTTTCAGGGGTTGATCATGGTGGAAACTTTAGATATGACAATTTCATGGTTAATTTCAACCCTAGGTAGGGTTTGGAGCGAGTTTTAGTAAATCAATGATATATCCTTCAATACTTCATGAAATTTAACCAAAAAAAATATAAAATATTTCACATAATACATCCATCATTCATACCATACAAAACAATGTAAGTTTGTAAAGATGTGACAAAAATCTGCATAATGTAGGAAAACTTAGAATTTTCAATGTGAAATGCAATGAACTATCATTCATAACTTTCACACAACACCAAATGAGGAAAATCACTCTAGTCATATTGTGGATAACATAGTTACATAACTTTCTTCAAATTTTTATAAATATCTAACGATGAAAACAAAAGTTATGCCATTTTTTCAAAAATAGATAACCCTAGGTATAGATTCAGGCAAATTTTAGTAAATTTGCAGTAACTTTCAAAATAATCAATGAAAATGCACCAAAACAAATGAAAATGATATTTATTTCATCCCTCTAAAAAAAAAACTAACCTTATGACATACCAATCCGTACTAGTCTATACCATGCAATGGACCAACAATATTGTAGAAAAGAAACATAGAAATGGTCTCCATATTGATTCAAATTTCATTCACATCTTACACCAACCCACCTCCAACCTTGGAATTCATATTTACAACATGTATTTATGCTATTAAAATTGCATTTCAACTTCCCAATTGACCACAACTTCTTTTGTTAATACTACTGACACTTTTACAAGATTTGTTACATTTTGACAACTTTGCAACTTTTACAATTTTGACAATTTTTAACAACTTATCCATTATAACTCCAAAACATTCTAAAATAGTATAGAATGACTCAAAATGGTATCATATAACCTTATTTACCTGAAACAACACAATAAATGACAAAAAATCAAACTTTTCCTCCTCTAGGCATCAAGTCCTAAGGGTGTGCCTGCATCAGAAACCTACCTACATAATACTCCAACTAGTCTACATTCATCTCCCAACATCTTCCCCTCTTGTGATAATGTTGTAAATAATGAGGATATGTTGGTGTTAGATAATCAAATATTTTAGGTATATAAAAACCTTCTTTATGTTCCTTCCCCTACCTATCTTATTTTGGAAGATATTATGGGACAAAGTATTGTAATCATAGATAACCATGATAATCATACTTATTCTTCTCCTAGTATCTCTCCTAGTTGTGAAGAAGATACTTTTATTTCAAAAAATACAATCGATGAAAGTCATGAGAACCTTAGTTTCCTCTCTTTCCCTAGGGAAAACCTTATTAAACAAGACAATCCAACCATGGATAACTCCCTTGTGATGAAGTCATTTTAGAAGAACCAACCATTTAATGTCATGAACATCTAGTTTGCAGTTCTCTTAAAAACTCTCCTACTAGAGAAGATATCATGGTGGAAGTAAATGAAAATATTTTAGCTTCCTTAGATGATGGTGAAAAGATGACACTAGATTCCCCTTCATTATAAAGATATCAAATTGAAATCATTGAGGTATTAATTAGATCCCCCTTAATTAATGGACCTCCTACATGCCCTATGGGACATCCTAAGAACCCTCTAATTCTTTACCCATCCTCACAACAACCACAAACTCAAAAAAAACTCAAAATTATCCTTTTCCCACCTAAGAATAATGTTTCATAGTAACCAAGTTATAATATTATGGCTCATATGTATAACACTAGAAAAATTATGCAACCAAGATAAAAACCTTCAACATCCCTCCCATTGTCTAACCCTATCTTACTAGGTCCTCCTCACTTTTCTCCACAAAGTGGAAATGAGTATGATCTTATTGAAAAAATTAAGAATACTCTTGCTAAGATATCCTTATGGGACCTTATTCAAGCCTCACCTCATTACCATAACATGCTTCAAAGTTCTTTACAAAAAGTTTCTATCCCTTCTAATGAAAAACTAAATGAGATAGTAGCCATGATTCAAGCAATAAATGTTGACATTGTTTTCCACCAAAGTGAGCTCCCTCCTTTGGAAGTGAAAAACCAAAATGATGCTTTCATGATAATAGCTTGATATAATATAACAAGGATAAATCAAAACCTTGTTGAAAATGGCTCTTCCCTTAGTATGTGTAGTGTGACCATTTTGGATAGACTCGGTGTGGATAGATAAAAAATTCAACTTTATTCTTTATCTATTCGGGGATTTGACAATGTAGGAAGACAACTGCTTGGTGTGATTGCTTTTCCTATTATAGTTGGAAATGCCACAATAGAAACATCAATCCATATTATGCTTCATGATCTTTCATATAATCTTCTTTTAGGAAGATCATGGATTCATGCAATGAATGGTGTGCCTTCTACTCTTCATTGTATCATGAAATATTTCTATAACAAAATAGTACATACAATCAATGCCAACCCTAAACTAAATAATTGTTTGAACATTGATAAAGGCAAGGAGAATTCTTTTAAAATATTGACACCGACTACACAAATAGAACCCGTACAAGATAAAGAAAAATAAAAGCATATTCAAGAAGTCACGAAGCTATTAGAAGATGATTGGGGTTACTTAGATTTCACATCATTCATGGGAAAATACAAGATCATAAACAAAGACTCTAAAAAGGGAAAAGAAAAAGTGGTAATGTAAACACAAAATTTAGAAGACCCCTCAAAAGAATCCACCTCAAAAACTCTACAAGAAACAACAAATTACACAACAAATGTTGATGAACTTGACTATGAATAACCACTGATCCAAAAAGCAATGAAAAAGATTTATGGAAGAGATTATGAACTTATGAAACAACTTGGATATAGTGGAAAAGGATGTGGTAATAGAGAACAAGGTATCTGTGTCCTTATAGATCCTAACATGCAAGGAATGACTAATGGTCTTGGTTATTGTCCCTCGAAAGAAAAAAAATCTTTCACTCAATATCGACACTCTTACAAAAGATTCTTCTAAGCCAACTTTAACATTAGTGCATCCTAAACTGATAGACACTAGTGGTCTTGAGTATTGTCCTTTGAAATAAATGAATGAAACAATGAAATCCTCCCTTACCATTAATGTCAACACACAAAACACTTATGATTCAAATTTGATAGATTTTACACCCTCCTATAAAGGAGAGTACAAAAATCTTGTAATCTAAAGAGCCTTATGTAAGTATGGCATCTTATACTAAGCAAGAGATATCTTTGTCACAAAATAAAGGAACATCTTCTACCATTGATCAAGAGGGTATCTTTTCGAGACTCCTCCAAGATTGTTTGATATCTCTCCCTCCTAGAACACGAAAGAAATTTACTACAAGAATTCATTTTGTGCATATCATAGAGTTGATGGTCATTCTACTGATGAATGTAAGGCTCTGTGTGATAGAATTCAACATATTAAGGAGTGTGGTGCTCTTCCTTATGTTGGGGCACCTAATTCCTCTAATCAATACTGATTTTCACTCTAGCATGTTTCTTATCAGTCATTTCAGCTCATCCTTGTCCTACACTAAGTGGGGGCAAGGGTTTAAGTAGCCTTGTCCTCATATATCACTTGTCGTTGTCTCTTTTGTCTAGTTTACCACCTTTCATGTACATATAAGAGAAATCTTGGGATGTGGATGACATGCCTTAAGTTGTCTCGCATGTGATGCACTGAGTTATACATTTTGGGGGCAACCCCTTCCCTTTTCATGATGTAGCTTATTGGAAACATATGATCTGGCATAGGGATTTTCTAATAAGCTCTCATGTCTTCTTCTACTTTAAAGAAATTTCCCACAGTAATTGTGTTAGAAAATGCTTTAAAGTGGGGGTTTACATGAATACTCATATTTCACTATGTGGTTTTCTTTATTCTTGAGATGTGTCCTTTTCTTGGTGGTATCATTGGGATTGATTTCCTCTGAGATCATGATATTTCTTTGACTTGTCCTCTCTTGGAGACATTAGGAACAATGTCCTCTAAGAAGTGACCTTACATGAACTAAGAAAATTCCCTTTGAATGCACCTTAAACTATTTTGAATTTACAACAATTGTTATATGGCCACCTTACATGAACTAAGCAAAGTCCCTTTGAATGCACCTTAAACTCTTTTGAATTTACAAGAATTGTTATATGGCCACCTTGCATAATATACTTTGCTTTCCTGTGGAGCCTAATAGAGCTTCCAAAAATATTGAAAATATTTAGTAGGTTCTTATTTTGGTCATGATTTTTGACCCTTTGTGTCGAAGTGTAGGATTAGGGTTTTAGTCTAAAAGCCCCTGTTTCACAAATTTTTGCCTTAAACCTTGGGGCATTTTCATCATGCACAATTTTAGGTCTTTAAAGTTGTCAATTGAACCATTAGAATCGTTATTTTAACTAACCCCGAGATTTAGTTTTATTGGTCATTAGGTGTCTTTTCATCATTTTAATTTTCTTATGGTCAGGCTAGAATTTCATACTAAATGAATTAAGTCTTAAGTCTCCATTCCTAAGGGTCTAGATGTTGTTGACCTAGTTAGGTCCCATTTTTAAGACTAAAATTTGTGCATGTACATATATTACTAGCTGGTGGATCAACAGGTTAGATCTGGACCATTCTCTACCAACCCCACATGAATAAAATAATACTTTTTTAAAAGCCATGGGGTTAGCGGCCAATGGATGTGTGTCTCATTGAAAGTGTGGGCCTAGTCTCCATTATCATGCCTGATGCTGGGACATTTCAAATCAAAGGTCATGATGGAATGCTGAGAGTTGATCTCAACCATTCCCTGCCAACCCTGTACAAATAAAATAATGCTTTATTTAAAGTTGTAGGGTCAGTGGGCTTGTGACACATGGATCTTTTCCTTCGCTTGGAGAAGAATGGTGGATCCCACACATGGATGAGTTGGCATGTAGTTGGACAAGTGTCATTGGTTGAGGGAGTGAAGGGTGATGGCAATGGAAATTAAAAACTAGTGGATTCAATCCAAGTCATTCAATAGGCCATCTCACAAGAAAATCTACTACGATTATACAAAACCAAAATGTGGCCATGTGAGCCATTTTTCTTTGCTCGAGTGAGTGGTAATGGAATAAAATTGCAAGGTTATCCAGGACTGATCCTAAGGAATATGAATTATTTCTTTTTTCACAAGCATGAGGACTACAATAGGTTTCAAGGCATTCTGGAGATCAACAACTAATATTTGAGATTGAGAGAGAGGTTTTCAGCTCACTTGTACAAAATCCCTTGGAACATTAATGCATGCACACTCCAATTGATCTATTTAATGAAGATTTATTGCCAGTTATTCTCCACCACTTTTTATCTTCGAGAGTTGAGAATCTCAGTATGAGCGTGTGGACTTGTTACTAGTAATTGTAGAGTTTGAGGTAGTTGTTCTTGGGTAAGTAGATGCTTGTATTGACCTATTTCAATTACGTATAAGTTTTAAGGTGGTGAAGGTTTTGTAGTTTGCAATATTCATTTAGGTTGATAGGATTTATACATTGTTAGAAGCGTCTTTATCCTATGGGAAAGTGGTGAAGTTACTTTATTGAAAATGGATAAACTAAATGTGTCTTTTAGTCTAGTCCAAAAATCTAGGAGACTTAGTCTCCTTGAGTCTCAAGGTGACATTCCAAAAAAGGAGCAAGATATGCTTGAATTTCCTATAACTCCAAAGAAGAGAACAAAAGCTAGTAAGAAATCTGTATGAAATGTCGTGAAGCATGCCTATAGTTTGAGAAGCAGAATTTTTTTAGAGGAATTGGTGAAGGGGAAGGAGAATAAATCTGATAGGCTTGAGAGGGAGCTAGTGAGAAATAATAAGTACCACTGAGATTATCTGGGAAAACATCATTCTCCCATTGAAGTCTCAGATGATCCCTCATATAGATATTGAAATTGATTCGTGCTACTACCAGTATCTTATGGCCATGACTAATGTGGTAGAGTTTGATGATGAGGTGGTGGTAGCTTCCCTAATTTTAATAAGGACACCAAGGTAGCATACTTACTCTGTTGTTGACAAAGTAGGGTAGCACCTCATTTTCTTTCTAAGCTAGTGCTTGGTTTTTGGTCCTTTGTGCTGATTTTGTTCCTTTTGGTTGGTCTGTTAGTTTGTTCCTTTGGTGTTGATTGTGATTTTTCTTGGTTTGGTGTGGACATGAATTTTTTTGATGTTACAAAAATGACACCTTCTAGAAGGTTGGTGGGTCTTTTCCAACTAATAGTTTTTGGAGTTTTGCTTCTTACTTTACCTTGCCTCACAAATGATTACATGGAACTTTCTAGGGAATGTCTTAATTCAGGTGAAAATAGAAATGGAATGAAATGAAAATGAATTGTAATTGTAATTCAGCCCGATGCTTATTGCTCCCTTATTCTATAAAAGAGATTTCAAGGCTGATTATAGGGGGTTCAAATTTTGAGTCTCACAATGGTTTGGGTGAAGAGCTAAGCTCAGGAAGAATCATATTTGTAAAAATAGTAATGAATAGACTAGTAAGGAGTCTAGGGTATGTGCCATGTATGTAATGATCTTAAAATAGTTTTATAGAAGCCACACATAAGGAAGAAAATCTTAGTTCTTAAATGTATACTCTCTTATGTAATTCTCTTTGAATTATGAATAAAATGGTTGATGATAATTTTGTTTATCTTTAATTGTTTTAATTGAATGTGTGATTTTATTTTAGCTTCAATTCAAAGAATTGAATAAATGCTAAAATAAGGTCATAGGTTTGGGAGGAAAGATTATAGGATTTGGTAAGAAGTTATGTTTTAGACATAGTGAGTAGAATAATACAAGGTAGCATGACAATAGTCCTCTAATTTCTAAGTTAAATAACTAATATATTACTGGTTGTTACAAATTTGACTCCATTTTCCCAATAGATAAAGCATTGGTCTCTTCATTCAGATATATTAAAGATAAATGAGCTAGTAATGCACCCAGCTAGGGATTCAGAATGAGAATGAAGATTATTAAAAAGCTTTCAATTGCAATGTATGAGTCTGAAACTCCACCTAATCCCTATCAATAGATAGTAATTTTTTCAAAGGTAAGGAAAATATTTAATGAATAATGTCTATTTTCACTTAATAGGAATTGATCTATGTGTAGAAGTGTTCTCAAATAACTAAATATCACAAGAACACAACAAGGAATACCCTCCTAGATTTCACAAAGCCTAAAGAGTAATATTAAGGGCCTCATAACCCTTACATGTTTGTTGGAAACTAACTTTGAATATTCCTGAGCATAAGGGTTGGCTACCCTTTAGAGGATTTCAAGGTTTTTTTGGAAAAAACACCAACATATTGGCGACTCTACTGGGGAGAACTATCAATCTTCACTTGTAGACTGTTATATCATAGAGTCAATTATTCAATGAATTTGAAATTTTCGTTCAGATGTTGAGAAGTTCTTGGACTTGGAAAAGGTTTGGTTGTAGCAAAATTCAAAGGATTTGTGTATGACTCTAAAATTTGGAGAAGACCCAAAATGAGATTTATCTTTGAAAGAGCTTCATACTGGTGAAGTTCAATCCTCTATGGAGAGAGGTGGTGACTTTGTCTAAAGAACCTATTAAAGATGTGAAGGAAAGTTCTAGATCTACAAAATTTGTAATCAAGAAGAAAGATTGATAGCTACTACAAATTTCTAGGTATTCTCATAAATCTAAAGAAAATATTATTATGTTTGCATGAAATTTATGAGAAATCTTCAAGACTTAAGATGTAAATGATTCCAAATTAGGTGAAATAGCACTAGGGGAGGGAATATTAGTGGAAAATTTGCACGCTTCTAAAGTGTAACTTTAAATTTATGTATTATGATGAAGAAGTATGTTATATCTTTGAACTTTACCTATTAGAGGATCTTAAGTAAAGTAGAGATAAAGAATTTTCATTATAAAACTCTTAAGATCATAATTGCAAAGGGAATTTGAACTATCTTGTGCAATTACAAGGTAGATGTGACAAGCCTTGTAGAGGTGTGAGAAAATGCATTATCAAAATATGTCTTCGGGTGTGGACCGAATGTAACAATGCATAATGGGAAACCTCCATCACTTTAAACAAATTTCAGTATTGAAAGGTATAGAGCCATAAATTTCAATGGCATTAATGGTTACCCTAATTCCATTCCCTCTAAAGTTATAAATAAAATACCAAAATTCAATGGTGAGAAGTTTGAATGAGCAAGCAGGCATCTGCAAGAGTTTGTTGATGTGATGGGAGATTATGAAGTTGATTTTGAGGATGTTGTCATGAAGTTATTTGTTCAATCTCTAAAAGGAGATGCAAGAGATTGGTTCTCCTATTTACTAGCATCCTCTATACATTCTTGGGATGAGTTTAAAGTAGTGTTCATGGAGCAATTTGGTGAAAGAGTTGACCCAATTTCAATAAGACAAAAGTTTATGACCATTGAGAAAGAAGAGGATGAGCTAGTCTTAGCCTTCAATCTTAGATTTTCAAAGGCGATAAGGGATATTCCAGAAAGCATAAGACCAATTGATGTAGTATGTTTGGTTGTGTACTTAGGTACATTTGATGAAGAAATGAGTTATTGGTTAAGAGATAAAGAGCCCACAACATTGCATCAAGCATATCAAATTTCCATGAATATTGAGAACAAACTGAAATATTCAATGATTAAAGGATATATGGCTACTAGTGTTGGTTATCCTAGCACATTTCATGCAAATAGAACAAGTGGATCAAGCAATAGAGACCTCCATCAAGATGATAATGCTTCTTCCATTTTGATTTCCCCATCACCACATTATGTGGATCATAGTGAGCTCCAAGTTGAACATCAACAAAAATTGAGCAAATTTGATCATATGTCTTTTGTTAAAAAAATGTATGAAATGAAAAGACACAAGGAAGAATCACCCTACAATTTGTGCTCAAGATTTTTGGATTCCTTGTTGGAAGTACCTAAAAGTGTCAGACACGAGGATTCAATGTGCATTGATATGTTTTGTGAAATTTATGAATCAGGTCAGAGTACTTTGCCAAAGGAATTGAAGCCTCATAACTTTGACCAAGTAATTGATTGGATAAAGATTGTAGAGGGAGCTATGGGTGATTATGCACAAAACGTGACATCTAAGAATGTTAGGGGTGGCTATCCTATTGAGAAAAATCATAGAAAAATGTAAACAAGTGAAGAGAGTGTATCAGAATATGAACATCCATCTTGTTGTATGGGAGAACATAATGATTGTAAGCAACCCACAAGTAGCATATATGTAGATCAATACAACAATGATGATGATGATGAAGATACACGGTATGGTAACAAAGTAGATGTGCATGAATTTTGTCTCAGGAATGTCTTGGATGATAAGAGGTAAAAGAGGTACAGAAGGTCACCCCATGCCATGATTTGATCAATAGCAATAGTGCAAATGTTGTTGATATTTTATTGCAAGTTAATTATCAAGATATTAGGAATGAAAGTTTAAGCATTCACTCTAAAGAACCTGAACATAGTCTCAGTGTTGGTGAGTTTTCTTGTTGTAGTAGTTAAAATGGAATTGATTTTGATTATCCCTCTGGTGACTATGATTATTCTCATGAAGTATAGAGGGAATCCTTTACTTCAAGTAGGGGATATGCTGATAACAATGGGGTTACATGTTTGCTTGAGAATGAACAATTTTCTTCATGTGAAGAGCTTTTAGAATGTGAGTGAATGATGTTGATTATAAGTGATGGTGATGCAGTTGAAAATATGTCTATATGCTCTTCTAGTGATTATAATGACTTTGAATATATTGATGATATGAAATATTTGGACCTTCATGCTATGGAGGCATAAGTTTTTATGACAACAATGAATGTACAACAAAATCCCTTATTTTATGAGCCTCCAATTTTACTTGGCATGAGAAATGAAGATCCTTATTGGTGTAGAGATAACACACTCTTTACTAAGAACTCTGATGATGCTTTTGACACAGGGTTAGAATGTAGCCATGAGCAAGCAAATAAACATATGGATGAGCTCCTTAAGAGCACTTCCTATGAACATTTTATATTTGATATTGATGTTGTAGGTAAGATTAACGATCATGATGAGATTGAAGCTGATTGTTTGTCTAGGGATTGTGATTTCTCTTATGAAGATGGTCCAGAAGTACTTCATTTACATTAAGGATGCAATAATACAAATATTCATGAAATCACTTGTTCACGGGTGAGTGAACAAATTGCATTTGATGCACACCTGGAATGTGATTTAGGTTTTTTTTCCATTGAGCATGTGAGTGTTCTAAATCATGGAGAATTTGAAGATAAAAATGTGGTTGTTCAATGTGTTGATCCTAAATATAGTGCTAGAAATGAGGAAGATTTTGATGAACATGCTTATATCCCAATTGCTCATGATTGTTTGTGTGAAGCAGAGATGGAAGTGTCGGCTATACATGAAGATGATGGTGATGTACACATTGATGAAAGAAGGGGTTCATTATTGAATGACCCAACTATGTATTGTGATAAACACATGGATCTAGGATTAGCATTATTCCCTATTGATAATGAGAAATAATTATATGAATTTTTAGATTGTGTTAACATTGCAAAACTTCTTGATCTATGTGTAGAGAAACCAAATGATGCAAATGACAATGAGTGTGATGTTATTCAATAAGAAATTGAATATGGGTGCTTCTTTTTTTATCTTTCTTGTCTTCACAATATGAACATGGACACATTTTCATTTAATGAGAGTAGCATTCATGTAAAGGAGAATTAATATTCTCGCCCAATTATCAATAAAAAATTTTTAGAGTATGTTATTGAGTCTACGATGAGTGCATCTAATCAGTTCTGGGATGATGATGATGCATATGATGTCCATCTCTTTAACACCAAGGTGTGCTTTTGTGTATCTAAACCAAAGTGCTTAGACACATGTTTATGTCATGATGCCCAATTTAATGAAGCTCCTCAATATGAAATTTTTCTTCTTGACGCACCTGGGGGTTGTTTGCATGACATACACCAAAGTGCTTATGAAGGATTTCAACTTGATGTGCAAATTGAATATGATGTCAAAGTTGATGAAGTTAATGATCAAATGGAATTTGAATATTTCACTTTTCCAATTAGATCAGAGAAGCTTGTACTGGAGCAGGCTAATGAACATGGTAGTTTTGGAAAATGGTGTATGTGGTTGACTATGTTAATTATAGTGCAGTGGATTGTAGGGAAATTCTTGGTAAAACTATTGATCCACTACAAATGACACAAAATAAGGTATTTGATGGAGGTAAGAAGTGGTTTTAACTTTTTGGGACTTGGGGCCACCAATTTGAGGTTTGAAGCCTATGGAATTGCATGAGGTAGGCTCAATGGTCTACACATTAGCAGAGGCTTCTAAAAAAGGAAGGAATTGCATAGTTATGTAAATATTATATATCAGTTTAGTGTGTTTTCTTTTGGTTGTGTCTTCTTGTCTTGTTCGGGAAAGCTCCTAGGTTTTTTGTGCTTCTTTGCTGGTTTGCCTCACCATGAGATCTAAATTCTCACCATACCCACTAGAGGTATGCGCCTCCAAGCATGAGCCACTGGTAGAGCTTCCAAAAATATTGAAAATATTGAGCAGGTTCTTGTTTTGGTCATATTTTTGAGCCTCTATGTCCAAGGGTAGGATTAGGGTCTTGGTAAAATCCCTCGTTTCACAATTTTTGGTCTTAAAACCTAGGGAATTTTATTTCTTCACTAAGTTATCATGCCCAATTTTTGGTCATTAAAGTTGTCACTTGAGCTATTAGAATTGTTTTCACCATCCCTCAGATTTAGGTTTGTTAGTCATTAGGTGCCTTTTCATCATTTTAATTTTCTTATGGTCTGGATAGAATTTCATATTAAATGACTTAAGTCTTGAGTCTTAATTCCTAAGGGTCTAGATGTCATCGACCTAGTCAAGTCCCATTTTAAGACTAACATTTATGCATGTGCAAATATTACTAGCTAGTAGATCAATAAGTTAGATCTAGACCATTCCCCACCAACACTGTGAGAATAAAATAATGCTTTATTTAAAGCCACATGGCTAGAGGGTGATGGAAATGTGTCCCATTGTAAGTGTCGGGTTTGGTCTCCATTATCATGCCCGACACTAGGACATTTCAAATCATTGGCCATGATGGAATGCTGAGAGTTGATCTTAGCCATTACCCATCAATCCCACACAAATAAAATAATGTTTTATTTAAAGCCACGGGGTCAATGGGGTTGTGACACATGGATCTTTTCCTCTACTTGGAGAAGAATGGTGGAGCCCATGTATGGAATTTTTGGCATCTAGCTGGGCAAGTTTCATTGGCTAAGGGAGTGAAGGGCGATGGTGGTGAAAATTCAAAACTAGTGGACTCAATCTGAATCATTCAATCATCCATTTCACAAGAAGATCTATGGCTATTATTCAAATCCAAAATGTGTCCATGTGAGCCATTTTGCTTCATTTGAGTGAGCAGTAATGGTGTAAACTTGCAGGGTTACCTAGGACCGATTCTAAGGTATATGAATGATTGCTTTCTTCACATGCATGAGGATTGCAATAGGTTCCTAGGCATTCTGGAGATCAACAACTGAGATTTGAGATCGAGAGAGAGGTTTTCATCTCACTTGTGTGAAATCCTTTAGAACATTAATGTATGCGTACTCCAATTGATCTATTTAATGAAGATTTCTTGCTGGTTATTCTCACCACTTGTTGTCTTTGAGAGTTGAGAATTTGTGTATGAGCATGTGGTGTTGTTCCTAGTAATTGTAGAGTTTGAGGTAATTGTTCTTCGGTAAGTAGATACTTGTATTGACCTATTTCAATTATGTATAAGTCCTGAGGTGGTGAAGGTTTTGCAGTTTGCAATCTTCATTTAGGTTGATAGGATTTATACATTGTTAGAAGCATCTCTGTCCTGTGGGAAAGTGGTGAAGTTACTTTGTTGAAAATGGATAAACTAAGTGTGTCAGTCAGTCCAGTCTGAAGATCTAGGAGACTTAGTCTCCTTGAGTCTCAAGGTGACATTCCAAAAAAGGAGCAAGATATGCCTGAAGTTCCTATTACTCCAAAGAAGAGAACAAAAGTTGGTAAGAAATCCATACAAAATGTTGTCAAGCATGCCTAGATCATCTGAGAAGCAGAAGTTGTTTTGGAGGAATTGGTCAAGGGGAAAGAGACAAAATTAGATAGGCTTGAGAGGGAGGTAGTGAGAAAGAATAAGTACCACCAAGATTATCTATGAAAACATAATTCTCCCATTGAAGCCTCAAATGATCCCTTAGATAGTGATACTAAAACTAATTTGAGCTACCGCCAGTATCTTATAGCCATGAATAATGTAGTAGACTCTGAGGATGAGGTGGTGGTAGCTTCCCCATTTTCAATAATGACACCAAGCGAGTGTACTTACTTTGTTGTTGACAAAGTAGGGTAGCACCTTGTTTTCTTTCTAAGTTGGTCCTTGATTTTGTTCCTTTTGGTGGGTCTATTAGTTTGTGCCTTTTGTATTGATGGTGATTTTTCCTACTTTGGTGTGGACATGCAAGTTTTTGATGATGCAATAATGGCACCTTTTGGAAGGCTGGTGGGTCTTCTTCAACTAACAGTTTTTGGAATTTTTCTTTTTACTTTCCCCTGCCTCGCAAATGATTACATGGAACTTTTTGAGGAATGTCTTAATTTAGGTGAAATTAGAAATTAAATGAAATGCAAATTAATTGTAACAATAATTCAGCCATTCAAATTTTTAGTCTCATAATGGTTTGGGTGAAGAGCTAAGCTCAGGAAGAATCATATTATAAAAAATAATGCTGAATAGAATAGTAAGGATTCTATGATATGAGCCATGTATGTAATGATTTTAAAATAGTTTTATAGAAGCCATAGATATGGAAGAAAATCTTAGTTCTTAAATGTATACTCTCCTATGTAATTCTCTTGTGAATTATGAATGAAATGGTTAATGATAATTTTGTTTATCTTTAGTTGTTTTAATTGAATGTGTGAGTTTATTTATGCTTCAATTCAAAAAAATTACTAAACGCTGAAATAAGGTCACAGGTTTGGGGGGAAAGAGAATAGGATTTGGTAAAAAGTTATGTTTCAGACATAGTGAGTTGAATACTACAAGCTAGCATGACAATAGTCCACTAATTTTTGAGCTAAATGGCTAATATATTACTAGTTGTTACAAATTTGACTCCATTTTCCCAATAGATAAAGCATTGGTCTCTTCATTAGGATATCATAAATATAAATGAGCTAGTAATGCACCTAGCTAGGGATTTAGAGTGAGAAGAAAAATCATTAAAAAACTTTCGATTACAATGTATAAATCTGAAACTCCACCTAATTCCTAGCAATAGACAGTAATTTGTTGAAAGGTCAACCAAATATTTAATGAATAATGTCTATTAGCACTTAATAGGAATTGATCTATGTGTAGAAGTATTATCAAATAACTAAATATCACATGAACATGACAAGGAATACCCTCCTAGGTCTAACAAAGCCTAAAGAGTAGGAGTAAGGGCCTTAGAATCCTTACTCATTTGTTGGCCACTGACTTTGAAGATTCTTGAGTATAAGGGTTGGCTACTCTTTAGAGGATTTCAAGGTTTTGCTAGAAAAAATACCAATAGAGAAATCTTGTTTGTTCATGATTTTCAAGCATACAGAGATTTTCTTTCCTCATGAAGCTCGAAGTTGATTATTATGTGGTGCCTTGTCAAAGTTATTAGGAGGTATAGCTTTGGTATGGTTAACATATGATGAGAAGCCTAAACGCGGGCATCACTTTCTCATTATACGATGAGAAGCTAATACACAAGCATGAATTTCTCACTAAGCCACCCTTTGGATACTCACCCAATAGACAACATGAAGTTTTGTTTCCTTAGAGTGACAATGCATATTTGGATAAACAACTTAGATTTGATCCATAATGTGAAAGATAAACGGTCAAGGCTTGATCCACCTTTTTTTAATTTTTTCTTGCTTTTGTTTTTCTTTCTTTTAGTTATTGACATTGCATGTTTGCATATCTTGATGTTGTATATCATACACTTTTGTGTGTATCCCTTTGTACTTATGTTTGTTCTACATAGGATCTCGGATCCTAGGGGCTTGGCCACCTCCTTTGATCCCATCATCTTTTTCCATTTGCATTGGTATACTTAGACCCCTCTTGAATGTCTACTATAGTGTGAGTTTGAAGTAAGTTCCTCCTCTCACTAAAGTTGGGGCTAAATGTAGTGTAGAAAAATGTCTCCATTTACATTTTCACACCTAATTTGGGAATAATTAATGTTAAACTAAACCTAATGTCACCATGATCTGGTGTTGTAATGTTTTTTACACATTCACATTGAGTTTAGGGTCCTTTTAAG
The DNA here is from genome assembly GCA_007258455.2 of Sequoia sempervirens. Lineage (NCBI taxonomy): Eukaryota > Viridiplantae > Streptophyta > Pinopsida > Cupressales > Cupressaceae > Sequoia > Sequoia sempervirens. The sequence goes on along the minus strand of VDFB02270651.1, from coordinate 726,530,973 downwards.
CTAAATGAACCTAACTTTTCCTTAATTTAGTGTTGTAAAGTGTATTCATTTACACCTTCACATTAAATATAGGGCCCTTATAAACTAAACATACCTAATGGTGCCATATTTAGGGTGTTGTAAAGTATATCCTAACACTTTCACACTAATCTAGGATTTCATTAATAAATTGGACTTCTTTATGCCTTATTTAGCCTTATTTCACATCCACAAGCCTTAATTAATGCATCTTTCCGAGGATAATCCTAACATTTACCAACATCCAATCATAATTAATGTTTTTTTGGATCTTATGGCCTAGAATTTAGTGATATGGGATTCATACACCACCTTGGGCGTATGTGTCTCACCTAAGTTTTAGGGCCCCAATCTTGATTTCACATTAACCTAAGCATTTCTTGAACAATGTGTCCTAAAGCCTAACCTAATGGGACTCATATGGGCCACAAATAGAGTATGGGTCCCATGTGGCTTAAACCTAAATTAAATTAAAATTCTTGGTGGGATTTTATCCTTCTAGATCTGATGTCGGCTTGTAGCATTGTAGTTTCGAGAAATTTGGCATAAAAAAGTATAAATACAAGGATATTTCACTCATTTTCACCTAATACTTCCAAGAGAGCATTCCTAATAGAAATTTTATAATTATAAGAGTTTAAAAGACTTCAAAAGAGCATTTCTAAAGCATTCAATGGAAGATTTCTTCATCATTTGTTGCAAGAATTTAAGATCCATCATCTTGTCCAAGTTGTTAGGCATCAAGCATGACATTGAGCTAGTGTTGTGATGTAGTATTCAAGATCCATTTGCAAGAATTGTTTCACATCTAATTTGAGATCAAGATTTACATTATTCATGGCCACTTCATGATATATTGCATATTTACATTCCAATATATCATCAAAGGGATCATCATTTAATGTTTCATATTTCATGTCATTTCATTGTTTCATAATTTGGTTTAATTACCTAAACAAGGTTTTACCAAGGAAAACCCCTATTCCATAACAAAAAAACACTTTTTCTCTCTCTTTGTGCGATTAAAGGTTTATAGGTTGAAGAAAAAGTGTACTTGAAGCCTTCAAAAGTATCAAGATTGCAAAGTTGTAAAAGGTGCAAAAGTTGTCATGTAAAGTTGTCAAGGCTTGTAGAAACTCAGATCTTGAGCAAGATATCCATCCTATCTACATGAAATCAGTGGGAAAAGGATTATTTGATCCATCTTTAGAGGCTTAGGAAGTTTAACTTCAAAATTCTACTCCTGGGACACTTTGCAAGAAAATGGGAATGATATGTCACTTGTGGCGTATGAGTCCCAATATACCTATTTTTAGGCATTTTCTATAGATCCTGATTCAACAATTCCAAATTCCTGTTTCCACCCAAAAACCCTAGTTTGGGATTGATACACCCATACTAGTGTATGAGTCCCAATAGGCTTCAAATAGCAATATTTTAGGGTTTCAGAGCTCATTTCAACCACATCCTTCTTCCAAATGCACCTTTGTCATTCTTAGTTTGTTGTTCTACATTTTAGTTTCATATTCTAGGTCATTTCACTAGGTTTTGTATAGAATTTTCATTTCTTTTCTTTCCAAGCCCTTGATTGTGGTGAAACCCTTTTTATTCTCTAATCAAACACTATGACATCCCTATTGTAGATATCTTTCCCCTTTATATTCTTGGATTAAGATATCTAGGGTTTCCTTGAATGAGAAGTGTATAAAACTTGTTTTGTGTCTTAAACTATAGAGTGACATTTTTATTCCTTTCACTAAATTCACATGAAATTGGTCTAATAATGGGATGATGGAGAATGAGACAATTAATGTTTTCAGTCCAATCTTTAGAGGAAGATTTATTAAACCTATCATAGGGCAAGCAAAATCATTATGCATTTTAAGATTCCATGCTTTTAGTTTTTGATAAGTATCTTGATAAATCTCATGCACAAACAAGAATTATTTAGTGATGATATTCTCTACATAAACAAGATCAACTAATATCCCCATTATTAGACTTTTCATTGATTCTTCCAACTATGTAAAGAGGACCATCAGGTGCATGATTGATTATGTCATGTTGTGAGAAGGCAATATTAAGGGGCATTTTGGTTAGTCCATTAAGAGGTTGAACTTTAGTGAAGTTGACCAAAGGGTTTATAGTATACTTCTATTTATTTCTTATGTGATGTTGCATGATTTTATGGAGACTATACACCATTTCTATTCATTGTTCAGTTTTAATTAATTTTCTTATGTTTTCTATCATAGTAATTGTATTACCAATGATGGATATAGAACTCACAGAATTTTGCAATCTCTCTAACTCTTCATCCATTCTTCTTAGGTTCTCTAGAGGGACATTATAAACCCTTGATTCAAAATTAGTCACATTAGTTCTTGGTAAGGAGGTCATAAGAAAGGAAGTATCGAGGATATGGCCCATAGTGCATTGACTAGTGTCAACACTATGAGTGAAATATTTAGAAAATCCATGATCCATGGCAAGTGATGTATCATGGGATGAAATGAGTCTCAAACTATGTCTCATAATAGTATTGAAAATATGACACAAAGTTGTGAAGCTCATACAAGTTTCACAAACCCAAGGTGTGCCCAAAATGGAGAATATGTAAGATGCAATCAAACACCCTAGAATATAAAGTGAAATCAAAGTATGTAAAAGAAATTTATAGAATTAAAATAAGATAAATTTTTGATTATGTTATGAAAAAACTTGAAAATGATGTCTTTTTGAAATGAAAAATTGAATTTAAGCAATGCACTGAATTTTGACAAATTAACCTTCATATGAATAATTTTAGATAAAGGAAATTCCTTAAATAATAGACCCAATGCAGGGATATAGAAGGTAGAAACAATATTTTTGATGCTCAGAAATGTAGAAAAGGCCCTGATCTGGGTCTCACTTTTGGGTTTTTTAAAATTAATTTACATATTTCTAAGTTGTTTTTTATACTTTTCAGATTATGATTTCAAATAGGTGATTATAGTTTCATAGTTTTGTAAAATTAGATCTAAATGCAAGTGAAAAATAATGCTACATGACAAGAAAAAAGACCTAATTTTACATGCAATTTTGATTCAATTTTATAATGTAAATGACTGATCATGCAATGCTATGTAAACACTATATAAAATGACTAAGATTTTTCAATTTTCCAGATTTTAAAGAATGCAAAATTTGTAAACCTAAAAACTGAAATGAGATGCAAACTAATGCAAGTAAAAAAACCTAAATGAGATGAAAATCGATGCAATGCAATGAAATGTAATGAAAATCCTAGATCTAGTGTTGAAAATGGAATATAAAATTAGAAAATTGTGATGCTCAAACGTCAGGTTCACCAAAATGAATAGGTGGAAAGTAGGTTCCACCAATATGAAAATTATAATAAAGGGGTATGATGGACCTATTTCTCACTAATTCATTAGGAAATGAGATCCTAAAAAAGAATTGACTAACAACCCTTAGGTGAATTAACTCAATGTGAGTATCTTTAGATTTCCTTATGCTTTAAGGATAGGGGTCAAGTTCAAACAACACTTTTAGGAGAAAAAATTAAAAATAGAAACTCAACAAAATTATGCCAATTCAAACTTGAAACAACAATATTAAACTCAATATTAGCAAAAAAAAAAAAAACTAATTGCAAATATGAGAAGGGAAAAAGGGTGTTTACCAATCACCAAAATTTAATTTTTGAAGGAAAACTATGACTCATTTGCCCACTTGGGAAAATGGGTCTTTTGTCAAGTTTTCCAGAAATATTTTTAGAACCTTTGATGTTGATCTATAGATTATGATTTGTCTAGATTTCAATTTCGGAAAGTCAAAATTGAGATCTGTAGGTTATCTTTCATGATTTTATAACTTTGACAACTTTTACAACTTTGACACCATTTTCAATCCTACACTTCAAGAGGTTTTCAATCCTTCTTCAACCTAAATCTGCAACACACACACACACATGAAGGATTTTGTTTTTGTTTTTGGTAAATGGGAGTTTTCCTTGGTCAAACCCTATTTTGGTATCCAAACCTTGAATTGAAATAAAACATGAAGGATATGTTAGCTCTCAAAAACACAAGTTTGAACCACGAGAGGCTGCCAGACTCTCACAACATTTTTGGCTAATGTACAAGGAAAAATAATGATTTTGAAGCTTCTACTCTTTAGGTTATTCTAGACCTAGATAGGTAAACCTATGTGAATGAAGTAGATTTAAACTATATTTTTCCTACTCAAGCAATCTATCCACAATGGCAATTGGAAGTGGAGAGATGCTGACTTATTTGGTGTAATTGTATAAGCAATATCAAGGTAAATCTAATATGAATTAACATATGTAAAAATAAAATGAAGTGGATGAAACTAAATGATGAATTGTGTTAGACCAGTGCCTCATTTCGGTGTATGGAGTCTAATGAAGATATGGAAAATGTAACCTATGATCGAAATAATTTGAACTGTTTGGCACACAAATATAGTTTATAACTGGCATAAACGTGCAAATAAATGATTGAAAAACTCTACTTAAGATAGAATAACAACCCTGATTATGTGGTTCTTCTTACTGATCTAATTAATACTCCCTAATTACTGTGATTGATTAGAAGGATATAATATTTGCTTGAAAGAAACAAATAATCACATCACACAAGTACAACAAATGTGTATTGATAAACTGAATATATACTTGATATATCAATTTAAACAACAAAAAAGTATCAAAATGGAGACAACCAAATAGCTATATAATTCCAACAAATAGTTGATGCTAAGATTAAGCCAAAAATTCAAATATCTTCATTAACTTCATCAAAATTCATACATGCATCTAAGTCTTTTTAGATGAAAACATTGTTGCAAATTATCTATTGTATCTTTCTCCTATTTGCCTATATCTATTTTGACAATATAAAATAGATATAAATACATCAAAATCATGAAAGGACATGTCCTTTCAAAATTTTTTTTGCTTAACAACAATAATGAAAACTAAAATCAAGCTCTATTTAGCCACAAATGAAATTTTAACAAATGATCTAGATAATCTTGTCGTTCATGTGTGTCAGCATCTCCTAGTGCATTCTGGATTGATATCTCCATCATTACCATCTTCTTCTTCAATTCACATGTCCTGTCCAATGTAGAATCTTTGCCTGTAGCCGTTTCCAAAATTTGTTGTAGTATTGACTCACATTCTTTAAACCATTTAGCCTTTTCCTTCATTTGTCCTCCATCTTCAGATAATGTTGGCAATCCCTTTTATGTGGCTTCGATCAATCATTGTGCATCTTCCTACATTTCCTCATGAAAGTATTTGTGTTTTCTCATAATGTGGCTAGCAGTATCAATGACCATATTATTAGGAACATCTCTTCTATTTATTTCTTGGAACTTTTCTTGAATCCTGCCATCAATTCACATATGTTCTTGCTCTACAATATAAATTTTTGAATTTGTTCCCCAGAGCTTGTTGAATAAATCCATCAAGTTGTCCTACCTTTTTCTAATTATTGTGACAAGTGTGACATGTTTACCCTAAGAATATGCATCTGATCCTTCCCATTGTTCTTTCATCTGGGATCTCTCACCATCAGTCAACTACTTTTTGTATCCTATTGTAACACTCACCATATCTTTCAAACGATCATTTTCTCTGAGTAATCTTTAATTGTTCATCTTATACATTTCTTTCTCCTTAATTAACATTTGGATTTGAGCTTTATTCAACTTGGAAACATTAATTCCAATCTTTTTCATAGTTATGGGATCAACTTCACCAACTTTTAATGTCATAACATGCCCAAATTCCTTTTTAGTATTAATCACAACAGATTTCTTATGTGGAGGGTATAGGGCCCATATCATGAGTGATCCTTTATCTAGATTATACTTGGATCCTACATAAATCTCTGTTACCCCTTCAGGGCTAAGCTTATGTGTGGCATTATTATTCTTTAGGAAGCTATCAAAAACTAAAGTAGAATTGAAATCTAACCTAGCGAAAATCATAACACCTGCATCTTCCAATAGTTTTCTTCTCTTCTCAGGGGTCATGTTTTCCATCTCTTCCTCCACACTTGACTTTAAGCTATTCAATAATTTCCCCTCATTACTTGGTGTTATATTTTCCACTGATTCACTTATTGATTTTCCTTTCTACTTGTATAAAAAGCTTTAAATTCTAGATTTCTAACAAATTCATCATCAACCATGAATGATTTGTATGCCATCTACCTTGTATCTACATCTGAACTATCTTCAATATCTATTTCCCTAGGAGGATACTTGTAGTATTAGGTTCTTAATCTAGCAATTTTATCAACTGTGTTGTGAGGCCTATCATCACTAGATGTCTCTTCCCTAGAAGATAACAACTCTTGTATCTAGTAATCCTCTACTATATTCATCAACAACACATTTTTCTTCTTTCTCCTCCAAATTTTTGATCAGGTCATCATATGGATAGGGTATATGATCATACCCTCCCAAGTTCATTTTATTCCTAGAAAAATTGATGTACCCCTCTAGATCAAATCTTTTTCGTGGTGAACCTTTCTTCACATTGTATTGCAATAGTTTATTGAGAACCATATCATACCCATCCCTTGATAACACAATGAAATCACCAAACACATTGTGTTGGGCATAAATGTCTGCTTTCCAAAAGAACTTAAGTTCATGAGATCTGAGTAATCCAACTGCCTAGCAATGTCCACATAAGCAATCCTGTCAAGTACTATTTTGGATAAGATAAAGGGTGTGTCTTCAAACACATATATTTTGATCATAGTTGCACCTTCCAAGGAATACCAATCTCCCCAATTATGGTTAATAGGTCCATCAAATTCCTTGGGCATGAGAAACCTTTTTATCTCATCAGACAATGAATATTCACAAGGATGATTGTATAATATATATAGTTGTTTCACAAAAAACTCTTCAAAATGTATAAAAAAAGAGTTGGAAAATCTACAATCCCAATGACAGTCCAGAGTTGCACTGGTAATAATCTTCCTTTTTTATCAAATTGTTAAATCCTTAACTCTTTAGGCCACATCTTCAATTATTGTCCATAATAGAGTATCATATGCATAAGGATTGAATAATGCTTCAAGTACAAAATGGGAGACCACTTTTCTATTGCCATCAATCCTACATCAAGGCCTTTGAAGATTTGTGAGGCATAATCAAAAGGTCTAGAGTTATGACACTGGACATCTATTGCAATTACCATTGGCACAATTGACACGTATTCAGGGGCCTCCTTCCCCAACTCCTAGCATGCTAAAAAAATACGTATATTTTATGTACGACTCAAAAAGTTCAACATGAAATGGGGGGCCATCACTATCTTCCAGTGGAGTTGAGTTGCCATCCTTCTTGAGTCTATACAATGGTAACCTACAACCCTTGTATATGGTATCCATTCTCCAAAATTCTCTTTCCAGCTCTTCATGTACAATCTTCTCATCATATACTCCTTCTAGGTTAAACACTTCACAAATCACAGCCTCTGAGATATGTATGAATGGTTTTCTAGATGGATCACAAATAGCTTTGAGGTTTGGATCATAATGAACTACTAACACTTTTACCAATTATACATCTACAAATACATTTGGGCAGACTAAGTCTCCTAGGTTAAATTTCCAAGGATTACACAGCAGTTCACACTAATTCCTTCGGTGGTAGTGAAAAATAAACAACTGATATCCCCTAATCTAGGTCCATATATCACCTACATGCTTTCATTTATCCTCCAATTTCTCAATCTCTACCCTAAGCTATGTAGATCACCTAGATTTAGGACCTGAGCTAGGCAATTGATCAATTAAGTCTTGGTTCAATTTCCTCTCAGCTATCCCAGGCTCATTTTCAGTTTTAGTCTTTTATTTCTTCCCTCTAGGGTGACTACTCTCACTATGTTTCCTACTTTTTAATTTTCCTAAGCTGGTACTTACCATTTTACTCTTTATAAATCATAGAATAAAAAATTCAATTGTAGAGAACTTACAAGTTTGCTTAAAAATATTTGGTTGTAAAATCTTTCAGCCCTTTGTTCACTCTCCTGCTGCCAATTTTGCAAAATATTCCCTTGTTTACTCTTCTTCAATTTGGGGAATCATTAGGTGGTAGAGCCACCATTAATGTCTTAGCTTTGAACATGAGTGTAGCTGATTTTTGAATTTCTCATTGTCACATCATATGTTTTTATTAGCAATACAATTCAAAACTATAGGAGATCTTCTTTACTCAGGTTAATTCAACATTCACTAAATATCTTGTAATTCGGGGAGACATCACATTAGTCCCACCGATATGTCATCCTTTCTGATTCATACCACATATCACCAGGAATCATTCTGATGAACCTTCTCATTTATTCATATCTTTATCAGCAAGAGATCACATATTGCTAAGATATTTAGAAGTTTCCCTGACGTTATAAGTCTCCCCGATGTTCATTCCTTTGATCTTAAGTATATCATCAAGACTCTTGCTGATGTAATCCTATTTGCATGACATGGAGAGTCAGGAGGAAATTTCGAACTCACCCCAATAGCATTTGTTTTGCTGATAGTATCTTCTTTTGTTTTGTTGGTGAGACAGGATGGGTGTCTCGCCAATGGTATTTCATCGGTGAGGAATATATGTTCAGGCTGACTTAAGAATCTTACTCCAATAGCATTTGTCTTGCTAATGGATTTCTTCATCTATGAGACCATGAGTTTTATCCTCCTGATGTGTATCCTCCTATAAAATTTGATCAATATGATAATCTTGACCTCTCGCTGATATGCTGAAAATGCCTATGTTGGAATGTAATGGCTTATGGATCAAAGAGATTTGCACCAACTCTTGCTGATATGGATCATTTAGTCAAATACTTTTATTTAGAGGGATTTTCAAAAATCAAATGGTCAAAACTGATGTGATCACATGTGATTATGCCATACATAATGGATTATATCCATTTTACACTCAATATAGAGCTTTCTTTGGGGAATTTATGAGTGTAGATCACTATAAAATTTTCAAAATTTTATAGTTCCAATAGTGGCTCCATCTAGAGATGAATGATTGTGAGATCATTGCAAGGATTTAGATCTCTAGATGAGTAGACTAGACTCTAGGGGTTATGAAAATGGATTTGTGAAGAGGATGGAAAAAATATGGATATGGAGATGATCCTACATTACTGTACATGGAAAGAATTTGTGTTTCCAAATGAAGGAATGATAGGATTCTCCATGTTTTGGAAATTCCTATTCCTTTTGATTCCCTTGACTACCTTGCATGGACAAAAAATATTTTAAGAGGTTTTTCAAGAGTTTTCCATGCAATGGCAACCCTTAATCCTCTGTGTTCTTCAAGAGAAAAATGCTTCAAGAACTTCCCATGTACAAGAAAATCTTGTTCTTCAACATACATTTTCTGCAAGTAATATGAGTTTTCTTCTCTTTTACTAGTGAAAACAAAGGGCCCTAATGATAAGGCTTCAAATTTTCAAAGCTTTCATTTCTCCTGAAACCTAACATTCCACATCAGTACCAAATCATTCACCTCAAATTTTATATCTTTGGCTTTCTTATCAAACAGATATTTCATCTGTGACTATAACTTCACATTTTGGTTTTGAGCTGCTCTCCTTATCTCATCAATTTCTGCAAGTTGCTCCATTCTTTCCTCCATTGGTTCTGGAATGTCTATATCTTCCTGAAGGATAAATTTTTAAACTGGTAACAAGTTTTGTAATGGCATCCTAGATTGTGTTCCATATACTAGTTCAAATGGGGATTTTCCAATTACCTACTTCACAGTGATCTTGTCTGCCCACACAACCATTTTTAACTTTGAATCCCATGCTTTTTTGTTTCCATCTAACATCCTCCTTATGATCTTCGAAAACTTTTATTACTAGACTCCGCTCGAGCATTTGCTTTGCGGATGGTAAGGAGCTGCATAAGAGATAGTGATGCCATGGGTATTGCAAAAATCTTTAAACTCATCAGATCGAAAACACATCCCATTATCTACAATCAATCTTACTGGTGTACCAAACCTAGTGATGATGTTCTCCATTAAAAATTTGATTACTAATTTACTTGTTGCTTGTTTGGTTGGGACTACCTCTACCCATTTAGTAAAATAATCAGTGGCTGCCAAAATCCACTTGTGCCCTCCACTAGATTTTTCCTGTATCTCCCCAATAAAGTCAATTCTCCATTGATGAAATGGGGCTTCTACCTGCAATGGTCTAAGTGGCAAGGCTCACTGATACTTCATCTTCCAAGTGTTCTACATTATCTTCAACCCTTTTTGAATAAGCAGTAAGGTCATATTGATATACTACCATTATAGCATTGATTAGGTCTGCAAATGCCACATCCATAGCCCTTTGGAGGGTTGCCCCTGCATTGTGAGACTGAATGAAATTATCACATAAACATATGTCCCCCATGGGGTGGTAAAGGTTGTCTTATACTGCCCAGATTCCTTAACTTTAACTTGATTGTAGCCAGAAAACCCATCCATCATTGACAATAGCTCACATCCTGTTACTTTATGTAATATAGCTTCTATATTAGGGAGAGGGTAATTATCTTTGAGGGAGGCAACATTTAGATTTTTGAAGTCTACACACAATCTGATATCCCCATTCTTCTTTCTCACTGGAACCAAGTTTGAGACCCACATTGAATGTCTAATGGGCTTGATAATACCCCCATCTCTGAGTTTTTCCAATTCCTCCTGCATCTTTGGTTCTAGAGTTAGGCTAATAGGCCATTGCTTCTGCCTAAATGGCTTTGCATCTGGTTTCAGTGGGATCTCATGTTGAAATAAATCCTCCCTATATGCTTTGAAATCCTCATAAGACCATGCAAACACATGCTTTATTTCCTCAATAATGTAATAAGCATTCCCCTAATTGTTGGACTTATTTTCTTTCCAATATATACCTTTTTTGGTGCTAACTCTGACCCCAGATTGATTTCTTCAATATCCTTCATTTTGACTGATGTTTGATTCATGAGGGATTGATTATTTGCATCATATACTCTTTCCAATGCCACTAGCCCTTTGGGAAGCTTATTAGTTTTAAGCCACAAGACCTCTTTCCCAAATACAGTCTGCTTTCCATCTACTTCCTCTACAAAAGAATTGAAGTCAATCTCCTGAGCCTCATATTGATCTATGCAATGAAGAAATTTTAGGAGGTCAACATCATCATTGAAAACTTTCCAGCTGTATATATTATCAGGGATAGTAGGTCTTGTTTTGAATTCAATTTGAAGTACTCTAGCCAGTGTCATATCATCTCTTTTCAATGCCACATTAGCTAGAAAATATGTCATTATATTTTTTGACCTTTCTATCCATTCAATGGAGAAAGCATCAAATAATTCAATTGTATCCCATACAAAATTCCTATATTGCTTTAGTATTTTGTTTTTTGTAGCATATTTTAATTTAACTTGTGAAGTAACTAGCCTAGAATCCCCTAGAATAGCTAGCAATTTGATCTTATGTTTAACAACCATGTTTAAACTAGTTAGAAAAGCTTCATACTCTCCTATATTGTTCATACATTCAAATTCTAGAAAAAATGAATATTTGAATGTAGTTCCCTCAAGTGAAATAAAAACTATCCCTGCTCCATTGCCTTCTTAGCTACATGCTCTATCGAAATACATCTTCCACACACCATCATGATTTTTAGAAACATGTTTGTCAATTGGATCAGTATTAACCAGTTCAAACTGCACTAGTTCTACCTTGAAACTCCTGAGATCTACATCACAAAAGAAATTTAATTGATCTTGAGGCACATAGTCTACAATTTTACTCATCCTTGGCTCCCTGTACAACTTGACTTCTTGACCATTCACTGATATTGTTGCATAAGATAAATTAAATTGCACATTTCCCCCAATTTCTATCATCCATTGTCTTGATAGAAGCATTCCAAACTAAGGAGTAGTATCAATCACAGTTATATCTATATTATAAGCTGCTTGAGAATAAGCAACCAATTTTACTTCAACATCCTTCATAACACGCACTACTGGAACAGGTCCGTTTTCCATTGCATAAAATTTACCACCATTGGTATCCACCCACATGCCAAGTTGTTTCATAAAAACCACTAGCATGATATTAATTGCAACACCAAAATCTATCATATAGTTCCTCACTAGTTTGTTATTTATAAGCAATGTAGTGAAGAATGGGTCAACTTGTGGAGAATTTATCAGTGTATCTCCCAGGCATACCTTAGGAATGTTCACCTTTTATTGCTTATTACTCACCTTATTAATCACTTTGTTCTTGGAAGTTGTGTTTTTATCATTCTCATTAGATATTAATTTAATGGCACTATCCCTATACTCCTTAATTTTCATCATTTCAAGCAATGGGAAAAACATTTTTACCTAAGATAAATCCAAAGTGAAATAAAAAGAACCTTATGCTTTGATCAATTTATTTTATTCCAATGTTTCTCCTCTATTTTCCTCCTTTTACTTTTTATTTGTTTGATCAATCTTTTGTTTTTCTTTGTGTGATTCTTTACTTTCTTCTTTCTGAGAAAGCATTTGTTCTTTCTTATCATGTTGTTTGTTTTCTATCTTCTTCAAAGCTCCTTGTGTTATTTCTTTATCTTTTATGAAAATTCCTCTTTGGACACCTTCCTTCTCATTCATCATTTTATTTCTTATCCAATACTTTCTTTTTGCTTTTTCAACTACAACAATAGTTAACCTTTTGATTTCCTCTTCCGTTGGTCTCCTTATATTACATTGAGAAGGTATACCAGTAGGGCATTGCTCTTCATTATTTTCTTTAGAACAAGACAAAACCTGTTATTCTACCATATGGATATTGCATCTTAGGTTTGCAACATCATATTCATAACCTTCCTCCTTTGAAGATGAATACCTTTGTTCAATGGGGTGAATGGTGTGAGAGGTTAGATAAATTATGTGATCTTCTCCCTCATTTTCTACTAATACCTCTTCTTCTTGTATTTTCTAAGCTACAATATAGTGATCTAGGGAATGTCTAGCATCAAAAATTCAACACCAAAGGTTATTGTTAACCATATATGTTGCTTTCTTTTTTAAAGGGTCAGGAGTTTCTTTACTTCAAGGTCTATCCATCACTGGGTTTCCATGTTTCTAGTTTGTATTATAAGGCATGTCATGTAGTCTCGACCTTTCATTTTTGTATGTGTTCTCATGCCTATACTAGGGATTATTGATTTGTTGAGGGACCCTAGGATTTTCTCTCTTACTGACCATCCCAACAACCTTTCTATTATTTTCAATGGTCAGTGCTTGCTTTTGAGCTTCAACTAAATCTCAGGGACACCTATTTCTGAGTTCATATCCTATTTTTGGGTCAAATTCCTTCAGATAAATAATCAATGCTATAGGTTCTGCTAATTTTGATACAGGTGGCATCTTATTTTGTAGCTTGTTGAACCTTCATTTGAAATCATAAATAGACTCATTTTGAGGATTCTGGATGGTTACTAATTCATGGAAGGAAAAATCTACTACACATTGGTTCCCATACTGTTCAAGAAATTGATCCTGAAATTCTTGAATGGAATCAATTGAGGCTATTGGTAAGTTTTTAAACCGATCCCCAGCTTCCTCAGTTAATGAAATCATAAATAGCCTCATTTTTACATCCTCATACTGCATTTCTAGATCCTAAATAAAAGCATTAAAACTTCTTAGGTGTTCCTCGATAGTGATTGCAGTACTTCCTGTGAATTTTGGGACAAGTCCCCTCTAGCTATTATCCATGGGGTAAGGATATATTTGGAATTCTATCAAATCAAACTGCTTAATCATGGATGTAAAATGTTGAGGAGGTGGATTCAGATGATGCTAATATTGGTATAATGGGTTGTTATATTGCACATGAGGTGGTGGCACCTACTGTTGGCCAAGAGGTGGCATGTATTATTGGCCTCGAGGTGGTATGTATTGTTGGCTATGAGGCCGATGAATATTAGTGTGTTGTGAAGGATTTCTAGGTGGAGGATTTGTTGGCCTATATTGATTTCTTTGTTGATTTTGTGGTGCTCTTGGAGGATTTAAGGGTCCAACATTATTATTCCCCTATCGGTGAGGTGGCACATATTTTTGGGAGGTTATCTATCTTAGCAGCAAGTTGGGAATTTTCCAACCTCATCTCCTGAAGCTATTTATTGATTGGAGCCTCAATTCATACTCTATTGTCCTTCTTTCCTTTTCTTGTCTTTCATACTCCAATTGTGCATTTATCTCTTCCTAGGTGAGAAACTCAAAATTTTCTCCAAGGGTTAAATTATCAACAGGTTTGTTCTAATTTCCTTCTATTCCATGATCATATTCATGTTGTCTTCGGGCTTTTTCAACTTCAAGCTCAGCCTTAAATTCTACATCTTTCTAAGGATCTTGTTGGTAGAAGGGGCTCCTTCTTTCTTCTAGAGCGTGGGGTTCTCCTGATGAGCTATTCTCATTTCTTAATGTGTCATAGAGATTATATGTCTCATAGTGTGGTTTTGATGTTTTATCTTTATTTTTCATGCACGTCTCTTCAGACACTTTCTTCCCTTTGTCATTCTTATGTGTCCATTTACTATTGTCTTTAGGACCTTCCTTGTATAGGGACCTTCTACCTTTCATATTGTGAATTATTTAGATAGTGTGATTGTCTTCTCTACTTTTATCAGAGTCCCCACTCACTTATATGAAATTGAGAAAATTCAATGCTTCTTTATTCCCAACAGAGTCTGTATAAGATTCTTGACTTTATAACAAGGCGCTGACTTTGAATTGACTCCCCAATAGAGTCCCCAACCTGTTAGCTCTCAAAAATTCAGGTTTGAACAATGAGAGGTTGACAGACTCTCACAACACTTTTTGCTAATGTACAAGGCCAAATAATGAATTTGAACCTTCTACTCTTTAGGTTCTGCCAGACCTAGGTGGCTAAATTTGTGTAAATCAAGCAGATTTGAACTATATTTTTCCTACTCAAGCAATGTGTCCATAGTGGAAATTAGAAGTGGAGAGATGCCAACTTATTTGGTGTAATAGTATAGGCAATATCAAGGTAAATCTAATATGTTCAGTTAACATATGTACAAATAAAATGAAGTGGATGAAACTAAATGATGAATTGTGTGAGACGAGTGCCTTGATTGGGTATATGGGGTCTAATGAAGATCTAAAAAATGTAACATGTGATGGCAATAATTCAAACTATTTGGCACACAAATATAGTTTATAACTAGTATAAACATGCAAATAAATGATTGAAAAACTCTACTTAAGATAGAATGACAACAATATTATGTGGTTCTTCTAACTGATCCAATTAATACTCCCCAGTTACTATGATTGATTAGAAGGATTAAATATTTATTTGAAAGAACCAAATAATCACATCACACAAGTATAGAAAACAACTGATACCAAGATTAAGCCACAAATTCAGATATCTTCATTAACTTCATCAAAATTCATGCATGCATATGAGTCTTTTTAGATGAAAACATTGTTGCAAATTATCTATTGTATCTTTCTCCTATCTTCCTATATCTATTTTGACAATATAAAATAGATAAAAATACATGAAAATCATGAAAGGACACGTCCTTTCAAAAATGTTTTTTGCTTAACAACAATAATGAAAACTAAAATCAAGCTTTGTTTAGCCACTAATGAACTTTTGACAAATGATCCAAATAATCCTATAATTCATGTGTGTTAGCATCTCCTAGCGCATTATGAATTGATATCCATCATTACCATCTTCTTCTTCAATTCACAAGCCTCGTCCAATGTAGAATCTTTCCCTATAGTGGTGTCCAAAATATATTGTAGTATTGACTCACTTTCTTTAACCCATTTAGCCTTTTCCTTCATTTTTCCTCCATCTTCAGATAATGTTGGCAATCCCTTTTTTATGGTTTTGATCAATCCCTGTGCATCTTCCTGCATTTCCTCATGAAATTCTTTGTGTTTTCTCATCATGTGGCTAGCAATATCAATGACCATATTATCAGGAACATCTCTTCTATTTATTTCTTGGAACTTTTCTTGAATCCTACCATCAATTCTCATATGTTCTTGCTTTGCAATATAAATTTGTAAACGTGTTCCCCAAAGCTTGTTCAACAAAGTCATTAAGTTGTCATGTCATTTTATGATTATTACGGCAAGTGTGTCGCATTTACCATGAGAATATGCATCTGATCCTTCCCATTGGTCTTTTGTATAGTAACTTTCACCATGAGTCAACTGCTTTGTGGGTCCTAGTGTAACTCCCCCCATATCTTTCAAACAATCATTTTCTCTGAGTAATCTTTCATTGTTCATCTTATACATTTCTTTCTGCTTAATTAACATTTGGATCTGAGCTTTATTCAACTTGGCAATATTAATGCCAATCTCTGTCATAGTTAATGGATCAACTTCACCAACTTTTAATGTCATAACATGCCCAAATTCCTATTCAGTATCAATAACACAATATTTCTTCTGTGGAGGGTACAGGACCCATATCATGAGTCATCCTTCATTTATATTATACTTGGATCTTACATAAATCTCTATTACCCCTTCAAGGATGAGCTTATGTGTGGCATTATTATTCTTCAAGAAGCTATCAAAAACCAATGTAGAATTTAAATCTAGCCCAAGGAAAATCATAACACCTGCATCTTCTAATAGTTGTCTTCCCTTCTCAGGGGTCATGTTTTCCATCTCTTCCTCCACACTTGAATTTCAGCTATTCAATAATTTCCCCTTATTTCTTGGTGTTATATTTTCCACCGATTCCCTTATTGATTTTCCTTTCTGCTTGTATAAAAAATCTATAAATTTTGGAGTTCTAACAAATTCATCATCAGCCACAAATGATCTGTATGCCATCTACCTTGTATCTACATCTAAACTCTCTTAAACATCTAGTTCCCTAGGAGGATACTTGTAGTCTTGGGTTCTTAATCTATAAATTTTATCAACTGTGCTACGAGGCCTATCATCACTAGATGTATCATCCCTAGAAGACAGCAACTCTGTATTTGGAAATAGTTTGTTCTATTCATCAACAACCCTTTCTTCTTCTTCCTCCTCTGAATTCCTGATCAAGTTATCATATGGATAGGGTATATGATCATACCACTCCAAGTTCATTTTATTCCTATGAAAATTGATGTACCCCTCTGGATCAAATCCTTTTCATGGTGGACCTTTCTTCATATTGTATTGCAATAGTTTATTGAGAACCATATTATATCCATCCCTTGATAACATAGTGGAATCACCAAAACATAGTGTGTTGGGAATAAATTCCTTCATTCCAAAAGAACTTAAGTTCATGATATATGAGTAATCCAACTGCCTAGCAATCTCCAGGAAAGCAATCCTATGAAGCACTATTTTGGGTAGGATAAAGGGTGTCTTAAAACACATATATTCTAATCATAGTTGCACCATCCAAGCAATACCAGTCTTCCCAATTATGGGTAACAAGTCCATCAAATTCATTGGGCCTGAGAAACATTTTTATCTCATAAGACAACGAATATTCACAAGGATGACTATATAATCTATATAGTGTTTTGACAAAAAACTCTTCAAAATGTATAAAAAAAGAGTTGGAAAATCTGCAATCCTAGATGGCAGTCCAAAGTTGCACTGGTAATAATATTCCTTCCTTATCAAATTGTGAAATCCTTAACTCTTCAGGACACATCTTCAATTCTTGTTCATAATAGAGTATCATATGCATAAGGATTGAATAATGCTTCAAGTGCAAAATGGGAGACCCCCTTTTTATTGCCATCAATCCTACATCAAGCCCTTTGAAGATTTGTGAGGCATAATTGAAATGCCTAGAGTTATGGGACTAGACATCTATTGCAATTACCATTGGCACAATTGACATGTATTCAGGGGCCTCTATCCCCAACTCCTGGCATGCTAAAAAATACGTATATTTTAGGTATGACTCAAACAGGTCAACATGAAATGGGGGGCCATCAATATATTCCAACTCTTCATGTACAATCTTCTCATTACATACTCCTAGGTTAAACACTTCACAAATCACAACCTCTGAGATATGTATGAATGTTTTTCGGGATGGATCACAAATAGCTTTGAGCTTTGGATCATAATGAACAACTAACACTTTTACCAATTCTACGTCTACAAATACATTTGGGCATACTAATTTTCCTAGCTTCAATTTCCAAGGATTACACACCGGTTCATACTGATCTTCCTTCGGTGGTAATGAAAAATAAATAGCTCATATCCCCTAATCTAGGTCCATTTGTCACCTATATGCTTGCATTTATCCTCCAATTTCTCAATATCCACCCTAAGTTGTGCAGACTGCCTAGCTTTAGGACCTTAGCTGAGAAATTGATCAATTAAGTCTTGGTTCAATTTCCTCTCAGCTATCCCAGGCTCATTCTCAGTTTTATTCTTTTGTTTCTTCCCTTTAGGGTGACTATTCTCACTTTGTTTCCTACTTTTTTCTTTTCTTGAGCTGGTACTTTCCATTTTACTCTTTATAAATCATGGAATCAGAAATTCAATCGTAGAGAACTTACAAGTTTGCTTAAAAATCTTCGGCTGTAAAATATTTTGACCCTTTGTATGCTCTCCCACTGCCAATTCTGCTAAATATTCCCTTGATTACTCTTTTTCAATTTGGGGAGTCATTATGTGGTAGAGCTACCATTAATGTCTTACCTTTGAACACGAGTGTAGTTGATTTTCAAAATTCTCACTGTCACATCATACATTTTTATCGGCAAGACAATTCAAAACTCTAGGCAATCTTCTTTACTCAGGTTAATTTAATGTTCACTGAACATCTTGTAAGTTGGGGAGACATCACATTAGTCCCACCGATATCTCATCCTTTCTAATTCATACCACCTATCACTAGGAATCATTCTGATGAACCTTTTGATCTATTCATATCTTTATCAACAAGAGATCATGTATCGCTAAGATATTTAGAAGTTTCCCCAACATTTTAAGTCTCCCTGATGTTCATTCCTTCAATCTTAAGTATATCACCAAGACTCTTGCTGATGTAATCCTATCAACGTGACATGGAGAGTCAGGAGGACATTTCAAACTCAACCTGATAGCATTTTTCTTGCTGATAGTATCTTTTTTGTTTCATCGGTGAGACAGGATGGGTGTCTCGCCAATGGTATTTCATCGGTGAGACATATATGCTCGGGTTGACTTAAGAATCTTACTCTGAGAGTGTTTTTCTTTCCAATGGATTCCTTCATTAGTAAGACCACACGTTGTATCCTCCTATAAAATCTAATCAGTATGACAATCTTGACCTCTCACCGATATGCTAAAAACACCTATGTTGGAATGTAATGGCTTATGGATCAGACAGACCTACACCAACTCTTGCCGATATGGATCATTTAGTCAAATAATTTTATTTAGAGGGATTTTCAAAAATCAAATGGTCAAAACTATTGTGATCACATGTGATTTTGTCATACAGAATGGATTATATCCATTTTACACTCAAGATAGAGCTTTCTTTGGGGAATTTATGAGTGCAGATTACTATAAAATTTTCAAAATTTTATAGTTCCAATAGGATGGAATGAATAATGAACAATGCTATGTTATTACTTAGCAAACCCTTGAACAAACCTTTGTAATGGAGATCACGGAAGGTTTGCAACCCACATGATGTTGGTTCTCGAAATTAATAGATTCACTAAATCCTAGAAGAAAGCCACATTTCATGCTTAGATTAAGTGTCGGATTTGGCCAATGAATAGGAAATGAGGTAGGACCTAGAGGGGTTGACCCTTTTAGCAACACCTAATGATTTACACCCACGCTCAATAGGATATTTCTAAATAGACAATGATCTCACAAGAATATGCCAAGAAACATGAATATCACTCAACATTGGCTAAGATATTGGGCAACCTTCATTAAGTAGCATGGAGAACATGGTAAATACCAATATCCTATAAAATAGGAAAAATAGGAATAAATGGTTTGTTATTAAAAATATGGTGATTCCTTCTAGGTTTTACAAACAAAGAAACCCACTAAGCTAGTACCTTATCCATAATAGAGTAAAGATGAAATAATCCCCTCCTAACAAAATAAACACTAATACAATGGCCTATGAAACATAATTGTATTACAGTAATGTAGCCACTTAAGGACATATTGTCAATCTAGTTCCAAATCATTGCATAATAAAAATGCTCTCAATGCTTAACTAAAAGGTAAATTTAATTTATTCATTGAATAAAAGCTATGAGCTAAACATTCATCACAGTAAATTTGCAATGAAAACCTCAACAATTCTTGATTATCTTGATTGAAAAATCATTGTATTACAAATAAAAGACATTGAGAATATGACATTATTCATCCTAAACTATAGATTGAATCTTCCTGCCATTATTAGTAAAAATTATTACATCACTTAAATTTAAAAATTAAAGAAAAACCTAAAACCTAGCAAAGCCACTTTGTACAAGTAATTACACTATTCAGAAACTGGAGAAAAATAATATTTCCCAGAATCCCCTTTCAGCTTGAGAAAAATGAGAATAAGGAGAAGAAGAAACCCTAAAACTACATCTTTATGTGACACCTAGTTCCTTCATCTTCCTTTGATCTATAAGCACCTCCAACTCATGAAGAATCTTCAATCTACCCTTTGATTCATGCCTCTTGCATTTGCTTGCCCTATAATAGAAAATATTCCTCACCAGGATGAAAAGGTTTTTGCTTTTACCTTGAAAAGGTTTTACATTTTACTCGGTGTAGAAAACCTTCTTTTACTAGCTACTGAAAAATACCCTAAGTGAATAAAACCTTATTCACTTTTCATTTGGAAAATTAAAACTTTACCCAATTCTCCCAGACAATAAAATATTTTACCTATGTTACCCATGCACATTATATTTTATCTCAATGCCTAACAACCCAAATTTTATTTTAATTGTGAAGGAATCAATTATTTAAACTGAGCCATGGAAAAATTCACTCCCTTGCACTTTATCCTTTTGTTTCACCTTTATATTTTAATCAGATACATACACTTTCACCGTTAAAAAGTTATCAAATGATAAATTTAAGATACATGCCATGCACCCCCACCATCTCCTCAAAACATATTGTAAATCATGAATGAAATGAGAAAATGAGAAAAAGAATAGTGATGAGTGATAAAAAAAGAAGCATCGCATATCACCGATGCCATGAAGAAAGTGATACTTGGATTAGTGATGGGTGATGTAGAAGTTGATATAGCCTGCATCACTGAGGCACGGGAGAGGAAAGAAATGACAACCACGATGGGAAATATACCATTGAACACCACAACCTACCAACATTTCACATTTTGATGTTCCACCATGAATCTTTGGTAGCATGGAACAAAGGTTTTACGTAGCCAATCTTCTTCATTTAGAACCATACGCATACAGGCAATGGCATAGGTGGTGGATAGCTTCAAAGCACAAAAAGATAGTTTGAAGCGTCAAATATGTTGCGCACAAGAGTATTCCTCATCATTCTTGCCACTGCTTTGCTAATAACGTTCACTAATATTCTAGCCAATGCTCCACTTGATAGCATATTCAAATTGAACAAAATTAGGGCTTCAGTGCCAAAGGAGGAATCCCCAAATAATTTTGATATAGTTTCATAGCAAGCACAAACATATATATATATACTGCATAACCCTTCATGCTCAAATGAAAAAATATACAGTCATAGGCTTTGCATGATGTGTGGGAATTATGAAGCCATCTATGTTCAACTTTACTCGAGAAACATTCAAGTTCCACATTTATCTAGCCTTTAAAATAAAATCACCTCAAGATGTCTTTGCTTTATTCTAATATTGATATTCCTGATATATCCTGATGCTTTCAACCACCAAAGGTAGGGAAAACAAAACATATGAAGATGGTGGTATGCCATCAAATATTAATTGAAGAAGGGAGGTCACCATTAGAGTAGATACAATAACAACTCCCCTTTGAACACCACCTTAATAGACACCATAGCATTATTAATAAATCATCAACATCGTGTTTGCATTTATCAAGCCATCCCTCGAGATGTGTAGCACCATTCATGGAATCCTGCCTCATGTACTGGATTCTTTTTCTAATGGTGAAAGGAAATAGAGTAACTCTAATCTCAAATGGAATGCCAATATTAGAACTCTTCGCACCCGATTCCCTTTGTGCCACCTTTAAATGTTTCATGTGCTTTCAGTCAATTTTTTGTCCCACACTGGGTATGTGCAGGATCATCATGCAAAAAACAGGCCCTTAAGTGGCAAAAAATTCAGAAAAATCAGTGTTAGGCAACTTGACGTAAATATTTGAATAAGTTATCTATACTATTTCAAAAATATGTAAGAATAAAATTTGTAGAAAATTGAATGTAGTTTCTAAAATACTAGGTTTATTTAAAAATAAATAAAATCTATTTGGTGAAAATTTGAAATTTCAATGCAGTAGTACTTAAATTTCAGGGAAAAAATAAGAAGTAGGTTTGTCTGACCACCCTAACCATAATAAAATGATAATATTTTTTGTAAGATTTTATATATAAGTAGAGGACTCATCTCGGATGTGATGCATATTTTTGTAATTTTTTTCCAAGTAAATAATTAATTATGAATTGTTTATTACAACTTTTAGAAAATATAAAAACTCGTCTGACCACCTCAACTTGATCAAAACTTTATGAAATTTAATTTTTATTTTTTAATCCTATAGTATGTGAAGTATAGAATGTGACACATGTTTTGGATTCAAAAAATATGATACCGTTTGAAAGTTATAGATGTTTTTCAATCAGCCTATCGATCAGGACTTTAGTCGTAATTCTAATAGAAAATGAATAATATTTATTTATTAAATTCAAATTAAATCATAATTTATATTTTTGGAAAGCTGAGAATCTCCCCTAAAAACCCTTTTTGTTTCATTAATTTTGGGTGAAAAAAAAGTCGTCAACCACATACCCTACAAATATTGCCACTTTTTGGCGCACCATGATCCTGCACATACCCCACTGCCAAGTTTTATCCACCTTAAATGCATCCCATTCAAGCCTAGGCTTAATTGGAAATCATTTTAAGCTTGAACCATGGCTAAAAATGCATCCACATAATGTGGAAACCCTAATATATTAGCCTGTATAAAAGATTTTCTTTCTCAATATTATGCAACTTTATTGTTTCATTTGCTTTTTATTTCCAAACATAATAAAAGATTTGATGAGTGCTTATCGGCCTTAAGTTCATCCTCAACCAAAACTAAGCTTAGTCAGATCTCTCCCAAACCTAAACTGTGCTAGCAATACAAGGGTATATATCCCCATTATTAGGAAACTTAAACAATATTAATCTAGAAAAATATTTTCCTTTTCAACATCATGTGGCTAGTAAAATAACCAAGCCATATTAAATAGTGTTGTGACTTTATCCCATGGTATCTCGAGTCAAACACCACCTTCTTCATAATTGTTTTCTTATGGAAATGGCTGCCATTCACAAGTTTGAACTACGCTCACCTCTTAATCCATGTACTTGAACAAAAATGGACCTTTCTCTACATTTAAACTCTTGAAGGCAATGATATTTGTATACCCATCCATATGCTTGAAATCAAAACAATGTACTCGAAATGACTACAACATTGCATGTCTACCCCTTGTTATTCAAAGCATATTCTATTAAGCTTCCTCAAATTGTGTCACATGTCAGGTTCCCTTGTAGGCCTGACTTAAAAAAATTTCATTTTGAAACAAGTTTTTACCTTGAATTGATCTGAGGCTACCTCTGAATGCTCTTGAAGAGGAAAATTAAAGTGGGTTGTCATTAAAATCTGCTTTCTAGCATATTTGCACAGTGATCAAAAGTATCCCAATAGCTCCTAGAATCACCCTAGAAAACTAGTCAAACAACCACCTTGAGCCATGAAAATGCACAAGCATGCAAATATTTGACCCAAGAATGTAGTGTAGTAGATAACTTGTAAAAAAAAATCTCGAGGTGCAAGATATTCAACACCAAAGTGGCTCAGTCAAACATTTTTAGAACTGTACCTGTCAAAAACCAACTGGAGCACACCAAGTAACCTCCTAGGAAGCTACAAATGGAAACATTAGATCATTTAGGTCCATTGAGCATGTGTGCAAGAGGGATTTCCTTCAATCCACATGCTTAACTAGATATTAAGGGTCAAAATTGATGTCATTGAAACATTTTGAAAATGTAGATGTAAAAACATAATAAACTGCATTTGATTTTGATCTAGTAAAAATATCAAATCTAATCCCGAGACTCTGAAATCAGACCAGGGAGTAAATAAATATGAGGGGAATGTAGAGCACCAGTTCAATTTCTATGATGATCATTCATCTGTGAAATATCAATCTGAACAAGAGGCTATTTCACAGGCCTGAGAATTTGCAAACAACAAAATAGCCCCAGAACCCTCCAGCTTTGCTCTTTAAAGCCTTACAAAACTCATCACAGGAGGCTGAAATTCAACATACATGTTCACATATGTAAACTTAATATACTCACGAATGGTTTTGGAATGAAATTCAACTGGCTCCAATTTATGACCCTCCAAAGTAGGTCACTGGGGGGTAGACTTTTCAAGTGCACTTCTAAGTGTGAAGATTAAATTTCATGGTCACTTCAAATTTGAAACTTTTTGAAGGTGCCATTAGTGGCTCCAACTAGGGATGCATTCCCCTTGTGGTAATTTATAGATTCTAGATCTATGGGGAGTAGAGCAAGTGCTAGAGCCATTGGGTAACAGAGTCTTTATTCAATTTTTAACCTCACTTGGTGGACCCAAGCCACCAAATGAAAAAGGGAAGTCAATTCTTACCCTTGTCAAACACCAATTTGTTAAAATATATGATCTTTTTTGGGTATTTCTACTATGTGGTTTTCATTGATGTCAAAACTACTGGAATTAATGTCTTTAAGGTTGTATATGTCGAGGATATTGAGAAAATTGTAATAAAATAAGTTTGAAGTTGTTAATGATGCAGTGAAGTTCAGTATAGCCATCATGTTGTTGGCTAGCTCATTATATTAATGATAAGAGGTTGTGGATTAAAGGGTTTGTTGTTGAGTATATCTAGTTTATCCACATAAAGTTTCAGATATCCACATGAAAATTTGATCGTGTTATGAGTATCTATGTTTTGACAGTTATTTTGTTGCTTTAGTTGTTATTCTTAAAAGAAGATACTATGATTCTAGTAATTTGAATTGTTTTGGATGCTTCTATAGTGATTCATGATGCTCTCAAATGTTTCTAGATCATGCTCTATTTGTGTTGTATGTCCGCATTGATCGTTGTGCTCACGATTGGTGGTTTTCTTCTTTAAGTTTATGTTTTTCATGATCATGGCCGACATGGTGATTGTAGCGTGTTGTAGATCTTTGAGGCATAATTTTTGGAGGTGTTTCATGTTTGAGGATGTTTTTTTGGGTCCTCACTATGTTTTGGCTGACATTGGTTAGTGCACATTGATAATTGTTTATTGATTTGGGCCGACAGTTTGTACTCATTTTATATTTTGTTGAAGTTGACATGTAGATGGTGTTATCCTAAGTTGTAGATATATATGAGAGAATTTTTATACCATTTGAAGGCATGAGATGTAGTGGTGTGCGAGTGGTGTGTGAAGTGTGTGAGTGCTCTGTGCGAATAATGTTCTAATCTTTCAAAGGAAGAAGTAAAGTTTGAAGAAGACCAAGCAGACTATGCTTAACCAGAACTATAATCAGGCATTAGCAGATGCTATTTTCTCAGTTCAAAATCTTCTAGATGTAATCTGAATGTTTCTATAAGACAATGTGTTTTCCTTTGGGAAATAAGCCTTTTTGTATTTGAGTAGTGAGCTCCAGGCAGTGTTCCTGAATGCATGTGCATTCCCCATTTATAATTCCTTTATACTTTTAATAGAGTATAATCTTGTGGACAAACCTTCACTATGGTTTTTCCCCTAACAAGGTTTCCACATAAAAAATATTGGTGTTATGTGTGTTTTTGATGTGGTGATGGTTTATTCTTTCATGTTTATTTATCATATCTAAGAATAAGTTTGCTAAGTTTAATTTTTGTGACAAATGATTCACCCCCCTCTTAGTTGTTTGCCCTTGTGTTGCCAACAATTGGTATCAAAGAAGGTTCCTCAGAAGAAATTTTAATAGCTTGAGGTGATCTAGAATGGTGACATATAAGAATGATAGTCTTCGATTTGATGGAACTAATTATTCTCTATGGAAGACTCAAATGGAGTGTCATTTGAGATGCATTGGTGAACCTTACTAGAAAATTACAAAGAATAGGTATATCATTCCAAAGAATGGTCCTTCTATTGCAAATGAGATTATGGAGGCCGAGTACAATATTAGGGCTAAGGAAGCATTGTTGAGTTCTCTAATTGATTCTAAAATGAAAAATGTAATAGAGCTGAAGACTACTTATGAGATCTGGAAAAAGTTGAAAACTTTGTATGAAGATGATGCCCATGTGAAGATTGCTAAGTTGCAAAGCCTAAAAGGGATGTATGAAATGTTGAGAATGGGTGAAGATGAGAACATCACTTATTTTATGTAGAGAGTGAATGAACTTGTGTGTAGTATTAGATGTGTTGGTGGAACATTGGAAGAATTAGATATTGTTGATAAAGTGCTCAGATCCTTTCCTGTTGCATACAAAGCCAAAGCTACTACTATTGAGGAGATCCAGACTGTGAAAAATGTAACCAGTGACATGTTGATCAATAAGCTTACTTCTTTTGAGTTAAGTGATTTTGGTGATTCTCTTCCTAAGACAGAATCTAGATTGAAAGCTACTATCTCTAAAAAGGATAAGTAGAGATATGATCCGGGTGAAAGTTCTTCTAGAAAAGTGTTCAAGTATGAGGAGGAAATGAGAGAGATTGAAGAAGAGAGAAAACTAGATGAGCTTGAAGCACTTTTTGTCAAGAGGGAAGGCAGATGAGAAGATAAGTATGAAGGGAAATTTCCTATTAAATGTTTTTTTGGCAATAAGATAGGTCATTTTTCCTCAAGGTGTCTAGAAAGAGTTCCTAAGCCAAGATCTAACTAGCGTAGATTCCAAAGAAAGTGTTATTTTTCTACTAATCAAGGTGTGGAAGATGATGAATCTGATAAAGGTAATGTAAGTGAGAATGAATGGGTATTTATTTCTATCAAGGAAAATGATCTTGTACCTATCGAATCTACTAAGTGCATAAATGTGGAGAAATCCCTAGCTGTCCGAGTTTAAGAAAAAGATGAATGGGTGATTGAAAGTGGATGCTCTCATCACATGATAGGTGATAAAAGTAAATTTGTGATCTTGGAAAATTATGATGATGGTGTTCTAAGATTTGGTGATGACAAAGCCGGTGTAATCTATGGAAAAGGATCCATTTCTCTTGATGGTAAGCATAATATTGATGATGTTCTATATATGGAAGGTTTGAAGCATAATATCTTAAGTGTTGGATAGATGTTTGACAAGGGATACAATATTCAATTCAAGAATGGGAAGTGTAGAATATTGGGGAGTTCCAAAAATTTGATTGCATTTGGTACAAAAACAAAGGGTAATATCTTTCACCTGAATGTTGCTAGTAAAAATTGTCTAATTGCTCAAGTTGATGAAAGCTAGTTGTGGCATAGGAGAATGTGTCATGTAAAATTTGATAATATTATATAGATAAGTTCTACTCAGGCTATGAGAGATCTTCCTAAGTTGATAAAACCTACTAATACTATATGCAAGGAATTCCAGTTAGGGAAGCAAACTAGAGTTTCATTCCAAGGAAAACAACATTGTTCAAATGAAGTGTTGGAGCTTGTGCATACTGACTTGTGTGGTCCTTCTAGAGTCAGAAGTTTACAAGGATATAGGTATTTCATGTTACTTATTGATGATTATTCTAGAATGATGTGGGTTGCTTTCTTAAGGGAAAAATCTGAAGCTCTAGAGAAATTCAATATTTTTAAGGCTATGGTTGAGACAAAGAAGGGTCTAAAGATTAAATTTATAAGATCAGATAAAGGTGGTAAATTCACTTATGGTCAGTTTAATTATTTTTATGAAGAGCATGGAATAAAGAGACAATTATCCGCCCTGTGTACCCCTCAACAAAATGGATTTGTGGAAAGGAAGAACAAGACAATTCAAGAAGCTTCTAGGACTATGATGTTGGAAGGAAATGTTTCACATATCTACTGGAGAGAAGTTGTGAGTACTATCATTTACACTCTCAACTGGGTACAAATCAAAGGTGATACCGGTAAGACTCCTTATGAGCTATTGTCATAATCCTACTATTAGATACTTCAAAATCTATGGGATTAAAAACTATATCAAAAGTGATGAAGATATAGGAAAGTTTGATGCTAGAAGTGATGAAGGAATCTTTCTTGGTTATTGTACTAAAAGTAAAGCCTACTGGTGCTACAATAAGATATTGAGGAAAATAATTAAGAGTGCTAATGTCAAGGTTGATGAAGACATCATTAAACCATCTAGAACCTATGGATATGATTCATACAATCAAAATGAAAGTTTAGATAAAGGAAAGAAAGTCCAGACTTCAAATCAAGTTCAAATCATTCTGATGAATCAAGAAAATCAAGAGGAAGGAACTAGTGAAAGGGCATCACAAGAGCCTGAAGTTCAAGAACACCTTAAAATTCCAAGGTATGTAAGACTAAATCATTCAGAAGATTAGATTATTGGTGATAGGAACAAAGGAGTTCAAACTAAAAGATTGATTACAAAAGAATACTATTTTATCTCGAAGAATGAGCCTAATAGTGTCAATGAAGCATGCAAAGATGAACATTGGGTGGAAGCAATGAAAGAAGAACTACTGCAAATTGAGAAGAATGATACATGGATTCTTGTTCCTAGACCTAAGGACAAAAATGTAATTGGAACTAAATGGGTCTTTTAGAACAAACTAAATGACCAAGGTGAAGTTGTTAGAAACAAAGCAAGACTAGTGTTTAAAGGATATTCTCAAATGGAAGGAATTTACTTTGAAGAAACTTTTGCTCATGTTGCTAGGATTGAAGTTGTGAGACTATTTCTTGCTTATGTTGCTTACAAAAACTTCAAGGTTTATCAGATGGATGTCAAGTCAACATTTCTAAATGGTGAACTAGAAGAAGTGTATATTGAGCAACCTAATGGATTGCAATTAACTAATTAGGGAGATATGGTTTTTCAGTTGAAGAAAGCATTGTATGGACTTAAGCAAACCCCGAGAGGATGGTATGCTAGATTGGACAAGTATTTCTTGAAGCTTGGATTTAATAAAGGTACTGCTAATATTAATTTTTATTTCAAGATTGATCATGATAAAGATTTGATTGTTGAAGTCTTTGTTGATGATATCATTTTTGGAGGAGATGATAGTTTGTGCATGAAGTTTGTTGATGAGATGTAGAGTGAGTTTGAGATGTCTATGATTGGAGAAATAAAATTATTTTTGAGATTAAAAATTACTCAGCTAGATAAAGGGATCTTTATATCTCAGTCCAAGTATGTGAAAGAATTGCTAAAGAAGTTTGGTATGGAAGATTCAAAGCTAGTTGGTACACCCATGGTGACTAGATGTAAGTTGACACAAGATGATGATACTCTTAAAAAAAGTCAGACTAGATATAGATCCATGATTGGTGGATTTATTTATTTGACTTAAACTAGACCTAATATCATGAATGTCATATGCATTGTTGCAAGATTTCAAGTTGATCCTAAGGAATCTCATGTGACAACTGTAAAGAGGATTTTTAGGTACTTGAAGGGGACAATTGATTTTGGCCTATGGTATCCTAAAGAAGACGACCTTACCTTGAGTGCTTTTACTAATGTTGATTGGGAAGGAGATGTGAATTACATAAATAGTACTAGTGGTGGTGCATTTTTCTTGGGAAAGAAGTTGATTTCATGGTTAAGTAAGAACTAGAATGCCATTTCTTTATCTACTATAGAGGCAGAATAAATTGTTGTTGCTAACAATTGTACTCAAGTTTTATGGATGAAGAAAATGTTGAAAGATATTAGTGTTGTGCATGATGAACCTATTGATATAATCTATGATAATTCAAGTGCAATTAACATTTTTAAGAATCTGTTTGCATTAAAAAACCAAGCATATATCTATCAAGTTTCAGGTTTTGACAG
The DNA here is from genome assembly GCA_007258455.2 of Sequoia sempervirens. Taxonomy (NCBI): domain Eukaryota; kingdom Viridiplantae; phylum Streptophyta; class Pinopsida; order Cupressales; family Cupressaceae; genus Sequoia; species Sequoia sempervirens. Next base: position 726,500,645 of record VDFB02270651.1, on the reverse strand, counting down.
AGAAGGTGAGTGAAAAGGAAGTCAAATTGGAGTATGTGCCCACTAAGGAACATATTGTAGATATCTTTACCAAGCCCTTGCATAAGGATACCTTTGAGTATCTCAAATGGAAGCTATAGGTGATTACCCCTCCTAATTAGAACTAAGATGCATTGACATGCATTAGTCTGTGCATTTCATAGTCACTATCTTATGCTCTAGATTGATGTTGTGGTGGTTGCTACTCAGGGGGAGTAGTCAGATGTTCAAAAATGTGGTTCAAAGCTTGTGTAAAGAAATATAATATGTATCTTTGTCATTGATCTCAAAGGGGGAGAAGATTCATGTGAAAAATTGTGAATAAGTTAAGGAGAAAAGAGTCAAAATCTAAGGGGGAGAGTGCTAAGAGAAAGTTGTGTTGATGGTTTTTTCCACATCATGTGTTGTCATAAATGCCAAAGGGGGAGATTGTTGGGTATTGATGATATGTGGTTGTCATTGATGTCAACACTATTGGCATTATTGTCTTTAAGGCTATATATGTGGAGGATATTGAGAAAATTGTAATAAAATAAGTTGCAGGTTGTTCGTGATGAAGTGAAATTTAGTATAGCCATCATGTTGTTGGCTAGCTCAGTATATTGATGATAAGAGGTTGTGGATTAAAGGGTTTTTTTTCAAGTATATCTAGTTTATCCACATAAATTTTTAGAGATCAGCAATATTTGATCGAGTTATGAGTATCTATGTTTTGACAGTCATTTTGTTGCTTTAGTTGGTGTTCCTAAAAGAAGATAATGTGATTCTAGTAATTTGAATTATTGCAGATGATTCATTAGTGATTCATGATGCTTGTGTATGTTTCTAGATCATGCTCTATCTATGATGTATGTCCGCATTGATCATTGTGCTTGCGATTAGTGATTTTCTTCTTTGAGTTTATGTTTTTCATGATCATGGCTGACAGGGTGATTGTAGCATGTTTTTGATCTTTGAGGAATAATTTTTGGAGGTGTTTCATGTTTGAGGATGTTGTTTTGGGTCCTCACTATGTTTTGGCTAACATTGGTTGGTATGCATTCATAATTTTTTATTGATTGGGACCAACAGTTTGTACTCATTTTATATTTTGTTGAAGCTGACATGTAGATGATGTTATCCTTAGTTACAGATATATGAGCGATTTTTTATACCATCTGAAGGCATGTGATGTAGTGGTGTGTGAAGTGTGTGAGTGTTATGTACAAATAATGTTCTAATATTTTTAAGGAAGAAGTAAAGTGTGAAGAAGATCGATTAGAATGTGCTTAACCGAAACTGTAATCAAGCATTAGCAGATGCTATTTTCTTAGTTGAAAATTTTCTAGATGTAATTTCAATGTTTTTGTAAGATAGTGTTTCTTCCTTTGGGCAGTAAGGATTTTTGTATTTGAGAAATGATCTCTAGGAAGTGTGCTTGAATGCATGTGCATCCCCATTTATAATTCATTTATACTTTTAATAGAGTATAATCTTGTGGACTAACCTCCACCATGTGGTTTTTACCTTAACAGGTTTTCCACGTAAAAAATCTTTGCACTATGTGTGTTTCTCATGTGGTGATGGTTTATGCTTTCATGTTTATTTATCAGATCTGAGAATAAGTTTAATAAATTTAATTTATGTGACAATTGATTCACCCCCCCTCTCAATTGTTTTCCCTTGTGTTAAAAAAATAATACTCTTTCGTGGTAAACATAAAATTCTCACACATTTGTATCTCCTACAAATAAATTGCATCATAGGTAATTTTGTGATCATCTCAACAACACTATCCCATCACATTACCATATGCCTCAAGGTTCTAAAAATAAGACTTATCAGCATCCAAATGTTTATTTTCCATAATCAAATCATAGCATTTAGAAGAAATGTCAATGTCCCAAATAGTATTCTCCACTTCTTGTTCATGGACAAGATTATTAGCATTAACCATGTTATCACAAAAAGAAGCCTCAACTGTAGTTTCATATGACTCAGAATCTTCATTTGCAACAAATTCATCATAGTGAGTGTTCAAAACACATTCATTATTGCAAAGAGTATCATATTCAACATTACCTCTTGCTACACCAATTTGAAAATATGAAGCATACTGCTCATGAGAAGGACTATGAGTTGCAAATTCTAAGAAAAGATCCTCATATGCATCCATGTGATTGGCACAATCACTTTCTTGAAGTAAAAACTCATCATAACAAGCTTCATTAGTTGTACTAACATTTGTCACTACATTTCCACTATCATGTACAACTACATCAATGTTGTCCTCACTCAAACATTCAATGATAACTTCAAAGGAAACAATAAGAATAGAAGAAGGTAAAGCTTCAAACAAAAGAGGAGATCATCATTCATCACCAACATTACCATCATATACATGCTCCTCATAATCAACTACCTGAATTAATTCATCCACTAAATCTATTGCATACATAACTCCTTCCTTGTTCACACTACTACAGTAATTAGTAGGGTCACATTCCTCACTGTCAAGATGAAAACCATCATGTGTTTCTCCATTATAATTTCTTGTGAATTATTGCTCTAACATTCATTACTCACTTTTTCATCTGCATTTGATATACCATCATTTTTAAGTGTATTCCCTAGATCAACAAACTCCTTTCTCTCATCATGACTACTTGCATCAATGCTACACTCAACACTTGTATAAAAGGCAAAACCAAATGTACCATAGCACTGTTGACCCCACATATCATCTTCAAAAAGTGTTTTCAATTCATATTCATCATCATACTCTTGTATAAGAGGAATTGGATTCCCATTGTTCTTCACAACATCACATTCATTGCTTGAAGAGAAAAAATTCAAGTCACCTTGGTTTTCAACATCTACCGTTTCCATACAATGCTCACAAAATTCTATTCCATCAATACAATGTGAACTAAGATGATCATTAAAAAAGAACTCAATATTATCATAGGTTTTTCTAAGATCACCATGTATTTGCGATCTTTCATAAATATCATCATCATCATTATTGAAGCACTTCTCTAAACCATGAATTTTTGGCACCCTAGTCCCTTCTAGCACTTCTAGGGTTTTTCACCTAACAGGAGAAAGTAGGGCCAAAATTCTAGATAGGTTCACTCAAATTATGCAATGTATGATGTTATTAAGACTAAATGAGATGATCTAAATGCAACTAAATGAACTAATTGAATGATTATGTATGCAAAATCTAAGATTTATGCAGTGTTGGAAAAGACAGTGTTGTTTGCAAAAAGCTTAAAAGAATGAACACGAATGCAAATTAAATCAAACAAAAGGCTATGTTTTAGAATGTGTGCACTTGTGAAGCTAAAGAGGACTGGAAAGCAATCTGGAAATTTGATTAGACCTGATTTTGAGTTGATTGGGACTCATTTGCCACCTACGGAAAATCAGTCCTAGATCAGGGTTTTTCCACATAGAAGCTATTTTCTATCAACTGGGTGTCAGGATCTAGATCTAACTCAAAATAGCATCTCAATAGGGACTTATTTTCCATGCATGGTGAATCAGTCCACTTTAAAAAAAAAATCATTTCAAATCTATGTTCCACACCTTGACACCTGTACAACAATTTTTGACAGAAGCATGAGTTGAGGTCTCAAAAAATTCCTACAAAATAAATTAAGATTGTTTGTTTAATGGGGGGTTTTCCTTGGTCAAACCCCTAATTGGGTAATTAAACCTTGAATGAATAAAAATCTGCATAAAAACCTATCCTTAGATGTGTTAAAGACTAGGAAAATTTGAAGTATGTCAAAAACTCTATTCTATTGTGCAAGGATGAGAAATGCAAATGTGATTTGAGTGATGCAAGATCTCAACCTTAGAAATCATACAACACATCAAAAATAGAGATGACATAGTATGCAAATGGAATGTAAATGAAATGCAAACCTTAGTCTGAAGACAGAGTGAAAATGGAAGATGGAATCACTTTGAAACCAAGCCTTTAGGTGTGATTTGATGGCTAGTTGCATCTCCTTAACCTAGATTTCTCCATAACTCACCATAGGAATCCATCATCAACCCTTTGCAATGTTGAATCTTGAACTATAGAGTGAGCTTGAAGACTTGCAAAACCCTAGTTTGCTGCCCTAAAACTTCAACTTTTGCTAATGAAACTTATTGTAGAAGACTTGACTTTAGAAATTGCTTTTGTGAAATGATAAAAAGATGTGTAAAATGACTTAAAATGAGTATTTATAAGCAAAAACACCTAATTTTCCTATTATTTAGACCTAAGAGGCTGACATTCATCAGAAATTCATGTTCAATTAATTAAATTCCCACTCAAAATTGAATTTTCCCTCAAAAGGGACTCATTCACCCAAGGTGGTGAATAGGTCCCACTATTGACTTTTGAAGGTGGGTTTTTGAGATATGAAAGAATTAAGTGTTATTTATTAGGTTTTAATTGATTTCCTAGGTGAAACGAGCCTCTAGATCAAAAATAATGGGTCTTAGGGGCCTATAAATATTGTTTTGAAGGATAAATGATGCAAAGGGAGTGTACAGTGGGTCCAATTAGACGTGAAATTGTGTCTTTTTTCAAGAGGGTCCAATTTTCTACATCACATTTAGCTCCTACTTTAGCACCCATATTACTCTACATGCATATGTAAGCTAAAGGATTCTAAACGATGTAGTTTACTACATAAAAGGATAATTATTTAGAAGATGGGAGAACAAAGCCCCTAGTGTAGTTATCTGCAAAACCACAAGATTAGGAACCAAATCTTGCAACACACATTTGTTAATCATATAAAAAAATCCTTTTGTCTAACTCCTAGAAATCCAATTCAAGGGTAAATGTATGCCCCCCTTGATTCCGCTTGCTTTACGAAGGTGGAATCAAGGTAGAAATCTAACCACATAGAATAAGAAACATCATATCATAGGGAATTTCTAGGTACCATGCCTCATAACAATAGATGAAGGATTATGTCAGGTGCATAATCATGATTCCAACACATCAAAAGACATGGAAAATGGATTACCCTAGCTCTAGTTATGTTGATTTGAAGAAGAGATACTTTATTGATCCCTAAAAGATAGTAACCCTATTTTAATGCATAAGAGTAAAAATAGATGAAAATGGACTAAAAGAGGTAAAGAGGAGTAGTTTTGCACTTACTATTCATTTTACCATCTTGTAGCTTGAGAGTGATGAGTGAGAGAAGAAAATGTCAAGCAGACAGGATCACACACCTTCATGGCTAGATGATCTTTGTGAGCAGGTGGCATGCGAAGAACTATATTATGAGGTGAGTTGATTCTACAACTTTTGTTTTGTGATTTTGTAATAATTTAATGATTTTAATGCATGGATGGGTTAATTTTGGGTCTTGGAATTTTTTTTGCAAAGTGTCCCCTTTTTTTTGTAAAGTTTCCCATTTGTTCATAGAGTGTCCCTTTTGTTCGCAAAGTGTCCCATTTCTTTGTGAATTGTCCTAAAAGGGATCTAATGTGCCTAGAGCCATTAGGAAAGCACACTATATTTACTTTAGCACACTTGCATGATGAAATATGTAAAAAATGAAGAGATTAGATGAATTTTAGATCATTTTGTGATGATTTTGATAGGTCCCTACCCAGTCACAATAGCGGCTAGGGGGAAGACAACTCATGTTTCTTAGATATCATGCCCTAGCATTATCGGCAGTAGCAATAGAGCATTTACAATTAGTAGGAATCTGTTGGGCATATCTTATGCCACCAATGAGATACCATTACACCATGCTTATAGCCTTGTGTGAGCGTTGGGATGTTGATACTTGTACATTTCATCTTCCCACTAGGGAGATGACCATCACTCTCAAGGACATACACTACATTCTCTGGGTTCCTATTTGGGGAGAGCAGGTATACTTCTAGGGGGATCGGTCATTCTGGGAGAAGAGGAACATGTAGTATTATTTAGGTAGACCTATTCATGATGAGCGAGTTAAAGTGTGGATGGAGCTGCCCATGCTTCTATATTCACGAGCTCCGATTGCTAGATGGATTATGATGTGCATAGTGGCTCTAGTTCTCAATCTATATGGATGAGTAGCATGGGTATGTGTAGGATCATCATGGAAAAAATAGGACCTTAAGTGGAAAAAAGATCAGAAAAATCAGAGTTAGGCAACTTGATGTAAAAATTTGAATAAGTTATCTATATTATTTTAAAACTATGTAAGAATAGAATCTGTAGAAAATTGAATGTAGTACTTAAATTTCAGGGAAAAAATAAGAAGTAGGTGTCTATCTGACCACCCTAACCACAATAAAATGATAATATTTTTTTATACGATTTTAGATATAAGTAGAGGAATCATGTACTGATGTGATGCATATTTTTTTGTAATTTTTTTCCAAGTAAATAATTAATTATGAATTTTTTATTACAACTTTTAGAAAATATAAAAACTCATATATCTGACCACCTTAACTTGGTCAAAACTTCATGAAATTAATTTTTTTTTTTAATCCTATAGTATGCGAAGTGTAGAATGTGATGCATGTTTTGGATTCAAAAAATGTGATACTGTTTGAAAGATATAGATGTTTTTCAATCAATCTATCAATCAGAACTTTAGTCATAATTCAAATAGAAAATGAATAATAATAATTTATTAAATTTAAAGTAAATCATAATTTATATTCATAGAAATCTAAGAATCTCCTTAAAAAACCCTTTTTGTTTCATCAATTTTGGGTAAAAAAAATTGTCAGCCACATACCCCTACACATACCCAGCATATCACCACTTTTTGGCCCATCATGATCCTACACATACCCGCACACTTAGATGGAGGACTGGTACATTTGATTTGAGGGATGTATGAGTAGAGGGTAGTGTATGCTTGGGGACACTACAAATTAGCACACTTTTATTATGATCTTGGTTAGTTTGTATTTCAAGAGATCAATAGTATGGTGCACTGTACGCTTCTGTAGGTGTGGTGCCTCGAGCATATCACATGTACTAAGCCTGTCGGATCCCCTTATGCTATCGCTATAGGATATCTATGAGAATTTGGCTATCCTTTCTGATGCTTGTGGTGGTATGGGGATTTACACTTTTGGAGGGTGAGGTTTGACCGGCTAGAGGAGGACGAGATCTTATGGAGACCCTATCTACTCACCCTACAGTGGGAAAATCCCACAAGACAACTAAGGAGGATGTAGATGGACATGTATCTAGCTGGGTGACATGAGTATGTTGTACAAACTTTCTACTATGGATGAGTCATGCGATAGTTTGGACAGGTGTAGACACCACTAAGGGCATGCCCGTTCATTAGATTATCAATGTGGAGTGCTTAGAGGCCAGATGATACTATTCAGCTTACAATAGATCATGATCATGAGAGTGATTTTGATGATTCAAATCATGATCAACCACCAACATCAAATGTTGATGATGTCGACAACACAGATGAGCACGAGGAGTGGTGGTCATATGCACGACCAAATCCTATGTTCCCTATGGATTTTCCTATAGGTGATGCAAGACCAACACCAGATGAGGGGGATGAGCCAGAGGATAGAGCAGATGAGGTACGGTACCAACCAATAGATATTTTTATTGATATGATTAATGATGAGTACCAATCTATCCAATCATGATTATAAGGACCAAGATGGAGGAGAGAATGATGAGGAGGAGGATTAAGAGGAGGATTATTATTACAAAGAGTAGCCACCCCTAAGTGAGGGTGATGAGGTAGATATTGAGGATCGATACGAGCATGGAGAGTCTTCACACACTTACAAGACCAGATCTTGTGTAGTAGCGACAACAAACATTGACACCCAAAGTTAGAGAGAGGCTAGCATATCCTCGGTGCCCCCCAGAGAGGATGAGGTGGACATTCATCATCTAGCTCAAGACATAGGTGATGACATTTAATTTTACACATGTACTTTAATATTTTATGCTTTGTTTATATATATATCATGATGATTTTTACTGATTGTGTACATTGTCTATCTTGCAGGAGTGACAAGAGACTAGCAAGAGTTCTATTGTTAGGTTGCCGCAGAGATAGTGCATGCATCCATCAATGAGGAGGAGATGGATCCTGACTACGTGCCCCCACCGATTGTGGAGGAGGAGCCAAAGTCAATCATACCTTTTGCAAGATTATGAGAAATGTACGAGAGTGTGAGGAGATGACTCCATCAAGCTGAGAGTGTATGACAGACATCATAGACCTCAGAAAAGGTGTAGAGACTACATGTAGAGCTAGCATAGACACAGGTGGAGAGGTATTAGATGGCATTGGAGTAGCTTGTGGCTATTGGTTGAGTATAGGGTCTGGAGTTCACACTCAGATTTGGTAGTTCATAGTCATGGTCACACACGACCATCTCATGATGTCTAGGGACTGGCTCATGAGCACTAGAGCCTGAGGGTTCTAGTTATTATAGACCGTTATGACTTTGTATATGATATTGAGATGTACATAAAATTTATATATATATATAGACATGCACATTTGAGGTTATTAGGATGTGTCTCTTTGTATGGATGTTAAATGTGATGTGTTTAATTAAATGACTTATTATAAAAGTATTGAATTAGTGCCTAGATGATCATGATGAATGTGATCTAGTTTAAAACATATTTTAGTTTTATTGTAGATACATCATTGTTGATTAGAGAGTATGTTAAAATAAATACACCTATAACTCATATGACAATCTAACTTAACATATGACGAAGGCGAATAGTATGAATCCTAAAGTAACTATAAAATTTACTTTAAATAATTACCTTAGTGCTAAAGACAAACACAAGATTAGTTGTCAAGAATGAAGCAATGTAAATTTTATTTAGATTGACATCAAACAACTTAAAAAAACACTGCTTTAACAATCATACTATTTAAAGAGGTTAGAGGTAATACTGATGCATATGAATGGCATTGATAGGTCAAGCTCTATTAAGATGTAAGAACTAGACCCGTAACTAGTATCAACTATGTAAGGTCCTAACCAATTAGGCCTGAATTTATCTTTGTCTTCATTATTAGTGTTAGTATTACATTGATTCTTAGAAAGGACAAAATGAACCTTACGAAACATTTGAGGAATGAAATGTGAGCTATGTTTTCATTGTAATTTTTTTATATAAGGTTAGATATGCTCAAGAGAATTAATACACTTTTTTTTTAGCATCTCGAGTTGGTGCAAGCATTCTTCTTTATAAGTGGCATCATTAATAAGGTCCTGGAGATAAATTCATAATGTAGTAATTTCTAACTCCAAGGGCATGATCGCATCAATGCCATAAACAAGGTTAAAAGGTGTAGTTCCTGTTGATAATAGAATGCTCATTCTATAAGCCCAAAGCACATAATGTAATTGTATATGCCAATCCTTATGATATTTCTTAATAGTTTTCTTTAGAATTTGTTTTAGAATCTTATTAGTGTTTCTAGCTTGTCCATTAGATTGTGAATAATATGGTGTGGAAAATCGATGTTGAATTCTGAATGTTTCAAGAAATTTTTATACTTCATTATTTTTAAACGGGGTTCCTTTGTCTGTAATGATTGTAGAAGGGAGTTCAAAGTGAGAAATTATGTGAAATAGCTTGTCGTGGTGAGGATGAATGTATGTCTGGTGGAAGAGGGAGGTGGAATTTTCCCAATAAGATCCAATCCCCACACTAAGATGACTAAATGAAAATTTGGGCACAAAGCTCAGAATCAGGAGCATGAATAAAATTCCTATGCTCTTGACATTTGTGATATCGTTTAACGTAAGTGAAACAATCTTTCTCCATATGTTGCCAATAATAACCCATACAGATAATTTTTTGCACTAATGACCATCGTCCAAAATGACCACCATAGGCACCAGTGTGAGCTTGCTCAAGGGCTATAGGGATTTGAGAATATTTAAGACACCTTAGTAAGAGACCATTAAGGGATCTTCTATACAAGACATCAACAAGAATCACATATTTAGCTGCTAGTTTACGTAAATGTTTTCTATTGTTTGTCATTGTGGGCTCAAGAACAATACCATCTTTCAAATAATGGTAAAGTGTGTCATACCATTCACACAATTTATGTTGAGTGGTAGTTAAAATGTCTTCTAATCAAGTATCAATGGAAGGTTTCATGATGGGGTGAATAATGAAAGTGAATGTTGTTGAAGGATCGAGAGGGGATATAAGAGAAGCACTCACCATTGCATCCACATGTCGATTGTCTTTTCGTGGGATGTTATCAATGGTGAATGATTCAAATTTCTCTAACAGTTTCATTGTAAGATCCTTGTATTTTAATAACTTATGTTTAGTTTGATATGTACCATTGATTTGTTTGATAACTAATTGCAAATCACCAAAGATCTTGATATGTTTAGCATTCATTGTTAAAGCAACTCGCAAACCTGTGATTAATGCCTCATACTTAGTTGTGTTATTTGTGCATAAGAAATTCAATCGATAGAACAAGGGAAGAGGTTGTTTGTCTGGTGGAATTAAGACCACTCCAGCTCATCAAAACCCATTCTACACTAGATCCATCAAAATACAATTCCCATGTTTTAATATCAGTGGTTAATACATTGTCATTAGGGAAGGAGTCATGATTGGGTAAAGCAAGAGGAGGAGCATCAACTAAGTGATTGGTTAAGGCTTGTCCTTTGATTGATTTTTGTGAAATAAACTTAAATTCAAACTCAGTTAACAACATTACCCACTTAGCTAAGCGGCTAGAAAGGTCTATTTTGTTGAAAAGATGCTTAAGGGGATAAAATTTTGTCATCACTTGTAGTTCAATAATTAGTAAATAATGTCACAATTTACTAGTAGCGAATACAAGAGCTAAGCATTGTTTCTCAATTGATGAATATCAAGTTTCATAATCAATTAAAGTTCAATTGATGTAATAAATAGGATGTTGTTTTCCATTATCATCTTGTTGAGACAACAATGCTACAAGAGCATGGGCTGAAGTGGCTAGGTACAAGATAAACAGTTTTTTAGGCACATCAGGTTGTAAAATAGGTGGGGTTGTAAGGTATTTCTTTAAACTCTCAAAGGCCTATTTACAATCCTCATCCTAATCAAAAGGTACACCCTTTTTAAGAAGATGTGTGAAAGGTAATGTGCGATTGACTAAAGATGAAATAAAATGACTTATAGCTTGAATTTGACCTTGTAATATTCACAATTGAACAATATTCCTCAGAGGTGGAATGTTAATGATTGCATCAATTTTCTTTGTATCCACCTCAATGCCTCTATGTGATATGAAAAACCCTAAAATTTTACCACTATCTATGCCAAAGACACATACTTTTGGATTTAAGTGCATATTATATTGACATATTTGTTCGAAGATTTTCCGAAGAACATTTGCATTGTCTTGTTATGTTAAAGATTTAGCTAAGATATCATCAACATAATCTTCCAAAATTTTGTGAATGCAATCATGAAAGATTAATGTCATTGCTCGTTGATAAGTTTCGTTGGAATTTTTTAATCCAAATGGCATCACAACCCAACAAAATGTTTCCCAAATAGTTGTAAAGGTGGTTTTGTATTGATCTTGAGGGTTAATAAGGATTTGATTATAACAAAAAATCCATCCATGAATGACAACAAAGCATGTCCAACAGTTGAATCCACGATCATGTCAATATTAGGGAGTGGAAAGTTGTCTTTTAAAGAAGCTTTATTCAAGTTGTGAAAATCTATACATATCCTAATATGACAATCGGGTTTTGCAACAACGATAATGTTTGAGATCCAAGGAGAACAATCAATAAGTCGAATAAAGCTTGCATCAAGAAGTTTTTCAAGCTCAACTTTAACATGTAAGGCTATGTTAGGGTGTGTTTTTCTTATCTTTTGATGAATGGGTTTAGCATTTTCAGCAAGGAAAATATTGTGTGTCACAATTTTCAGGTCAATTCCTAGCATATTAGAATATTTCCAAGCAAAATGTTTAGGAAAATCATGAAGTAAAGTTGTAGTATCTTCTTGTTCTTCATCATCAAGGCACTTCCCAATCTTAATAAATTTGTCTTTATCATCAATGTCCATTGGAACATCAATAGTATCTCCTAAAGGGAGTGCATTAGGTTTAGGAAAATTAGAATCATAGGGTTCTTCAATGATATCATTGTCGTTTTGTTGGGTAACAATCATAGCATGAGGAGTTTGTTTCATGGGAGTAGGAGAGGATGCATCATCATAAAACCCTAACATTTGTTTCATAGTTTCATCACTGTCAACATACCTACATGACAACTGTAAGTTTACATCAAGCAATTCAAGATGTTTGAGGGTGAGTTTATGTTTTGGTTGACATGTAATAGCATTGATGTTCAAATATGGGCATTAAGTATCTTTTTTCATTTTAGAAAAAGAATAGCCCAATCCAGTTTTTATCTCTTGTGTATTTGGTTCAATATGAACACAAATACCTTGTTCATGCTTTCCACACCCATTTCTAGTATATCTTAGTTGTTTCATAAGTTCACATCCTTTTCTATAAATTTGTTCCATTTCCTTTAGATTAGGTGGGGATTGATAATATATGTCATCAAAATTTGTTGTGTAAGTTGCATTTTCTTCTAAAGTAGAAGAGATAGACATTTGAGAAGATTGATCAAAATTTTGAGTTGACATGATTGTTGGTTGTTCATATTTTTCATCTATCTTTTGTGTGATTATGTATTCACCCATAAATGAAGGCATGAATTCTAAGGATCCCCAATCATCACCAAAGAACTTAGATATCAATTCCACATTGTTTTGTTCTCTTTCAAGAGTGTCTATGTTGGATATTGGAATTAATGTTTTCAAAGGACTTGTAGCTCCTTTTTCAAGCTACAAGCAACTTTCAAGCTCGAGGTATATTTCAACTTGATAAATGTGATTTTCATAGACATATTTCATGATATGGTGAAGGGTCGAAGGTACTACATTCATCTCATGAATCCATGGTCTACTTAAAAGAAGATTATACGAAAGATCATAAGGCAAAACATGAATAGGATTTTACAAAGTAGTGACCCCAACTGTAATAGGTAAAGTGATTATACCAAGTGGTTTCCTTGTTGTATTGCCAAATCCTCGAAAGGATACGAAATCATTTACTATTTGTGACTTGTTAATGCACAATTGATCAAGGAGATTCACACTACACACATTAAGAGCAGAACCATTATCAATGAGGGTTCGTTTGATACCTATGTGATTGAATTGATAAATGATCATAAAGACTTCATTTTGTTTATGTAACTCTAAAGGAGGGAGCTCATGTTGATGGAAAGTAATGTCAAGATTAACTTGATTCATTTCATGGATTAGAGGTGCCTCATCATTCAAAGTGGTACTAGGAGGATTTGTAATTTGTTGTAAGGTTGTTTGAAGAATAGTGTGGTAATTTGGTGAATTATGAAGTAAATCTGAATGGGAAATCTTTGTAGGAGTTATTTTTAGTTGTTCAACAAGATCATACTCCTTGGTGTGTGGGAGGTAATGAGGAGCACTAGGAAGATTGGGTAAAGGTAAAGAGGGTGGAGTTGGTTACGGTGGTTGCGGATTATTATGGGTATTATATGTATGAGCAACAATAACATTACTGGATTGCGAAAAAAACATTGGTTTTAGGTGGTTAAAGAGTGTACTGAGGTTGGTAAGTAGAGGGATGAATTTTATGCAAGGGTGGGTAAAGAATGAGTTGATGTTGAATGAAATTAAAATGCTTGGTTTTAGATTTCTCACAACAAACCTTGGGGGATGATTTGAGTGAGATGAAGTCCTATAGGGACTCATCTAACAAGTCCAAATCATGACAACTAAAAGGTTTGAGGGGTGAGTTATCATCAATTGGTTTAGATTGTTCAAGAGAAGCATTAGAGGTGTTAATGTTCGTTATCATGCTTTTGTCACAACAAACCTTAGTGGATGACTCATGCGAGATCTTGGAGGGCTTCATCTAACAAATCAAAGTCATCACAAGTAAAAGGTTTGAGGGAGACTTTATCGTTAAGAAATTCAGGTTTCTCATTGCAAGCATTAGAGGATAAAGTGAGTGAGAGGAAGTCCTAAAGAACTTCATCTAACTTGTCAACATCATCACTACTAAGAGGCTTGGATGAGATGTTATTTCTAACTTGAATCATTTGTTTGAAGGGTTGGTTTGATGTTTCTACTTTTGTGTTTTATGTATCGATGAAGCTGATCTAAAGGAACTAGGAACAAACACTAAAAAGGAAATTTGAAAGAATCTAAAACTATCCATAAATTCCATGAAAGAGAATCAATTTTATGTGAAAGAAACATAAAGTAACTGAATTATACAGAAAAAGAAACTACAATAAATAGAAATGGGCAATGCAATAAACTAAAATTTGGAAATTTTGATTCAAAAATTGCAGTGGGAATGATTCACCCAGGGTGGCGAATGAGAGCCAGGGGAGGTATTTTATGTGTTTTTTTTTTTTTTTGAGTTTTCTAAAGGTTTTCAAGTCTGTACAATGCATATCCAGCGTGAAAATGTAGAGTTTTAGAATGATTTAATGAAATGAAATGCAATAATGAACTCTAAATGTTGCTTTCATGAATGCAATTTTAAGAAGCCATAACATGCAAAACAATACAAAATAACAAGGCACTTATGTCCTCAGATGCAATTAGAAATACAAATCAAAATGATTATATGTTCAATATATGCAGGTTTACCAAAATGAACCGTGGATTTTTTGCACCCTAGTCCCTTCTAGCACTTCTAGGGATTTTCACCTAAAAGGAGAAAGTAGGGCGAAAAGTCTAGCTAGGTTCACTCAAATTATGCAATGTGTGATGTTATTAAGACTAAATGAGATGATATAAGTGCAACTAAATGAAATAATTGAATGATTATGTATGCAAAATCTAAGATTTATGCAATTTTGGAAAACACAATGTTGTTTGTAAGAAGCTTAAAAGAATGAACAAGAATGCAAATTAAATCAAACATAAAGCTATTTTTTAGAATGTGTGCACATATGAAGCTGAAGAGGACTGGAAATAAATCTAGAAATTTGATGAGACCTTATTTTGAGTTGATTGGGACTCATTCGCCACCTAGGGCGAATCAGTCCCAGATCGGGGTTTTTCTGCATATAAGTTGTTTTCTGTAAACTGGGTGTCTAGATCTAGATCTAACTCAAATATGCATCTCAAGAGGTACTCATTCACCATGCATGGAAAATCAGTCCACCTTCATTTTTTTGTGATTTCAAATCTCTATTCTACACCTTGACACCTATCCAAAAATTTCTGACAGAAACCCGTGTTAGGATCTTAGAAAAATCCTGCAAAAAAACTTAAGATTCTTTTTCTAATGGGATATTTTCCTTGGTGAAACCCCTAATTGGGTAATTAAACCTTGAATGAATAAAAAGTTGCATAAAACCCTAGCCTTAAATGTGTTAAAGACTAGGAAAATATGAAGTATGTCAAAAACTCTATTCTATTGTGCAAGGATGAGAAATGCAAATGTGATTTGAGTGATGCAATATCTCAATCTTAGAAATATTATAACACATCAAAAATAGAGATGAAATAGCATGCAAATAGAATGTAAATGAAATGCAAACCTTAATTTGAAGATAGAGTGAAAATAGAAGATGGAATCACTTTGAAACCAGGTCTTTAGGTGTGATTTGATGGATAGTTGCATCTCCTCAACCTAGATTTCTCCATGATTTACCATAGGAATCCATCATCAACCCTTTGCAATGTTGAATCTTGACCTATAGAGTGAGCTTCAAGACTTGCAAAAACCCTAGTTTTCTGCCCTAAAACTTCAACTTTTGCTAATGAAACTTATTGTAGAAGACTTGACTTTAGAAATTGCTTTTGTGAAATGATAAAAAGATGTGTAAAATGACTTAAAATGAGTATTTCTAAGCAAAAGCACCTAATTTTCCCATTATTTAGATCTAATAGGCCAACATTTTCTGAAAATTCAAGTTGAATTAATTGAATTATCGCTCAAAATTGAATTTTCCCTCAAAAGGGACTCATTCGCCACCCTTGGTGAATGGGTCCCACTACTAACTTTTGAAGGCGGGTTTTTAGGATATCAAAGAATTAAGTGTTATTTGTTGGGTTTTAAGTGATTTCTCAGGTGAAACGGGCCTTTAGATAAAAAATAATGGGTCTTAGGGGCCTATAAATGTTGTTTTGAAGGATAAATGATGCAAAGGGAGTCAAAAGTGGGTCCAATTAGATGTGAAGTTGTCTCTTTTTTCAAGAGGGTCCAATTTTCTATGTCACATTCTCACTTAAGGAAATCAATTCTTTTTCCTCTTTTTGAAAGGAACCATAGTTACTAAGCCTACAAATAGAATTGTTATCACTTTGATCACCTAGACTAGAATGCTTTTCAGTTGGATGGAAACTTCCATCTACAACATTATTGTTCTCATCTTGACGGCATGAAACTTTAGAATCAACACAATCTTCAACTATATATTCAAATTTCATAGAGGAGAAAATACTTTCAATGTCATCTACATCATTACAACCTTCATTTGATTCAAGAAATTGACTCTCTATTTCTGTACTCTTAGAGCACATATTAGAAACCTCATACATTTCATTCATTTCATCATCACTGTTGTGGCTGCAATCTTCATCTGAAAAGATTTTCTCCATTGGTTGTTTAGAAACAAATCCTCACCACAAAATGATGCATTATCCTTGTCTTCTATTATACAAACATCACATAGTCTAGTCAATAGAAGACTTCCATATTTCTCTACCAAATTTTCAATTATTGACAGCCATTTATATAAACATTTAAGGCTAGGGAGCTTCAAGTGAGCTAGAATAGTACTCAAACATAGCTCATAATTCTCACAAAATATATTAATGTAAAATAATTCATCAAGCCTTTCATATCCTGGTATATCAAGCAAAAATTTTATGAATCTATCATGGAAATCATAGATGGATTCATCCTCCAATATTTCTATATCACACATCACATCAATATATGATGTGGAATCAACTTTGTTTTTAGATTTCTCTTCAAATTCTTCTTGAATATGTAGATTTATACTTTCAAAAAATCACTTATTATCATTTGGTATTCCATCAAATTGATTAATGAAAAGTGTTCCAAGATCTTTCCATGAGCATATGGAATGCATTGGAAAACTAGAAAACCAAATTTCAGCAGTATCTTCTAAAGTTATTACAAAAAATTCATGATAGCATCCTCTTCTATTATTTGGTAGTCTTCCATCACATCAAGAAAACCCTATACATGTCTTAATGTTGATTCTTCAAAACCTCCTCTACACTTAGGAAAATACTCATTAATTCTTCTTGGGATAAAATGTGGGTAACCTTGGATTTTACTAAAATCCAAAGGGTCATATCCTTCACTAGTGAACACCTTCCTTTGAGGACATGCCTATGTTCTAGGCATGATATTATAACATGTAAACGGAGAATTAGGACAACAATATGTATATTTGAAAATAGAAAATTATTCCCTCTACAAGTATTCAATTCAATATCACTTTTTAGAATATTCTACTTTCTCATTTCCCTTTTTACTAGTATCTTAAAATACTGAATAATGGATAGTATTAAGTAGAATTTTTTGTTGAAAACTTTCATACATAGATATTACAATAGAAAAAATACCTAAGAACTACTGCAACCAACTCTTTTGATGATGTAGAAAAATATGTAGAGTCACCACCTCTTTGAAAGAGGAAAATATCTTCAAGTAGTAGAAAGCTTCTTCCAAGATCTAAGTATTTATGAGTTCTCTCCACCAACAAAGCACTAGAATTCAAGAATACATTAGAAACATTACAACAATCTCCTTCAAGTATGTAGGTCCTTGGATCATTCTGACCCAAAAATTTAGATCAACAAATTGAATGACTCTTTTCAATTGACTCCCAAGTAGAGTCGCCAATTTCTTGGTTATCCAAATCATTAGATTCACTAAATCCTAGACATAAGCCAAATTTCATGCTCAAATTTAGTGTAGGATTTGGCCAATGAACAAGAAATAAGATTGGAACACATATCCCCGACACTTCAGGTTCTATAGGACCTAGGGGGTGACCCTTTCAGCAACATGTAATGTTTTACACCCACACACAATAGGGTATTGCACAATAGACAATGCTCTCACAAGAATATGCCAAGAAACATGAAATATCACTCAACATTGGCTAAGATATTGGGAAACATTCATTAACTAGCATGGAGAACATGGTAAATACCAATATCCTATAAAATAGGAAAAACAAGAATTAATGGTTTGTTATTAAGAATATGGTGATTCCTTCAAGGTTTTGCAAACAAAGAAACCCACTAAGCCAGTTCCTTATCCATAACAGAGTAAAGATGAAATAATCTCCTTATAGAAACATAAACACTAATTCAATCACCTATGAAACATCATTTCCTTACACTAATGCAACCACTTAAGGACATATTGTCTATCTACTTCCAAATCCTTGCATAATAACAATGATCTCAATGCTTAACTAAAAGCTAAATTTAATTTATTCATTGAATAAAAACTATCAGCTAAACATTCATCATAGTAAATGTGCAATGAAAATCTCAACAATTCTTGACTATCTTGATTGAAAAATCATTGTATTATAGAAAGGATTCATTAACAATATGACATTATTATCCTAAAATGTATATTGAATATTCCTTCTATTATTATTAAAACATATTACATCACTTAAATCTAAAACTTAAAGAACAACCTAAAAGCTAGCAAAGCCACTTTGTATAAGTAATTACACTATTCAAAAATTGGAGAAAAATAATATCTTGCAGAATCCCCTTTCAGTAGAGAAAAATGAGAATAACAAGGAGAAGAAGAAACCCTAAAACTATATCTTCATGTGACACCTGGGTCCTTCATCTTCCTTTGATCTATAACCACCTCCAGCTCATGAAGAATCTTCAATTTTCCGTTTGATTCATGCCTCTTGCATTTTCTTGCCCTATAATAGAAAATATTCCTCGCCATGATGACCCTCTTCATCTATACCCTTCAGTTGAAAATTTTCTCCATTTTACTTTGCCCTACGGTTGAAAATATATTATTCTTTATAGTGAAAATCCCTTTCATCATCTTCACTTTGCTATAGAAAAAACTCTTTCACCTGCACATTCATCATTTCACTACCCTGTAGGTCATGTTTTTTTCTTTTACTTTGAATTTTTTTTATATTTTACTAGGTGTAGAAAACATTCTTTTACTAGCAACTGAAAAATATCCTAAGTGAATAAAAGCTTATTCAATTTTCATTTGGAAAATTAAAGCTTTACTCACTTCTCCCATGCAATAAAATATTTTACCCATGTTACCCATGCACATTATATTTTATCTCAATGCCCAACAACCCAAAGTTTATTTTTCTTTGTGAAGGCATTGATTATTTAAACCGGGCCATGGAAAAATTCACTCTTATGCACTTTATCATTTTGTTTCACCTTCAGAATTTAATCAGATACATACACTTTAATCGTTAAAAAATTATCAAATGATAAATTTAAGATACATGCCATGGGCCCCCACCATCTCCTCAAAAAATATTGCGGATCATGAATGAAATGATAAAATCAGAAAAAGAATAGCGATGAGTGAAAAAAGAAGCATCACATATCATTGATGCCATGAGGAAAGTGATACTTGCATTAGCAATGGGCGATATAGAAGTTGATATATCACGCGTTGCTAAAGCATGAGAGAGGAAAGATATGACAACTATGATGGGAGATACACTATAAAACACCACAACCTAGCAACATTTCACATTTTGATGTTCCACTCGATGAATATTTGGCAACATTAAACAAAGTTTTTCAGTGGTCACTACTTCATTGATAATGTGCACCAACCTTCAAGCCAATGCAGTCCACTTCATAACATATTCGAATTGAACAAAATTATTCCTTCGATGCCAAAGTAGGAATCCCCAAATAATTTTGATATAGTTTCACAACAAGTGTAAACATATATATATACAACATAACCCTTCATGCTCAATTGAAAAAATATACAATCATAGGTTATGTGTGATGTGTGGGAATTATGAAGCCATCTATGTTCAATTTGACCCAAGAAACATTCAAGTTCCACATTTATCTAGCCTTTAAAAGACAATCACCTTAAGATGTCTTTACTTTATTCTAATATTGATATGCCTAATATACCTTGATGTTTCTGACCACGAAAGGTAGAGAAAAAAGAACATATGAAGATGGTGGTATGCCATCAAATATGAATTGAAGAAGGGTGGTCACCATTAGAGCAAATACAACAACATTTCCCCTTCGGACACCACCATAATAGACACCACAACGTTATTAAAAAATCATCAACATCATGTCTACATTTATCAAGACACCCCTCAAGATGTGTAGCACCATTCATGGAATCCTGCCTCATGTACTAGATTCCTCTTCTAATGGTGAAAGGCAATAGAGTAACTCTAATTTCAAATGGAATGTCAATATTAGAACTCTTCGCGTTGAATTCCCTTTGTGCCACTTTTAAATGTTTCATGTGCTTTGAGCCAGTTTTCTATCCCACACTGCTAAGTTTTATCCACCTTAAATTCAGCCTGTTCAAACCTAAGCTTAATTGGAAATCATTCTAAGCTTGAACTGTGGCTAAAAATGCATCCACATAATGTGGAAACCCTAACATATTAGCTTGTATAAAAGATTTTCTTTCTCAATATTCAGCAACTTTATTGTTTCATTTTCTTTATATTATGATGTAGAATAGGGGGGTTAGCTTCAATATGATCTAAAACAACCAATTATTCAATCCTTCATGTATTTAATGGTGGCCTTTTGCACATAAGGCCTCAACTTCCAGTAGCACTCCATAACAGGTTTTTCCATCTCGATTTATTGTGCAAACCTCAAACCTAGAATGTAAATAAAAATTTGGATAACCTTTATGGAATTTGTTAACATACTCAATTTGTAGGTGGGGTTGTTTTGGAACACAAGGGTCAATTCTTGACTATCTCGTTTTGCACTAGGCCTAATTAGGCTTGTTCAACTAGGTAACAACAAGGATTTCACTCTCCAAGCCTCAATTATTAAAAGAAATGACTTAAAAATGTATCCTATAGGGTGTGACTTAACATTTCAATCAATTCAAACATCTTCTCAAGTGTTCTTCTCCAAACCCTAAGTCTTATGTGGTTCTAATGCCTAATTGCTTGATAAAATTGGTAACAACAATTTGAGATTTTTCGGCCATAAATTTCAATGCAAACATGATATCAAGAATGTAAATGTATTTTCAGAAACCCATTTGGGCCTTATAAAACATATCTTGGAATCAAGGTATGTTATTTTGTACAAAATCCTTCAAACTTAAATTGTTTGCTCACTATTACCCTAACGAGGGTTTTAAACCTGTTTGCAATAAAATGGGCATAACTCCATCAAAACTCAATGAAATTGAGTGAAATAAAAAGAAGAAGAAATTAGATTCAAATATATTTCATTTCCAATTACTCTCAAGCCATCAAGTGACTGTATGTATTTGTACTATTCATCTGAACACATAAAAACATTATGAAATTATAGAAAATAGAGTACTTTTATTGCTTCAACTTCCAAGACTTTACAACCAACCCTGCCTCTGACCACACAAGGCCTTTTAAAACATTTTCCCTCATTTTCCAATGGAAATCAACCACTTTTGAATTTACAACTATTCAAATTCTCACTTTATGCAACATTGACCCTTCATATTCCACATTGTACAATTTGCCAACATTTTTGCAAACTTGACAACTTATGCAACTTGACTCTCCAACCCACCTAGCAAACTAATATTGACTCAAACCCACATTTAATGGTCTTGAATGACCTTATTACATGGAAAAACATCAAACCAAGAAAAAATATTAACTTACACCTACTAGACCTAAGGTGCTCCTACATCATACTCCCAAGGAAGAGAAAATTTGAGGTCCACCTCAAAGAGGAATCTTCTGTCTTGTTTTCTAGTTCCTTTGCATGTGTGTATTTTTTCCTTTATCAACTAGTGCACTTGTACTTTTTGGTCCAACAACATGCTTCTTGAGCCAAGGCCAACTTGGTATAATGTAGCCATGTGTTTTTGTTTGTTTTCTTGCTCTAGCTTGACCTTGGACTACAATTGTAAATTTATTCTCTTTCATCCACTTTGTCTTTGGTACCTACAAATGAAACAAAAATATTAAAGAAATCATATTCTTCTTCTTCATACTTCACTTCTTCATCCACCTCATGTTTTTTTCCACACATTCTTTTCTCTTCATGATTCCCCAAAATATTTGGCTTCACCTCAACCTTACACAACCATTCATTTTCATTTTTGAATTGCTCATCCATTCTTCCATTCTCCTTGACATCAACATTCTCAACTCCAATTCTTCTCTTGAGAAACATGCCATCTCCTTATCCTCCATGACTATTTTCTCTCTTTTGAATGTCCTTGAGTCCTCTACAACCTATTTTGCTATCACTTCTTCTTCTTCTTGAACATCACCCACTTCAACATCAATGCCACCATTACATTCATTAGTTTGAGAAAATTCAAAATAAAATTCTTCAATTTCTTTTCCAAACAACATGTTTCTTTAAAATTTGTTACCTCATCCATTACCTCATTTTTCCTTTCCTTATACTATTTTACTTTCTTCTTCTCACTTAACAACAAGCTTTCAATTCCTATGCACTCATCGTTCAATGGTGTTAATACATATTTCATCCCATCATTTCTCAAATCATGTGTTGTTTTGTTTGTTATACTTTGTTGCCCTGTTATAATGCCACAACCTTCCAAAAAAAATGTGACATACATCCAAATGGATAATATCACAAACTATTTCATCCTTATAACTGCATATATGAAACTCAATTTTACATTGCTCACGTATGGTTACCTCATTACCTATTTGAAGCCAGATCATTGAATAGGGCGTGGGATGTGGTATTCTTTCCAAACCAAATTTATCTACCATATATTCAGAAACAATATTATCCATGCAAATATCTAAGATCACAAGTTGATAGCATTTACCTTTAGATTTGTAGGTGGGTATGTGTAGGATCATAATAGGCCAAAAAGTGGCAATATGATAGGTATGTGGCTGACGACTTTTTTTTTACCCAAAATTGATGAAACAAAAAGGGTTTTTCAAGGAGATTATCAACTTTCTACCAATATAAATTATGTTGTACTTTGAATTTAATAAGTAATTATTATTCATTTTCTATTTGAATTACGAC